>OY744602.1:55534763-55552263 GCA_963556255.1 Allolobophora icterica | reverse complement strand
GGACAGTCAGCTCCGGACACATCAGCGCGACACGCCTTTTAGCACAAAGCATACAATTTATACCCTGCAGTTTTTTAACACATGACCTCGTTTTTCAGAAAGGCTCAGCGGAACTTTTTGTCCAGGATTTTGCCCATTATAAGTTCTTCAGTTGATAAAGCATAGTTTGGGCATTAACATGATGCTGTCAGCTATGGATGCGAATCCGTTGGCTGGGCTTCACGTACACGCAAACTCACCAACGAACAGACAGTCTCTCTCTCTCTCTCTCACACACACCTACCCAGACAACTACACACACACAAACACCTACACCTACACACACACACACACACACACACACACACACACACACACCAACACACACGCCAACACACACACACACACACACACACACCTACACACACACACACACACACACACACACACACACACACACACACACACACACACACACACACACACACACACACACACACACACACATACACACACACCTACACACACACACACACACACACACACCTACGCACGCACGCACACACACACACACACACACACACATATATATATATATATATATATATTACATAGAGAATCTAAGAGCATTATTACTCACAGCAGTGAGCGAACAGCGTAGTCCACTGAGAGTCGCAACATTGTGATAAATGCACAATTGCAGATGTGAAATAATTCTGCAGATCCTGGCAAAGACACCGACGATTAGCATATTGGTGAAGATATAGATACTGATAAATAATTATACACATAGAATAATTGCACAGGTATGGGCTAACAGGTCGTGATAAAGATAGCTATTCCAATGCTTCAGTTACATCTCTTAAAAGGCGCTATATAAATTATCTTGTTTTGTCACACAGGTCACGAATAAACCACATGTTTATAAATTTGTAACGCAAATTTCGCAGATTTTCTGGCAGCTTGAACTCACCAACGAACAGACAGTCTCTCTCTCTCTCTCTCTCTCTCTCTCTCTCTCTCTCTCTCTCTCTCTCTCTCTCTCTCTCTCTCTCTCTCTCTCTCTCTCTCTCTCTCTCTCTCTCTCTCTCTCTCTCTCTCTCTCTCTCTCTCTCTCTCTCTCTCTCTCTCTCTCTCTCTCTCTCTCTCTCACTCACACAGGCTGTCTGTTCTGTTAGTAGTTAAGATTTATCGCATAACATCAAATCAAATCAAATCAAATCAAATCAAATCAATCTTTATTGTTCCTTGAACAGTGCACGTATCATCATAATATGCGAAATATTAAAGCAATGATGTTAATACATTCATTCATTTGATATGTAAAGTTTGAAAATAACATTAGAACCTTTGCAGTTATACTTTCTAAATAATGAGTTAATACTGTATGTTAAGCATTATGACTGAATTAGCACATGTACATGTACAGCGCAGTGCGTTTGCAGGCGCTTAATTAAAGAATAAATATTATTATTATTATTATTATTATTATTATTATTAAAATCACTACAACGAAAATCCTAAACTTTAACCGTGCGTAGGCTACTTATTTGTTTCTGGGTGCTTGTACTCTTCAGATTATCCTCATCCGGACTTTCTGAGTGACGTGTACGATAATTGCTGCCATGGCAACGGGCACTGTGACATGGCGTACGCTGGCGTGTTAACTCCGATTCGTCGAACCGTACAACCTGCCTTACATCAATCGTGGTCGGCGACCGTAAGATCTGTCGGTCGTCGAAACCGCCTTCTGGTAAAATTATCCGTATGGTCAACTCGGGGGACGCCATTGACCGACGTTACCAGCAGATTTTACCAACCAACGTTACCAGCGACGTCACCAACCGACGTCACCAGTCGACGTCACTAGTCGACTTGTTCAAAACTACAGGAGTTTTAACATTAGTCCTAACTACGTAAATTGGTCTTGTCGAGATATGTGACAGATAGGCCGCAAGGCATGAATATAATATGTAGGTTTCACTAATTAGTATAATCTTTTAAAAATAATATAGAAACCAAATAACAGTTTTATATTTAGGTTGTTCAGTTGCTTTGGTTTATTGCTAACATTTTAACGTTTCATTTCAGTAATTGAATTTAATACAATACCCTCCACCCTCTGTCAAATTACTAAATGCTTGCATGACTCCGCAGGGTCAAAGGAACGCCGGCTTTCGATTAAGTTTAGGAGCTGGCATTAAGAGCTTCCCTACGTTCGGAGACCCTGACCCATTTACTCTACTTTAATACAGTTGGGTAGGTGTTTCGTAGAATGCGAATTGAGTAGTGTGAACAACATATTGTCCGTTCCCTATCATAAGGTTGATTAAAGGCCAACGTAGAATGGCGATGCGCGCGCTTTACATGTGAACGATGCGGACCTTCGAATCGTGGGGTCAGTGATAATACAGTACAGTCGTGTGCTGGGCGAGAATATAGCGTATAAAATCAAAGTCCCGCTTCGGGTGAGTTACGAAATAGAGGCCTATACTTACAGGCGAGAGGGCGACTGGGAAAACGCTAATCATTAAGCTCCCGAGTCATGCCGAAACAATCAATGTTCGGTCCTGGGGCTGGCTCTGCCGATACTACAGGGTTCGAGCCAACCCTGTCGTTAGCTCGCCAGACGGTCTGAGTTCCAATAGTGGAAGGATAAGAGAATGAACGAAGCTCTGGAAAGAATACGTTCAACAGGTCAATGCAAGTAATGTGTAACACGACGGAACCTACCCCAACGGTATCTTCTGCAGCAGAATTTATGACTCTATTGTATTGTATTTAAAGTTTTAAACATTTATAAAGTGCCTCTTTAGTAGGGTGAACCGTTCAGAAGCGTTCCCAGTGCGCAAGGCCACAAGAAAAGAATGACTTGAGGAAAAGAAGACGAGGGGTTACTTATTAAAATTTGAGAACGAGTAGAAGGAGACAGTATATTCCAGAGAAAGGGACCAATTGAGGCAAAAGATCGGGACTCTGTCATAGCTGTTCTAAAAGATCAAATCTGTTCGAGGAGCGAAGTGGACGATGCGAGGACACAGAAAGAGGCCGGTGAATTATATCAATTAAATATTTGGCAAAGAACTGCCATTACAGAGAAGCAGAATTTATTACCAGCGTTGGCCGAGAACTGCCAACAAACAACCGGGTAAGAGAACTTGCTCAATAAGAATTGCTACATGACGAATAAACGATTAAACGTGTAATGCTGGAATTCCTTCAATCGAAATTGACTGAGGTAGATTGGTCACTGAATAGTTAAAGAAACTGATCAGAGGCGATTTGCAAAGTGACGATTTAAAATAGACGGAATAAATTATCGTGAAAAGAGGAAAACATATGTTGAGTTTATAGAGTGGGTTAGATAGACACCAAATTGAAAGTTGTACACTGACAGGGTATAGTGGCTTCGATATTATAAACTAGGCGTATTCCAGTCACTGTAAGCATCACCGACTTAGACAGTGCGCGGTGGCCGATAGGTTAGAGCGCTCGCCTGTAACGCGGAGATTGCGGGTTCAAAACTCGGACGAGGCAGTTACTGTGTATGAACCTTGAGCAAGGTCTTCACTCACATTTGCTCAACGCTATCGATGTTCTGTCGTATGGTCGTGTGCAATTCTGAACTTTGGAAGGAAGACAGTTGTATTGTATTGTATTGTATGAACCTCAGGGAGCTGTGGCGGATCATACAGATCCTCGGAATGGAAAAATTATATTCGAAGTCCTAAAATGTGTGATAAAACATTATATTATAATTTGTATTATTTTCCTGAGATAATATCATCCAATATTATTATTACCATTCGATTCGTTCTTCTTCCTGACCTTCGTGTTGACCTCTGGATAACATGTGAAGTGATAGTTTGTGTCTATGTCCCCCCTGCCCAGCGAGCTGTTCTTTGGGTAACACCAGCTCCTTTTGGCAGAGGGAAAGACACTGCGCCCCTTTCGGGGGCTCCTGCTCCTCCTTCATCCGCTTCTGGGTTCTGTCTCTTAGCTACAGTGTCTAGGATGATCGCCATAGAGAAGCTAAGTTGTAAGCGAAAATCGATTGATACTTTACTATATATAGTAGATCGTGCTAGAATATACTAGAGCAGACTAGGCTGTGCTAGATATTACATAAGATTTGATTGGATTGGAAACTGGGCTGGATTGGACTGCTAGATTAGATTAGATTAAAGCAGAGAGTAGCAATGTAGAGTAGCATGGATTTCTACTGGGATTACTCCAGCTTCAGTACAGTCATTTAGAATGGAACATATTAGACAAGGTTGTAGTCGACTGGATTGGACTAGATTAAATCGGATTAAAACTAGACTAGATGAAACTACACTGTGTCCCGATGAAAAGTAGACCCCAAGAAAAGTGTCAAAACTCGGTCAAAACGTTTAGCATTTGTCTGAAATTTTAAAAACAACAACACTAGCCATATTACCACCAAATCCTAACGCCGTTTGGAAATGTTGGTGAGTTTGTCAAGTTCATCAACGTTTCAGATGCAGTACTGAAAAGGGGAAATTTCCAACATACACATTTTTGACAAACGTTTAGGGGTCTTCTTTTCATCGGGCGGCTATTTCACATTCAACAAGACAGTGCCCCTGCGCATCGAGCACGTGAGATCAGTGCTCTGCTGTCCCGGGAGACTCCCAACTTCATATCCCCGCAGCTGTGGCCGCCCAACAACCCAGACCTCAGTTGACTATCAAATCTGGAGTGTACTGGAGGAGCGCGTTAATCGTTCCCGCATTCGTGACGTCGATCACCTGATTTAAGAGTGGCAGCTGTTTGACCACGCGATCATCGACCGGGCCATCAAACAGTGGCGTCCACGTCTACGGTCGTGTGTCCGTCAACAAGGAGGACATTTTGAACACCAGCTGTAGCTGAACTTCACTTCCCTATGGCTCTTGTATGTTGGAAATTTCCTCTTTTCAGTACTGCATCTCAAACGTTCATAAAATTGACAAAATCACTAACATTTCCAAACGGCGTTAAGATTTGGTGATAATATGGCTACTGTTGCTGTTTTTAAAATTTCAGGCAAATGCTAAAGTTTTGACCGAGTTATGACACTTTTTCTTGGGGTCTACTTTTCATCGGGACACAGTGTAGATTGGATTAGAATAGACTATATGGGTCTGACTGATGCATTATAAGATGCATATGTTGTATAATATGTTGCTGCTGTTGCCTGTTGTTACCTGATCTCCGTTGTCGCTGTTGTTCTCAGAGTGTTGCTGTTGGTGCCTGACATGGTTGACTACGTGTATTCTCAAGCAATAACATCGAAATGGTATGTTATTTACCCAAGAATACCCGTAAGTAACCCAGTCATGTTCGCATGTCGTCCAGATAGTTGATCGGAGCCCCTTGTGCACGCACAGGGTCCTTTGCAGGTATCAGCTAGATTTCGACGACGAAACCTCGAGGCTCCAGCCTCAGCTTACAGATGATGGGCGTTGTAAGTCGCTGTCGACTTCACTTGCTTAGTCTCGGTTTTCGGAGAAGCCAAGTCAGTCTATACTTGTCTATCGACAAGGCTCCTAGGTCTAGTGTGATTTCTCGTTTAACGGGTTTTGAACTGCGAACTCGAAGTTCAGAAGCCATGTACTCATCTCTAAACCATCTGGCAGCAAACTGGACATTGTCCATGCTGGTCACTTCCTTCGATGGAGCAGAGACAATTATGTAGCGCCTTTTGAGGACCTCTCAAAATGCGACCGAAGAGATGCAGTTATTTACTTGACAGAAAAAGTTGAAAAACAAATGGAATAGACATTCGACTTTAAAGACGGAGCTCACGCAATGCAAACGTTCTTGGAAATCTCAAAGCAGAAGAAACGAAAGGTGCATGCAGGAATTGAATCTGGAGGCGAAAGCAGAATATTGGAAAGACAGGCAGTGCATGGCTCGTAAAGTGATGCAAACAGCAGACAATAATGTGGCTTTTATTTGCTTATATATAGACGCAGGGTGGGAATTGTCGGGGGGGGGGGTTGCGGGGTTCAACACCCTAGTCTTTCTTAGGACCCCCAGTTACGTCTTCATTGCACACCCCGGGGGTCGTTTTCAACCCACTCAGTTGTGCTAGTGTGATATAGCATTATTTTTTACTCTGAGTCTCTGACAAAGAGAAGACATTTCCATGGTGTATCATGTATGCATTTTTGAATTTTCTCAACAAAGGAATTGATTTTGATTCGAGTAGGGCCTACGACTTGCAAAACTGCTAGCGTTGAAATCAGCTGCTTTCAACTTTTGTTGAATCAGTTTGTGAAATACGGATAAAATGTTCAACCCCCAATTCCCACACTGTGTAGACGAACTAATTGAATTATGGTAACACCGCGTACATGTCTAGCGGGAGCTCATTGCTATAGGTACTAAAATGCGCTCTTTTAAGTGTTAAACGTATACATAGTACATACACATCTACATATGTAACGCACATACATACATACATACATACATGCATACATACATAAAACATTCATGCATAATATATGCATAATCACACAGTCACATAACTAAATACATCTACATGCATGTTTACATCAGTTGGCTATCTGTATACCACGAGTCACTGTGTCCTATTGCCAGACATCGTTGTGGTCTTTGAAATA
The DNA here is from genome assembly GCA_963556255.1 of Allolobophora icterica. NCBI lineage: Eukaryota > Metazoa > Annelida > Clitellata > Crassiclitellata > Lumbricidae > Allolobophora > Allolobophora icterica. The sequence continues at coordinate 55,545,652 of OY744602.1, read as the reverse complement.
ACATACAAAACAAATCCAACCTGACCTAATCCAATCTGACCAAATCCAATCTGACCAAACCCAACCTGCCCTAATCCAATATGACCTAATCCAATCTGACCAAATCCAACCTGACCTAGTTCAATCTGACCTAATCCAATTTGACCAAATCCAATCTGACCTAATCCAACCTGACCTAATCCAATCTGAGCATTTCTACTGCGGCACTGCAGTGATTTGCAGGTCAGTGTAGGGACTAGAACATCTTTGCTGATGCATCGTTAAACGGCTAAGAAACGAATAGTAAATTTCGCACTATAGGCATCAGGATTTAGACATAGTTCGATCTCTCTGTGATATGTCTTTGTCTTTGTGAGTCTCTCTGTCTCTCTGTCTGTGTGTATTTGTCGTTCTGACTGTCTGTTTTTAGAATAAAGTACCCCTAGCTCGTACTTAATTGATCATCAAAATCCAGAATGCACTCAGGATCCTTCAGAGTCTTGAAACATGCACATCATAAGTCTATAGGTACTAATTCGCTAATTCTCAGTAGCGAATTATAATACAAACAAGGAGAATAATGGTATTACTAATTAATTAATGCGTCGCAACTTTTCCAGAAACTGAGGCTTCTTCCTCGAGTGAGACCTGGGTCACCTGACCCTGCTGCCCCACCCATCTGACAGACGCTGTGCACGCTATACAGTATACATACAATCATTTGAATGCCACAGTCTCGTTGCGTATATATATCCAAAAGGAGCAATAGAGTTCCGCTGTCAGGGATCTCAAGTTCTTACATTCATTTAGATGATAATCTTAAGTTAACATAGGCGATCAGTGGTATGAATCGAAGTCAACGAGGCGTCGTAAACGGTGGAGAAAGGTGGATTTAAATCGAGAACTCTAAGGCTCCAGTTATTACCAATCACTCAGCGTCACTCAGGTACAACACAGTCGCCGCTCACTTCTAGACTTGATTAGAGTTGCTTTGGTCGGTCGGTCGGTCGGTCGGTCGAGGGACTGATAAATTTTTAATTTTGCATTATCTTAAGCCGAACGACCGCAGTGCGGTTTAGACAGGGTGGGCACAGACAGACAGACAGACAGACATACACACAGACACAGACACACAGACAGACAGGCAGACAGACAGACAGAAACACACAAAGAAACACAGAGATTCAAGGACAGAGTGGTAGGCAGCTCAAAACAGAGACAGCGACTGAGCGACAGTGACATATCCAGAGACAAAAGTTACAGACAGACAGACAGACAGACAGACAGACAGACAGACAGACAGACAGACAGACAGACAGACAGACAGACAGACAGACAGACAGACAGACTGAGGTGAAAACAGCCACAGGGTGCACACTGGCAGACAAAGATATCGAGACCGACAGACAGGCAGACAGCCATAAATAGGTTAAAAGACAGACATGCAGGTCGACAGGGATTCCAACATACATACACGTACAGACCGACAGACAGGAAGACAGACAGAAAGACAGACGGAAAGAGAAGAGGAAGGGGGTTAAAGCAATCTGCATCGGGCGGTCATAGACTGACGAGTGATTGCAATCTTTAATACAGTGCTTTGAATTATTAGCTCTGCCTCATATCCCCCTAATCCGCAGCACAGATTATCTTCCGCGGTGTGACAGGAAAAACACACGGGATCCGGTAAGTTAACTATACGAAAATTTAATTGGACCTTGAAACCGTCGTTTCAAAAATTGTTTAATAATATTAATAATAATAATAATAATAATAATAATAAAAATAATAATGATAATAATAATAATAATAATAATAATAATAATAATGATAATGATAATAATGATAATAATAATAATAATAATAATAATAATAATAATAATAATAATAATAATAATAATAATAATAATAATAATAATAATAATAATAAACCTGGACGAATAGGGCCCATTCCGGACAAATCTACTCTGTAAATAATGTTGAAGTCCCTGAGGGATCCTGTATACCTCGGGGCAAAAAAAAAATTAAAAAAAAATAAAAATAATAATAATAATAATAATAATAATAATAATAATAATAATAATATCACATTCAAGTGATGATGATTACTATTATTATCACTGGTATGGCCGTAGGACACGGATTTTGAAACAGTTATTTTGACCTAAGGGCGTCTTTAAAGTAGATGGTGATAGTTTCGTGATTCTGAATTAGGGCCTCCTTTCGGTGTCCATTGCACCAGAGAGATCGCAGCACAAGGGGCTTTGCGGCGCCGCCGCTCTGAATACCTGGGTGTCCGACGGGGTGGAATACCAGAACTCAGTGACAAGAAGAACTTCCAGGTCGTGGGCAGTGATGTTGTTTGCAACGGCAAGGAAAATGCCCACCGACTGAACGTTGCACGTGGCTAATTGCACGATGGTGTATCTCAACGGTGAAGGCTTGATATGGCCGCTATAGAGTTGTAGACGTTGCCGAGCGTAAAGATGAGGTACGAATCGTCCTTCAATAGCTAAGCAGTAAGCACCAGAGATACAAGGAGAATAATATTGTCTTCGTACACTTCACAGCACAACACAACTGGGTGAATCAGACACCCGTAACTGTGACGGTTTATATACACAGCCTGTGTCACGGTGTCACAGAGTAACGCCGTGGCCGGTAAATAAGCTTCAAAAGTACAGAAACGTTCCGAAACTTCACGAATAAAGTCTGTCCAACTGAAAAACTTCATGTTCTGATTAAACGTATTTAATTGATACTTCATCTGACGGAACAGATCTAAACTGGGAAACACAACGGAGGTCGACATACATAGAGACATAAAGATACAGCAAAGCCAATTGCCTGTGGTTCACACAAGCCTCCTTTAAATAACTGTTTCTCAGCTCCACCCAACATAATGCTGGACTACACAAAGACTCTCTCTGCTCTGTGATGATCTAGCTTAATGGATGCCAACCACGTGATGCCCTTTTGTTTTCAATGTGAAATCCAGGATGCCTCCTTACAAACAAAACTTCGCAAACATTACGCTGATTCTTTGATTCTCTGGCTCTCCGAACGTAGTCTAATATGGGACGCTACAGTGACAGACACCTTGGCTAATTTCTACTTGCCAACAATTTCGGTTACTCAGCGAAGCAGGCAGCAGCTACAAAAATGTCTGACAACCCCCCTTAACAACAACTGACTTTGGTATTTTACCCTTTGAAACCCATTAACAGCCCTAGTCGCCTCGTAGTCGAGTGTTCATCATTGATCTTGAAACGCAACCTAGTTCGCATTTTCGGGGATGTGAGAGAATCTAGCCATCTGCTTCAATGCTTCTCACTAATAATTCAGCGTTTTAACGCCGTTGATGTCGCAGTATACCTTCTCCTTGCATGAACTGGATGAAACTGGGCCGTCGTTCCAGATGGCATGGGCTGTCTCCGCACAATTTCTTATCTCCTGAGAGATCACACCTACCTCGGTTAAAAATAATAACAAACGAACGACGGGGTAAACACTGTCGCCTCATCCGCTTGACAGTGTTTGCCTATCGTCTTCTGTTTTTTTGTCACCTGATATATTAACGTTTTAATTCATCTGATATTAACATTTTAATTCACCTGATATTAAATGTTTAATTCATCTAATATTAACGGTTTAGGACATGCGCTCTGGGACAGGATATTAGCGTTTTAATTCACCTGATATTAACAAAGCTAGGGACGTTTTATCCATTGCTTAGCGGTTCTTTGCAATGACCTCGACTGTTTAGGCACTGGTGGTGATGCTTCGATCTACCGACCGGCCAGCAGGAGATGAGTGGCTGTTCTACTTGCACGCGATGGTTCGAGGAATAGGCCTAGCCGGACATGCGTCCTCTTCCACCAACGAGAGACTGTCCATCGTCGATCCACACTATTGATGCATGATGTTGTCGTCTGTAGATGGGAACCCGTTTGTCATGCTCTACATGTGTGCGTGGGCCTTCCAGCGATGACTCTATTAGTCGTCTGTGCATTGTTTTGCTTGCTGATTAAATTTCTGTTCCCAATGAAATTATAGCATCATTTAGGCTAGCGCGGTCACCACTATAATTAGATTTTATTGTTGAAGTGATGCCATATGAATTTATAATTGCAACTATAATTGCATTCGTTACAAATGACTCCATATGAAGTAGACACTTTTAGCCCAGTGCGTTTTGGTCTGGTTCTGCAGCTGATGCTTCGCTTTCTGTAATCGATACTTTGCGTAGGATATCTGGATGACCATGCTTTGGGAGGTCACAGGGAGACATATATCTCGCGATGACTAGTTGATTTCGGAACTTAGATCTACTATGGGTTTCCAACTGAACCACAGTAAGTGCGAATTGATTTCCGCTGTTAGTGGCCTTGAGGAGGATCACACCTTCTGGTCTGATTCATTGATAATGATGATGATGATGATGACGACGACGATGATGATGATGATGATGACGACGATGATGAAGATGATGATGATGATGATGATTTGACGGTTCCTGCGTAGATAATCTGAGCAAGTCGTGGGCGCACAATGCCTAAAGCTATCGATAAACGCTTTATCATCTTATGCTGACGCGATATAAATGTAAATAAATTTTAAACCAGAAATAATGCCAAAGGGCAGACGTGTCTCTGGCTCGATGCAGTTTAGCTGTTTTCGTGTAGACAGCGGTCCAGAACCTCGGAAGAGCGTCCGCGCACACATATTAATTGGATTGATCCAGTGCCGTCTGTTTCTGGTCGGTCGATCGGCTGTGGATCGATCTCTTCCGCTCTGCAATCGTCCACACAAGTCGCCCGGACGTTTTCCTGGAAGTATTGCATGATCGGATGACCAAGTAGGTCTCCGAGGCTCCGGAAAACAACATCGAGTGCAGTACGTATACACGCTCTCAGAGTCTAGCTCCTATGTGAGGTTCTTAAAAGACTGTTGAAAACATCCATACATAAATACGTACATGGGCCGAGGCCGACTACATATGAGGCGTTCGCGGAAAACTTTATGGGGCGGATTGATTCCAAACCAGTTCTAGGTTCAGAACCACCCACAGCACAGCCCTTTTTCTCTCAACTTAAAATGGCCGTTCCCGTTTTATTTACGCCAATAGTGTCCGTTCTCTCCAAGGAAGGCTCAGGATTGGGAGCCTCCTTATAGAGGCAACAATGCAAAATTTCTGTCCCTTTCTCTGATTCAGTCTCTTCCGATATCAACGGATATAGCTACAACGTCCTGGGCATACATGGCCTTTTCTCCGAACAGGGTTAGTTTCTTTACGGGCAACAGTCGTTCCGTTTTGTGTGCAGGTTTCTCTTCACAACCATTATACATCTCGTAGGGTCTAGTATATATGTATATGTATCTGGGCTTTTTATAGAGAGCATTTGTAAGGACCTCTCAAAAGTGCTGTGCATATGGCCGGCTTACAGATTAATACAGGTGCGTCTTAAGAATCAGCGAGAATGTTACTCCGCATCTGTGTAACTACCGTCATAAATCCGAGACGCTGGTCATTCTCATAGTTACTTGGATGGGAATTCTTGTAACAAGTCTCTGCGCTTTTCTACCCTCTGGACGTATTGGACAGCGCTTCTTCCTACCATTACTAGTCTCTTGCTGAATTTATGTGTGTAGGACTTCCAGCCTCACATGTATAGATGTACTGTATATTTGTCATGTACTACAACTTACAGAATAAGTTATCGTACTCTGACTTTGTTTTGGCAGTTCTTACAAACACAGTTACTACTTTTGTTTCTGACGACAACATATAATATTATGGAGTTGGTATCGACCGTGTCCAATTTCAATCTACCTGGGTAACCCGATCGGGAATCTGACGTATCGGTTATTCTCTTTGTCTATCTGCTGTCATAATGTTCATCTGGTCAGACTGTGAGCTCTTGCAGTATTCCGTTTGAAACACGACCCGTCTGAATTCAGGCAAGGCATGTGACAGGCGTTTCGTCTCAGAGTTTCACACAACCTGTTAACTTCTCGCTATCTGGAATCGGAGTCTATGATGCGGTATCTGAAGTGGATATTTCGACTGTGGCTTACTCGGAAGACAGACTTACTTCACGACCGAGTTCGGTGAGGTAAGCTTCCGTATATGGCGTTACTACTTGTTTTGACAGACCTATTTATACTGTATACTGATTTACACAGCCTCTTATCTTCCCAGTATCGTCACTTAAATGAACCGTTTGACGATCTGACAGCAGGAATGATCCGAACCCTTTCGGATCAGCAGAGCCAGCCCCAGAGCCAGACAGGACTTTTATTTGTATAGACTACGTTCGCCTGGCACAAGAATGCATTGTAAATACCGTTAAGAAATCATCCAAGTTACCTCGACTCGTGTACACGAGTTGCACCACTTCCAACTCACGTTTAGAGCAGCACATTGCGCGACAGGCTTTATTCAATCGTCTGGACTGTATGATGTGGCTTGGACGATACCTATTGTCTTCCGCACTATATAAGTTACTTAATTTTGTGTCGTGCAAAAACACCTATTCTCACGTTCTTTGTACGTAAGGAGCCCATCATGCCACTTTGAAATACTATAACGGCACCCTAAACTTAGGCTGTTAGTCTAAAGGGACGTCTGTCGTCCCCTTGGTCGAGCGACGTCCGAGGGCGGGGTGCTGAAAAGCATTGAGGACTCAGTAATATATGGAATAGAATTAAGACAGTAAGTTGTCAAAATATAAGAAACAAATTTAGTGAACCGAATACAAACATACATTCACACTGTCAGATACATTTCTAGGAGGAGGTGTTTTTTGAGCCCACTGTGTACGATGCTGTGGTGACGCAACTAGTTAGTGCTAGCGTTTGGCTCATAGCCTCTTAGTGGTGTGATTGACAGGGTTGTGTTTTATAGCTTACATTGCATTGTTTGAGAAATTGTTGATTATAGAGTTCACAGAGATAGAGAGACGAAGCTTAGGAGAAACAGCGCTTAGTGATTGGTTGTGGCTTTGAAGGTCATGGAGCTAAAGACCGAATCGCTGTGTTTGTTTAAATTTCACAGTTGCATATATAATGAGCCGGTATCTATAATCTAATTTGTATGCATCTTGTATATGCGATTATTAGTCAGTTGGTTTAGAGTTGTGAAAGAGTTGCTGGCAGCTGACTGCGCGAGATATTGCAGTTGTGATATAGTTAGAAAGTTTTTTTTATGTTTGCTGTGAAAACTGAATGTAATACAGAAATCAAAGATTATTATGTACTGAAAGAAGTTGGAGTTTGGAGTTATTTAGGCGACTAGTGTGACTAGAAATACTACAGTATGAAATGCAGAACAGTACAGAAATTAGGGCTAAGCCCTGTGGAAATATTTTAGCAATTGAGATATTTCCACAGTTCCTATCCCTATTCGCCTGGCGGTTTTGTTGCGGCTACTAGTCGGTAAGTCTATATAGGGAGTATAGAGACGGCACTAAAACATACATACATACATACATACATACATACATACATACATACATACATACATACATACATACATACATACATACATACATACATACATACATACATACATACATACATACATACATACATACATACATACATACATACATACATACATACATACACACACACGCACACACACTTCTTGCTGTCTTAAGACTTTTCTTTTCTCACGGAGTTCCTCGCACTGGGAGCGCCTCTGATTAGGTTGTACTGCGAGAGGCGCTTTATAAATTTGTAAATACAATACAATTAATTAATTCATTCATTCATTCATTCATTCGGAGAATACAATACATAAATAAATACATACATACATACAACGCATATGTACGTAAATACGTTCGTAACTTCGTACGTTCGAATGCCTTAAACGAATTGGCATATACCGGTACTGCATGTCTGCTATTATAACACAGATATTGTGGCCGGTCTACCACGTAGTAACCAACTAACTATGGGCCATTACGGTCCGCAGCTGTGTGGGTTTCGGGCCGAATCTGAAAAGGAATGGACCAGCTCAGAGCCGAATAAACTACGGAGATGATCCCTTTGGGCATTATGCGGGAAGACCAAAATCTGAAGTTACGCCCCTTGTATCCTACTGCGCATGCAATATAATTTAACTAACAGTAAATGATATTGACGACGGTAGTGGTGGTGATGTTGATGATGTTGATGATGGTGATGATGATTACGAGAAGTAACTTGCTATTTTAGGTGCTAAACAAATTGTAGTTACAATTTTGCACAAATTGTCGCTACTGTGCATTACGCTATAGCATGACATTCCATTACAAGAACGATGGATAGAGATGATAATGACAGCAATAATGACGAAGATGATAATGACGTCACTGATGACGACAATATTATTATGATGATGATGATGGGGACGACTAAGGTAATTCCGGTCAGGGCTAATCCAAATCGAGGCCTTTAATGTAGTAGAAGAGAGACGTCATAAAGTCAGTCACGAAGTCAACTTTTTTTTACGCTCCTCTCATTGGCCGCTTCCAACTAGCGAATATTCATGACCAATGACGTCACTGTTTACAAATGATGACATTCCAACGGATGTTCGTTTCGCACTTAATTCAACGTAAATTTCAATATACCGTCAACGGCTGTTCTTTTGAACTAACGGCTTAAAACAGGTTTAAACTAATTTACTTTGGTGGCGAACAGGCTGAAATGAACGAGCTTAACGGGTTTAAACGAGCCAATTTTCGTCGAAATTTTTTAAATTATGGAGGTCATAATAAATTTCACGCACATAGAAAACGACATTTTCAAATTGTTTTTAAACCGTCTTAGTACGGGCAATAATGTATTGTGATCAGAATGTTCGAATTAATTACAGGGTTCAGTACTGGACGTTAAATGAATCAGAGGATATTTTAATAAATTTCCGCTGGTGGGGATATTTGAAAAAGGACATTTCTCGCGCGGACATTTCAAACAAATTATCGAAAAAAATAAATTATCAAAATGAAAAATTAACATTTGTAATTTTGTACAGAATTATTAATGAGGATTCAACTTCAAGCCTGAAGTTCATAATAATATCAAATAATTTCATCATTGGTGGTGACTGGTTAGACTAAAGGAGGCAAAATTCTTTGGTGGGGAAAAGAGAAAGGACTGGTGGGGAATTTGAGAGGGCTGATGAGGAATTTCCCCACCAGGCAACATGTTAAAAATTCCCCTGAAATAATCAAATAAATCCTACGTTTACAGTTCCATCTGTTAGCAGATTATATTTATCACGATGTATTGTAATATTTGCTATGCATGTAGACCAAAGTTTTCAATGAAGGGGTGCATATTCAAATTGCTTATCCACCATAATCTACCTGTCTGATTAAGGACTGATTTTCTGGATAATGACCAGATTACGGCTTGGTTTTGGCGTGCCATTGGTTGATGCATTGTGCATTATACACCGGCGCAATAGAAGTTACTAATTGCAATTACGAGTTTCCGTCTGGTTGAACATTAGAATTGCAGCGAGTGAGACGATAGATGGACGGACGGACGGACGGACGGACAGACGGACGTATGGCTGGATGGCTGGATGGCTGGATCGATAGATAGATAGATAGATAGATAGATAGATAGATAGATAGATAGATAGATAGATAGATAGATAGATAGATAGATAGATAGATAGATAGATAGATAGATAGATAGATAGATAGATAGATAGATAGATAGATAGATAGATAGATAGATAGATAGATAGATAGATAGATGGATAGTAGATAGACAGACCTAATTAAAATATATGCACGCATACATGAGTACGTACGTTACACAAAACCATTACGCCTCCCGATGCGACTTTCCCGCTGCCATGACGCGGTCGCCTGCGAGTCTGCTTTGTAACGCACAACATACGTCACTATCGGGGTCAGTAAATTAACATTGACCGGCAGTTCGGGCTTGGCCTTCGCCGCGAAGCGCCCGCAGGGCAGGCCGACGCGAGGAAAATTAAATTAGTGAGAGGAGCTAAGTGGCCGAGAATTAATTTATAACTCTGCTTTGTCCATTCAATGAGGATTTATGGGAGGGTTGCGTTTTTTGTCTCGCTGTCTGGGAAGCGCGTGGACATCAACGAAAGGGAAAAGGAAATGACGTCAGCCGCTGGTGGAGGATACGTCACGCAAACTCTGGCAGAGATTCAGCGACAGAGAGACCTTCTCACACAACCGAGCGTCAGCTGAAGGGTTTCAAAGATGAGGTAAAGGAAGGTCAATGGCTTCCAAGGGGCAAAACATCCTCAATTCACGGTTAACACAACGTGCGGTCAGTAAGTAGGCTACTTTAATGGGGGACCGTCCTTTGAACACCAGGCCATCTGGACCAACTCAGCCCGCCATGTATCCGGGGTCAGTATCCGGCACAAATTGACAGATGTTTAAAAGACGTTCCGTTGTTGGAATGTTGTCGTCACACGCTGTGATCGCCGTGATCCTGATCATCATGATGATCCGGAGGAATCTGTTTGAACGCGCATGTTGTATGTACGATTGCACGTATCAGGATGCTTGATATAACGCATTTTTTTAAAGTACATCTCAAAATCGCTGTATTACCTTTACATAAGAATATACGTATACCTAGATATTGTTACTTTGTCTCTACCTTAATCTTCTGTAGAAACTTCTTTTACGCCGTTAGGCCTATCTCCAACGACAAGACGTCAATGGGTAGTCTACTCAAGTGAAACCGTAGTGAAGATTCATAAACTTTCGTGGGATAATCAAGTTCAATAGGTCAGGTCAACTGGAAGCCAGGCTACAGTGAGTAACTAAGATGAAACGGACGAGTCTCTAAGTTCAGACTCTGAATTGCGACATCAAGGACAGAGCGCAGAGAACTGTGGGCGCTGAATTCCAAAGCTT
>OY744602.1:55397263-55529763 GCA_963556255.1 Allolobophora icterica | reverse complement strand
ACAATTTTTAGAAGTCTTGACCTGATTTCGATTTTTTGGGTCTTGGTCTTGGTCTTGGTCTTGAGGTTCAAGGTCTTGGTCTTGGTCTTGGTCTCGAGGTTCAAAGTCTTGGTCTTGGTCTTGGTCTTGAGGTTCAAGGTCTTGGTCTTGGTCTTGGTCTTGAGGTTCAAGGTCTTGGTCTTGGTCTTGGTCTTGAGGTTCAAGGTCTTGGTCTTGGTCTTGGTCTTGAGGTTTAAGGTCTTGACAACAAGACTGCTCATTACACAAAATTGTCTAACATTGTCAGCGGCATCGAGCAGCAGCGCTTTGAAGAGCAATAAAGGCGCTTGTTTTCAAAGAAACACTTATTTGGACATACAGCTTACTTTTAAATCAAGCCAAAATGTTATATAACTAGCGTTCCAGACACAATAGTCTCTGCTCTAGACAGACATTAGTTTAAACTTTATAAAACTATACGCCTTGGTTCGCTTTGCTTTCTTATGGCAACTTATAAGACTGAAGATGTTTGAAGTCAGAACCCACCATTCAAACAAGAGCCTCAAAACACGCGATCTGCTCCGAGTTGTGCTCTTGTAGCAACCTATGCCTTGTCTCCGTTGACAAGCTGTCTCAAATTATAAAAAAATGTGTCTTAATAGAAAGGACTAGAAACACATATCTAGTTACACATTCCTAGTAGTATCCAGTGTTTAGATATATATCTTATGGCTTGCAGGGCCGTTGACGTTGACCTTACATTATCGGCTTACCCAACAAAGTTGAACTACTAATTTAGTGTGGTTTAACATAGTTATAACAAGCCTATAGTCTGTTTGAAAAAGGTGTCTAACATTACCAGAGGTTGAAAGCACGACCCCTAGCGGCCTGTGGGCACACTGTAGTGTCTATCGTTAGTAGACCTTAGTTTTAGTAGTGTTAATCATGGACGCTCAGCCTTCCCTGAAGGCGAGAGCGAAGAAGAATCATTCGTGCGTTCAATTAGGTTTTTCGATTTAAGCGCGGCAAACGGCGACCTTACAACCAGTCGACGTTTCATTGGCACGTTTTACGACCTCTAGCGGTGTACGGACGGGGTTCGAATCCCAGACAAGGTCGTGCTATCTACCAGTCAGCCACCACCAACTCCCTCCAACCTCCCTCGCCGCGAGGTCGTTAAATCCGCGGAAGTACATCAACCGCTGAACGGATTGCTAAAACGGAGCAAAGCGACAGGAGACTTTGAGCTGACAATTGTTACATGCAACCTGTGATGCTAACAATTGCATTATAAAATCCCCTTAGACATTTATATCGTAAGGCAAATTTGATGTATATATAGCTATTTAGCGAACATACATCGCATACACTTGTATGTGCATTGTGCAAATCGCAGTTCCTAGACCTACATTATCAGCTCTTGCCACCTCTTCGTGAGGACAAGTACAACTTCGCAAGAGAGGACAGCCTTTCATGCTACCTATTCGTATAAATCCCTGTTCAAGGGCCGAGGTCCTTTGCAAAGCGATGTACTGCGGATATACACTTAGGCATGCTGAAAAGACAGTTCAGTAGCTGAGTGACTATATGCCCAATCTGGATGTCTGCAACTTACTTTGGTACAGTGGTTTCAGTACAATCAAACTACTTCACCCGTAGTACAGTTTGCGCAGTAAAACCAACAGAATCTATAAAACTTCCGTACAGAGGTAGTGCGAACAACTGTAGACGATGGGATCATGGGAGGGTCATGGCAGGTCATGTTGACGTAAGTCCTTTATGAACGACCCCTTGCGCTTGTGCTCGCTATATACCGGGTCCCAATCTTGACGACGGATAGACGTCTCTGTATATATATGAAACTGCTTATATAAATCATATATGTACACAAAAGGTACGTATGTACATTAGTGTGTGATTATGACAAATAGTCATACAGACAGACGTAACACGCACATAAACAAAGAGAAACACAACGACAGACAGACAGTCATACAGACATACATATCAAACATGCAACAACATCAGACATAGTGTATGGCTTCAATCTCCAATCTAATATAATCTTACTTATGACTGATATAGCGCCGCTACAATAATGCTCAAGGCACCAATCAATGATGGACTGAAATGACAACGTGACGTCTTTCTAACGCGCGAGTCCACATACTATCGTGAAGCAGTCCATGGCTCCCAGCGCAAGACAGTTTCATCTTTTACGATTGTGCGCCGCCGTAAAACAGCGGCTCGTGTGTCGAATACCGTTTGCCGTCTCAATTTTAATCACGGGTACACGGCGAAGAGCCTCTTTCGGGGCTCTTTGGCGACATCTGACGGCCAGAATGGCTTCCTTTGATCCAAGCCGGGCTAGCGGCGCTTCTCAAGACGCCATCTAGGATACTCCGCCGTGATTCAACCGTCGCTGCCAACGGAAATCACCCTGGCAACGCTTGCGTTTACCGTCTTGATTCGCTTGTTGCTGCGTCCAAAACGGAACGATTTTCGTCTAAGCCAAGGCGAAGGTTTAGACGATGGAAGCTGACGAATAAGAGCAGACGACCGAATGCAGACGAATAAGAGCAGACGACCGAAGGCAGACGAATAAGAGCAGACGACCGAATGCAGACGAATAAGAGCAGACGACCGAAGGCAGACGAATAAGAGCAGACGACCGAATGCAGACGAATAAGAGCAGACGACCGAATGCAGACGAATAAGCGCAGACGACCGAAGGCAGACGAATAAAAGTAGAAGACGAATGCAGATGAATAAGAGCAGACGACCGAATGCAGACGAATCAGATCAGACGACCGAATGCAGACGAATCAGATCAGACGACCGAATGCAGACGAATCAGATCAGACGACCGAATGCAGACGAATCAGATCAGACGACCGAATGCTGACGAATAAGAGTAGAAGACGAATAAGAGCAGACGACCGAATGCAGACGAATAAGAGCAGACGACCGAATGCAGACGAATAACAGTAGAAGAAGAATGCAGATGAATAAGAGCAGACGACCGAATGCAGACGAATCAGATCAGACGACCGAATGCTGACGAATAAGAGTAGAAGACGAATAAGAGCAGACATCCGAATGCAGACGAATAAGAGCAGACGACCGAATGCAGACGAATAAGAATAGAAGACGAATGCAGACGAATAAGAGCAGACGACCGAATGCAGACGAATGAGAATAGAAGAAGAATGCAGATGAATAAGAGCAGACGACCGAAGGCAGACGAATAAGAATAGAAGAAGAATGCAGATGAATAAGAGCAGACGACCGAAGGCAGACGAATAAGAGTAAAAGACGAATGCAGATGAATAAGAGCAGACGACCGAAGGCAGACGAATAAGAGTAAAAGACGAATGCAGATGAATAAGAGCAGACGACCGAATGCAGACGAATCAGATCAGACGACCGAATGCTGACGAATAGGAGTAGAAGACGAATAAGAGTAGACGACCGAATGCAGACGAGTAAGAGCAGACGACCGAATGCAGACGAATAAGAGTAGATGACCGAATGCAGACGAATAAGAGCAGACGACCGAATGCAGACGAATAAGAGCAGACGACCGAATGCAGACGAATAAGAATAGAAGACGAATAAGAGCAGACATCCGAATGCAGACGAATAAGAGTAGATGACCGAATGCAGACGAATAAGAGCAGACGACCGAATGCAGACGAATAAGAGTAGATGACCGAATGCAGACGAATAAGAGTAGATGACCGAATGCAGATGAATAAGAGCAGACATCCGAATGCAGACGAATAAGAGCAGACGACCGAATGCAGACGAATGAGAATAGAAGAAGAATGCAGATGAATAAGAGCAGACGACCGAAGGCAGACGAATAAGAGTAAAAGACGAATGCAGATGAATAAGAGCAGACGACCGAAGGCAGACGAATAAGAGTAACAGACGAATGCAGATGAATAAGAGCAGACGACCGAATGCAGACGAATCAGATCAGACGACCGAATGCAGACGAATCAGATCAGACGACCGAATGCTGACGAATAGGAGTAGAAGACGAATAAGAGCAGACGACCGAATGCAGACGAATAAGAGTAGATGACCGAATGCAGACGAATAAGAGCAGACGACCTTATGAGCAGACGATCGGATGCAGATGAATCTAGATAGACCAGCGATAATGTGGACTGTTCTGTTGGGTTTCCTAACCAACAGACGTCGGATGACCCATCAATCGGAGAAACGTGAATCGGAAAATCTAGTCCTCACACGGCAGCAGCTTGGTTTTCATACTCCAGCGCGGACGAGGTCCTCTGCGTGTGGAGTTCAGCATCCAAAGCTCCACAGACGACATGATCTTCGTTTTAGGGCTGGAGAGGCGATAATTTACGCGGCGGACATAAAATCGGCGTCGCCCCCTTACGTTTCAAAGCAGCTTGGAAAGCATTTATAGTATACCTGAGTAGAAGCGTTGTCGGATAATGGACATCTATAAATTACAGTGGTCGGCCTCTGCTGCCTTGTGTGCAGCTGCAAAGGCGAGACTTATCTAAGTGAACCTGATGACAGAGCATCCTGCCTCCCAAAAGAATTACTCAATGCATATATATATATACTTGCATGTTCATATTATATGCATTATATAGACGTGCATGCATATATAATATATATCATGCACATATGCATATCATTTTTTAATACTTCAAAATAGGCAAATAAATAACCTGCATATTCACACGTAGGCCTAGATATATATGTTTAATTATTCTGTAGGCCTAACATATACATGTGTGTTAAATTTTACGAGTATCAAAGTGTGTATTAAAGTTTATTCGTATTTGTACTAAGCATAAATAGAAGTATACGTATGACGAGTGTTTAGATGTTACTCATCTCGCAATTGTTAAATATAGTTATTAATAGCGTCGTATAAACTGTAGAAATTAGAAATTGAAAGTCAGATGTTATCATCACAGATCGGCAATTAACGATATTTACAAACTATGAAAACGACAAAGCCCGTCGGAAGATAATAGACGTGTGTATTAGTACGCCCAATTGTTGTGGTGTATCACATTCTTCTCCTCCCGTCGCTCTATGGCAACCTTTACAACGCCTCTGAGTGGTTGCTCCTGCGACAAAAATCATGATGATAATAAAGCACACCCGTGCATGAGTGGGTGCGTGCAGACGACAGTGTGTCATGCATGGAGGGTGTCGCGAATGTGCAGCGAATGAGCAGTTGGTGATTGGAGGTGACAGAAAGTAGAGAAGTGCCGAGTGCACATTATAGTTGAGAGCGAGTTAGCTGGGTTTTTGTTAGATTCGCATGCCTGTGCGTGTGTGTGAGAACAACTTTAAGGCTGTATCATTTGAATGATTTTCTATTATAGGATGATAACTAAAGAACACAAAGACTCGTTTCAATTGCGCCACGCTACTGATCGAGCGATTCGACAGTGCGAGGTCCGATAGTTTGACAGTTTTTGAAAAGTCAAATGACAACATCTTCAATGCATGCAGAGTATCTCTCTCTCCTTGCGAACATTTCAAGGTTATCATGGCATACCACACATACATGCCTATTGTTAACATACCGTAATATAAATGATGATTTAAGCGTGAAGTTTTTTTTATTAGAACTTTCCACGAAGTCATACTGAAGTCATTGGGATCTTGACTTGCTTGGCACCCGGTGATCACGGACTTGAGATTATTTGGTGCGCCTAGCTGCCACACAGTGGTACTTGTGAATATGGGATGCATGCGTGAAGCGGGCACGCATATATCACGTGGTGAGGTGACGTCGGTTGGCACGATTTTATCACGTGGGCTGTTGCGCCAGAAACATCGCGCATCAGTTGAGATGAATCAGCGTAATCGTTACCTCGAAAAAGCGTTACCCAAAGGCTAAGCGCAGGGCACTCGCTTATTCTCGAGCGCTGCGTCGCGTATAACGGGCGAGTCGATAGTGCGATTAGCAACTTCGGAATTCGTTGATATAATAGGTTACATACAAATAAACACATCCGCAGGCCCAGGCCCGCCGAAAGGGGGTAGGGGCAAATGCCCAGGGTCCCGGGCGGGCCCGCCATCAACTTATAAACGATTTTGCTGCACAGCTAAATCCAGAAAAGTTGCTTTTGATTAGCATAAATTTAAAATTAACAACTGAATAAAATCATAGTTGTATATATTAATACACTCACTTTAATTATTTGAATTTTTTTAATTTTCTCATAAAGCTTAAAGATAGCTTAGAGGCCGTGACTGCTCTGCCTAGGGGCCCGGAATTTCTGTCGGTGGGCCTGCGTAATCCCATGGCACGTACAAACAGTCCAACATCTTGTAAACATATGCCTATACACGCGCATATACACACACGTATACATACAAGTTTGGCTTGCGGAAACTAAAAGCCGGCCCTTCCCTTGCCCCAATGGTGACATTCCTCGTCCCCTTCCCAGCAATACATCATAGACTGTATAGACCAACATATATGTACATGCATACATGCATATTGTATACACAGATGCACACATAATTCCCAGTGCGCTTAATTATTAAGCAGCTTTTGAAGGCCAATCTATAGTGCATTAAACCAAGTCTAAAGTGCAGAAGGTCTCTCGAAGATATCCGAGGACCCGGATGTGTATCTTATAGACATGGAAACGACGTCAACATAATGAATGCTAAATAATACACACATAGGCCTAAGTGTATATCGTCGGCCTATGTGTGTGTTTACGCAGTGTATCTCATTATAATTATTATATACCTCCTTCAAAGAAAGATAAATATAACGGCCTATTAATGAGCTATACTGCCCTCATAAGAAAGAACCACGTAACTGCAAATTTGGCCGTTTTGAGTTAGATGCAGTTTCTGCATGTATTAGTGGTCTTACACCTTGGTAGGAAGTAAGAACCTCCTATCTTGATGCGATCATAGAGAACTAGCGTTTGTTAATCCAACGTATCTGCACACTTCGTACCAAATACTAAGTAAGAACCACGCATCTGACATGCGTGGTTTCTTGCTAGTAACACAGAGCGTTATCTGCAGATCCGTGTCCACGCGCATGCGCAGTAACTACTTCCAGACAATGTTTACGTTTAAGTTTACGAATCTGAGCGATAATTAATTATTTTTAAGACTGTAATTTTAATCCGTCTTGATGGTTTTCATTATTCATCACGCCTTGAGATTAAGTGAAATATGAGAAACAATAAATATAGTAATTTCAAAGTTTTAAACTTTTTTGAATGATTTATCATGGCTTTGTTTGTGACTAGGCATTGATTGTTTTGGGTGCATAAAACCTATTTTCCAAGTAACAACAAAGTTATTTGGGCAAATCTAACTTTTAGAGACATTTTCGAATATACTAAATTCAGGATATTGGCCGGCTAATCCATAGGCCTACTGGTTTTCAGGATTCGAGCGCTTGGCACAATATTGTTTTCGGTAATTCGATCAATTTTGCATTTCGACATTGGATCTGGTTTCGGGGATTCGGGTAGACCCAGATTGTTTTGTAGGCTTACACGGTTGAGGTTTTTATGATTTAACCTGAAAGAGTCAGAAAGACGATATGATAAAATGTGTGGAGAGTATAGGCCTAAATACGGAGGGTGTGGGATGCGTCTGATTAGCAAGTGTGTTTCTTCTTCATCTGTCCTGTGACATGTTCACTATCCCAGACTGTTTTGATAGTCGGATATGATCAAATATAAGCGAAATCAATGTTTTTGAAGCTGTGTATAACTGGTTTCATATCTTTAAAATTATGGTTGACAGGGGCATAACTTTGGTCTGAAAATTGGAAGTACCAATTTCTTACATGTATACACAAAGCAAGGCAGAGACTGCGATATGTGGGAAGGCTCAATAATAAAATATTGATTGGCATGGTTTAAAAAGTAGGGGGTACGGTACCCTCAGTAAAAAAGGAGGGGGTACGCGTACCCCTCGTACCCTAAGGGGCGTAACTTTGGTCTAAAAAGTGGGGTACCAATTTCTTGCATACACGAAGCAAGGCAGAGAGTGCGACTTCTGGGAAGGCTCAATAACAAAATATTGATTGGCATTGTTTAAAAAGTAGGGGTACGGTACCCCCAGTAAAAAAAGTAGAAGTACGCGTACCCCAAAGGGCGTAACTTTGGTCTAGAAAGTGGGGTACCAATTTCTTACATACACGAAGCAAGGCAGAGACTGCGATTGCAAGGAAGGCTCAATAATAAAATATTGATTGGCATTGTTTAAAAAGTGGGGGTAGGGTACCCCCAGTAAAAAAAGTAGGGGTACGCGTACCCCTCGTACCCCAAGAGGCGTAACTTTGGTCTAGAGAGTGGGGTACCAATTTCTTACAAACGAAGCAAGGCAGAGACTGCGATTTCTGGGAAGACTCAATAGTAAAATATTGATTGGCATTGTTTAAAAAGTGGTTGTACGGTACTCCCAGTAAAAAAGTAGGGGTACGCGTACCCCTCGTACCCCAAGGGGCGTAACTTTGGTCTAGAGAGTGGGGTACCAATTTCTTACAAACACGAAGCAAGGCAGAGACTGCGATTTCTGGGAAGGCTCAATAGTAAAATATTGATTGGCAATGTTTAAAAAATTGGGGGTGCGGATACCCCTAGTACCCCCAGAGGCGTAACTTTGGTCTAAAAAGTTGGAATACCAATTTCTTACATACACGAAGCAGGGCAGAGACTTCGATCTCTGGGAAGGCTCAATAATAAAATATTGATTGGCAATGTTTAAAAAGTGGGGGATACGGTACCCCGTGTAAAAAATAGTGGGGGTACGTGTACCCCTCGTACCCCCACAAATTACGCCTGTGTTGTTTGATATAATTGATCTTAAATATGAGTTAATTGTTGAATTGTTCCACACTAAAACACGATTTTATGCAGATGCGTTGTTCTTAATAATTATTGGGTTATGTCGTCGGTATTCAAAGCTAGGTAAAAACACATTAACTGACATTTAAAATATTTATGAGAAAAAATACTTAAAATTCATTTCCCCCTAAAAATGGTAGCTCTTTGTTACATATGTTGGTTAAAAGCAAAAATGAATATGAACATAGGATCTACTTGGCAGCAAGCGATTTATGTTTTTTGCATTTATCTCAAAATCAACTTTTTGCAGATGCGTAGTTCTTTCTTATGAGGGCAGTATAGGTTCGACAGATGTGCGAGGCATCACGACACACACACACACACACACACACACACACACACACACACACACACACACACACACACACACACACGCACGCACGCACGCACGCACGCACGCACGCACGCACGCACGCACGCACGCACGCACGCACGCACGCACGCACCTACACACACACACACGCACACACACGCACACACACACACACATAACTTACACGTATAATAAGTTATATGTATTACCCGTATATATATATATTATATATATATACCGGTAGATACAATGGTGTAGTGGGTCGGGAACGCGGGGGTACGCCGTTCCCGCACTTTTTTCCATACTTACCTACCAAAGATTGCACTTTTTGCTACAGTTGCTACTTCAATTTCCAGGCGTTCCCCCACTTCATTTTTTAGGACTACACCACTGGGTACATATATAACATGTCTACGTTTTTGTATCTTTGTGTTTTGTACTTTTTTTTCTTTTTTTCGTTTTGCGTTTTTCAAATCTTCGTGTTTCTGCTTTGAGCGAAATAAAGGCCTATATAAAAAGCGCTTGGCAGAAGTTCCGAGTTGCCGACGTATAGGCTTATACTCTCGACGTATAGGCTTAGGCTATACTCTCAAATATGCGAAGATATGATGGTGTATAATAATTACGAGAAATAGGAGAAATAGGAAGCCTTACATCTTTGCCTTGGATACCGACGGTACAGTCGGCCGACTGATGAAAATCGCATGCAATTATTTGATATTTGATACATGGTGTACATCACACAAAATACGATGGCATATAGCATACGTCGAAGGCATCTCGTCCGTTGATGCACACACGGAGTCGCACTGCATGCATGTGGCTACTTGCATACGCGGGCTCGTGAACAATTTTCTTAGCGATCACTGATCTTCGAGAAATGTCAGATTACTCTGGTTCGTTTCCTAAGGGGCTTGAGCCCATGGATAACCGCTTCAGAAAACGTACCACGCCTTTGTGCAGAGCCTCAGAGGACAAGTGACAGAATCCCGACACACAGAATGACTTAGGTTTCGTAGGCCTATGCGTAACGGGACTAATTTTTGCATAGACTTTTGTAAATCTCTCCAGGTTGTAAGCCTACTTTTTACGAAATGTATACAAATCTACGTGTAATGCAAATGTGTACCGACGTAAGGAAAGTTCATGCTAAATGCGACCGTATAAACTCGACTCTTGCAAGCAGATTAAGATTTTCAAAATAGGCCCTACTTTAATCGTAATCGTAAACTTCAAATTTCTAAAGCGCTATTTGAAAGCTAGGCGCAGGGCACCAGCCTATTCACAGCGTTTTGTAATAGTGGTTGCGGGCAGATATCAAGTGAACATCCGAGGTCGGTTACCAGAGAGACCACAGAGATGGGGCAACGGAGCTTCTATAGGCAAGTTTTGTTGAGTAGGCCTACGAGAAAGCTTGAAAAACAGAGAATTGGATGGATTAAGGTAGGAATTCTTGAAGAGGTGGGATTTTAATTTTGAGTGAAAACGCTGTGTGATGACAGGAAGAATTAGATAATAGTTGATGAGCAACTGAGAATTTCCGAAATGTAGAGAAAGATTGTTCCAGAGTCGGGCTGCAGTGTGGGATATGAATCGGTTGGAGAACTTGAAGCGTGTAGTGACTGGCGGACGGCAGATAGTGAGATAGAAGGATTATCAGGCAGAGCTGGAGTGGCTGAACGGTGAAGAGCTCACGAAGATTCTTCGACTAGAAGTATTGCAGGGAGTTGCATGTTAGTGACAGTGGAAGCGTTCAGGGTTTTCTATCTAGTGGAATTATTGAAGGATGAGAGTGACATGGTGATGCTTGGTTGTCCTGGTGACAGGTCGGGCGAGTAAGTTTTGGATAGTTGCACTTTTTTAATTTGGGCGGATTCGATGTTGAGGAAAAGGAATTAAGGCAATCAAGCTTGGAGTGGACAATGAAGGTAGCGCCGATGTAATGCGGCGGATGTCACGAACGTGCATGAAGCAGGTGCGCGAGAGGTTGGAGATGTGATTAGAACAGGAGTTATGTGGATCAAAGGTAATGCCAATATTGCGCACCCGCGAGCTGGAGTTGAGAGAGATGAGGAGTAGGTGGATAGGTGTATGGAAACGTCGGGAATTTTCTTGATCTGATCTGGGAGGCCCAGGAAAATAAATTCTGTTTTGACAAAGTTAGGGCAGAGGAGAATAGAGCATATCCGTTTAAGGATTAGGTTAAGAGGATGAAAGGTTGAGGAGGATATTAAGACTTGCCTGGGTGTAGTCTACGTGAAGGTGGTTGTCAACAGAAAAGGATTCTATGAGATGACTCAGGGGTGTAGTGTAGAGGTTGAAGAGAAGTAGCCCTATTGGACGGAATATTGAGGAACACCAAGAGAGAGAGAAAGAGAGAGAGAGAGAGAGAGAGAGAGAGAGAGAGAGAGAGAGAGAGAGAGAGAGAGAGAGAGTGGGAGGAGTTCAGAACAGTGGCTAGCGGCTTTGACAGAGAAGGAGCGGGAAAATAAGTAAGTAGTGGTTAAATGTCTTTTCTATAATTCAAATTACTAATTAAAATTTGTCTTCCCGCTCCTTCTCTGGACTAACTTAGCCCGCCATTCATGTATTTTCGGGGTCGGCGTATTAATAACATTGTAAGTTGGAATGTTGTAATAGTCTGATTTCCAGTAGCAACCACATACTTAGAACTTAAAAGCACGTTTCCATTCTCTAATAGTTATCAACTCGTCTTGCCAACTTCGAAACACCAGTCTACACAACTGTACCGACTAACCTATAGTCGCACCTGTTCTGCTTGTGAATGTACCACTCGTCATAGCCTCTCTTCTTTATTTGGATCCACAGTTAATCGACATCTTGCGGCAATAAAGTCCGTTGACGGCAGAAATTATTTTGAACAGTTCCCACCGTTAGTATGGCATCGTACAGCTATATCCAGCTGTCACTGCATAGCTACGCAATTAGGTCCTTCAACTCGCAATCATTTTGGCCAACAGTACTGTCAACCGTCAACGCTTCTCAGCTAAGTTGCCAACTCGCGCCACTTAGGCCTGTAATACGCAATTGCGTCAACTGGCACCTATTTCTGCCAGTACTACTGTCAACGTCAACTCTTCGGGGCTCAAGTTGCCAACTAGCACCACGTATTGCGCAATTACGTTCCACTCACACCAATTTTACCAACAGCACTGGCGATCGTCAGCGCTTCTCGGCTCGAGTATGGCCAACTCACATCTATATTTTGTCGCCGTTTGCGGCACCGCAGAAACGCACGTCGGACTTCCCGCAGGTCTACCAATCTTCTCGCAATTATGCCGACTCGCACCAATTTTCTCTCACGTCTAGCCGAAAACTTCATCATCGTCACGTCGCCGTCTCTTCAAATATGCACGCGGCCGGTTCAAGACGGCGTCCGGCCGGCAGGCGAGGTCCGGGCGCTGGTGGGGTCCCGAGAGGCGCGCCGAATTGGACAATGCGACGGGGTCTGACAGTCTTCATTAGGACGGACCGCCAAGCCGAACTCCCGGCGTTTCACGCTCGCCGGGCAACGACTGGCATGAGTAATGGCCGATGAAATGTCATCACTAATGGTCTACCAGGTTATTTCCATATACAGAACGACACTTGCCCGTCCGAATCTGGCAGACGTGAAGGACCACGCCAGCCGAAAGCGCGTATAGGACTTGAAGGGATACCGAGTGGTCGTCAGTCTACACGGACGGTTGATAGGCGGGGTTCGTTAAATGTACCACCCGTCGATCGAATTTCGAAAACCGCATACCATTCCGCAGTCGTCTATGGGCATTCGCCTTCCCGCATCTTTCTACGCCTCCCGCATTTGCAAATGAACCGCATAAATGTTTCATTTCGAGTCGAATAGCGAAGAAAAGGCGCAGACAAAGCAAGATCACCTCGAGTACGAATGAGACGCCATCTTTAGATGTGACGTCAAAGGATACGAAGCTTAATTCTGCCGAAGAGTGAAACGCAGCCCAGAACCAACTTAGGCTATAATGTGACGCGTCATCATCGCGGGTCAGCGACGTCTATTCGGGAGAAGAAACCGCGATTGATGTGTTGTCGGTGCCTTAGGCTTCTTAGGCCTATATTTCTTTCGAATGTGAAGATCGCAGTCCGAACATACTTCGAGGGGCGACTCTCACTCAGGCTTTGGGGTTCAACCCCGTAGTCTTTCTCAGGACCCCCCCGTTAAGTCAGTCTTCACTGCCTACTCCAAGGGGGTCGTTTCCAATTCCAACCCACTCAGTTGTGCTAGTGTGGTTTAGCATTATTTGACTCTGAGTCTTTGACAAAGTGAAGGCATTTCCATGGTGCAGGGGCGCCCGCTGCAGCGTGACGCACTGGACGCACGTGCGTCCACCAACAAAATCAAATCCATACAAGGAATAAGCATCGCATCGATATTTTTTGTTAAGCGGCAATACAGCATGTTAAAGCATTAGATGTTATCTAAATTGAATTTTTTGCTACGCTTATCACTATTCACTACTCTATCTATGGCAGTTTTTTTTTAATTCCTACGAATAGGGCCTAGGCCTGCCTATGGTAGCAAAGCGGGCAAACAGGCTGAAACAGCCATAGAGGGTGTGTGTCAAGTTTTCGTAAACTTGCGGACGCTCCGCCATGGTGTATCACGTATGCATTTTTTAATTTTCTCAACAAAGGAATTGATTTTGTTTGAGTCTGACTTGCAAACTGCTAGCGTTGAAATCAGCTGCTTTTCAAATTTAGTTGACATCACGCAGTTTGCAAAATACGGATAAAATGTTCAAACCCCTCCCCTCAGTCTTTTTTCTACAATTCCCACACTGACAACTCTAATCCCATTCTACGCAATTCCCTCCTCCCCAACTCCAGTGAGTAATCTAGACGTCTTTGGGGGGAATTGATTGTTGTTGATTGTTGAGGATTGATGTTTCCCCCCCAGAAGCGAGGAATATTACAATGTACAGACCATTAGGGGAGGAAAAATCCCCCCCAGGATCGATGTGGATACATGCTTTCCCCCCCCCAAAGAGATGGATTCCTAAAAAAAGGTCGTCAAGATTTTTTAGAGAGTAGGAAAAAGTAAAAAATTGGGTGAAGGACTAAAAAAAAAAAAAAAAAAAAAGGTCATCAACTTTTTTCGAAGATGAAAAATGGAAAAATGTTAGAAAAGTCTGAAACTTTTTAAAGATGGAAGACAAAATTTTGTGTCAATTGTTTGCTCCCCCCAGAAACCTGGTTTCCCCTCCCAGACGAGGGGGACTAGATTAAACACTGCCCAACTCTCAATCCACACAGATCAATCGCCTGTAGCTCATTCAAAACTCTCTAGCTCTAGCTATCACCCGAACCAGAGGCGGATTAAGGCATGTTCAACATGTTCGGCCGAACAGAGGCCCCACACTTGAGGGGCCCCACAAATGCAACAGAATTTTGTTTCAAATTTTTTAAATTATTGTTAGTTGTTAAGTGTAGCCTAATAGTAAAAAATAAGCAAAAAACTCAGAACAAATTATTTGAAACTACTGATTTTAATATACACAAATACACAACTTTCGCACATCTGTGGACCCCTATTAGAGTTTCCATTATCAGGCAGATTCATCTTAAAATCAGCCAGAAATACTAGTAAGACCCATTTTTACTTGCTTATTTAAACATTTACTACCTGACCGGACTCAAGCGCTATGTGACGCATTATAAAATGACGGTATTTTATTGTGTAGACCTACACTCTACACACCGGGTGACTTGTGAAGGTCTACAAAGTCATTTGCTCATGAACAGACAAATGCAACGTTTACCGGTTAATCACAAATAAGAGACTCAGGGACACCTTTCCGAATGTTGAGATAGCACTTCGAATACACCTTGTTCTGACTGTGGCAAACTGCAGCAGTAAACGTTCGCTTTCAAAACTCAAAATGATTAAAACAGACTGAGAACGTCAATGTCGGAAGACAGAATTGTTAGTGTGACATTGTTGAGCATCGAAAGTGACATACTACGTGAGCTACATTTTGACGACATAAATGATGAATTTGCAAGCTAAAAGGCTCGCAAAGTAGGCCTACGTGTGTAAATTGCATGACAATTTGAACTATATTGATTGTCATTGTCAATTCATAATTTGTTGTTGCTTTTAACTCTCTAACTCTTAGTTTTGTTACAATATGTAGGCCTAAACTGCAGACACTATAAGTCTATAACTAATCAGTTAAGACTAAGCCTATTAGGCATATTTTTCAGTAGTGTGGTAGACCTGCAATTGTAGGCCTAATATTCTTTTACCACGAGTCACTCCAAGATTATTAAACCGTAAAAGATGTATCTAGGCCTACTTTAACACTAGACTGGATAATTACAAGACCTACTGATAGGCCTATTGTACAAAACGAAAGGAGGCACGCATTAATATTAGACGAATGTTGATTCGTTGAATATTATGTCACGTTTTATATGTCCTTTTGCTGTGATTCTTTGGGACTGGGGTTCCCCACAGTTACACTGAACATGGTCACCACATTTAATCGGGCCCTGACCCGAACACCCAAACAGCCACCTCGCTCAACCCGATCATTCACCTATCCTTTCCCATCCAAGTCACTATTACTCACTAATCATCTTAAGTTCTCCAACCGAGCCATCTACCACACACACTGCATCTCGTCTCTGGAACGATCTTCCTGAATTCAGCAAATTTTCGGTTCCTGCGCCAGTAACACAACTCAGCCATCACCATCTGCCTCAGGCTCCTCACTCAAAAGTAGTCTAAACTCTTCAAGAATTCCTGCCCCGGCTCAGTTGATCCTCCGCCTTCCAATCTTTCTCGAAATAAACGAAATCCGCCTTAGTACCGTAGCTCCTTCTGGCAAACGGATTTAGATCTCCATTATTTTTATATCTCTGGACAACCCCTCTGACACGACGCAGCCCTCGAGAATAAACTGGTGCCCCGCGCTTAGCTTTCAAGTGACGCTTTACAAATTTGGAATTTACTATTACGATTACACGCTCTGAGCCATCCACATTACGGCCCATCCACTTTCGATGTATTGAAGATCGCCATTCCATACCATCTCTGCCGATATTGATCGTTCCCCAAAGCTGTGGAGGCGGTACACCAGGGCAAATGCCCTGGTAAAAAAGCCTTTGCCCTGCCAGAATTTTTGCCCTACCCAGAATTTATTCGGGGCATAATCGCCCCCTGCACTAGTAGTAGGGAGGGAAGGGAATGGTTCTTTCAGCCATACCGGCACCTCTTGTTTCCCACTTCGAGCCCTGCCCTGGTTACAAAAAAGTCTGCCCCCCAAGGGACCTACGGATTGGCCACTTCCCTAACACTTTAACGACGAGCTGCATTGGTTTCCCAGTGACTTTTAGAACAAGCTCGTCATTGTTAAGCGAGGCAACACTATAAGAGTTCCAGATCGGGATCTGTTACTTCCGTGGTTGCCGGGATGGCAACGTCCCGAGTATGGTCCACGACAGGAACTCAGATCATCTTGAAGACTACAATCTTTGGGACAGACCATTGCCTTCTAGATACTCAGTATCTAGAAGGCAATGGACAGACTCACTTTCAGTGTTGCGTAGGCCCTACATGTCGCTCCTTGAATTTTGCACAACCTTCATCTTTCCGTATTCTGGGATCAATCCGTCTCCTGATCTCGCAACAGGGTAGCTTCTCCCCATGATGTCACATTTTGGTCCATAGGGGTCATCCATAAAGGACGTCCGCAATGATGGGGGAGGAGGGGTCACCGAAATGCGGACAAGGGGGGAGGGAGGGTTATGACCAGTGCGGACGTCCGCATCTAAACTTTTAAATTTTATAGTTTTTTAAACACCACCTTCTTTCTGCCTTACCCAAAAGACGAAACGGTCAGTGAAGTGATTGACTTAGGCGTGCGGACGTCCGTAAAGGGGGAGGGAGGGTAAGGTCAAATGCGGACAAGGGGGAGCGAGGGGTCCAAAGTAGGTCAAATTTTGCGGACGTCCTTTATGGACGACCCCATATCATACCACTGGTGGCCAGTTATGTGCTCAATGTTGGCTCATTGAACGTGACAGTCGGAGTTTCACTACGAGATTGTGCTAATCAAGGGGAAGACTTCTAGGCCTATGACATCACAACTCAAAGGCAGTTTCAACAACAAATGTATTGTATTAATTATGACAATTGCTCCTGTTGAACTGGATCAAATTTTTGTAATTGAAGATTATTGGCACTGAATTAATTGTGCATGAAATTCTTTGACTCAATACGCTTATAATAACGTTATGTTACTGTCTACATCTCAAAAAGCTTTCGTTAAAAGATAATAATACGAAAATCAGGTATTAGACTAGTGTTTGTTGAGAAAGCAATTGGCTATGTCACCAGAATCTTTTCCTAACCAAGTTTCCCGTTTCACCTAGCTAAAGTTTTAACTGAAATTAAGCCAAACATTAAAAAAAACACGAGTATCAGTTCAAAAAAGCCTAACCTCAACAGTTATGAAACAAAAGTTTCCATGGAATGAAACTAGACTTCTCGCTTAAAGAGGGAGAGTTTAAACTGAATACCTAGATTTCCAGTCTGAAGATGCACAAATAGTTTCAAAGGAATAAAGTCAGACTTTCAGTGTGATGAAACCAGTGTAAGTAAGCCAGATGTTCGGTACATATATATAAAGATGCCACAGTATCGGTGGAATGAAACAAAGAAATTCGGTGTAACGAAGCCAAAAACTTCTGGTTTAAAAAATGCCAGTTTCAAGTCTTAAATTAAAAGTCAGTGGAATGAAGTTGACTTCTGATCTAAGGAACCCATGTAAGATGTAGCAAGCTAGCATTAGGAATCCAGTTTTACTGAAACCAAGTTTCCAACACAAGCACGGTGTCCCTATCAACCGCAAATCAACCGTCACTTCATAACTAAAAGTTAGTTCACAACATTGATATTTGTCCAACTAGAATTCCAAACATCACACAAAGCTTTTCTGTGCTTATTTATCTGCCCTCATGGTAGAATTCTCCATAATCAGTCGTCCTTTTCCTTTCCATCTGTGTCAGCTGGAGTTGCAGGTCTGTCAACCTTGGTAACGAGACCCCCGATGGCGTCAACTAAACCACCGAAAACAACAGTACAGATGATTTTCTCGAAGGGGTGAAACGGATCATGAACGCCTAAGATTTGTGCAGAAATACTGAAGTAAACAAAAAAGATGACAACACAAAGGTAGATGACTGCAAATGGGGCACTGAAGTAGCCCAGATGTTGGCAGATGAAGACAATGCTTGCAGCCAGGCACGCCTTGC
Source organism: Allolobophora icterica (assembly GCA_963556255.1). NCBI lineage: Eukaryota > Metazoa > Annelida > Clitellata > Crassiclitellata > Lumbricidae > Allolobophora > Allolobophora icterica. The sequence goes on along the minus strand of OY744602.1, from coordinate 55,511,283 downwards.
TTGAGCTGTTAAAACAAGAAAAAACACAATTCCTGATCAGCATACATCTTGATATTTACACTACAACTTTTACTACCTACATTTAGCAATCCATCTGATCAGGACTTCAGTTATTATAACACGCTGCGTTTGAAATGGAAATGGTTGACTCAAACCTATTTATTTATAATATTTATATACAGTCAATATATTATGTCAATGTGTCAAGCATTTAGTGCTGAGCAATTTGTTCAAGGTTTTCTTAAGCAACCAACCAACAAAGGGAAGCTGAATGCACAACCAATCCATAATGGTCAACTTACAAGTTGACCCACTACAGTGACCAACTAATTTCCAACTGCACCTGAAAAGTAGTCCACTGCCATCATGTAAATTTTAGCATGGTGTAATTGGTTTCTTGTTGTTGTCATTAAATACACAGAAAGTCAGCCAATGTAGGTGAAAAGCAGTGATGGGTAGTAGTCAACTACTGCAGTTAACCTACAAAATTCCAATTTGTAGTTAAATACATTTTTCTTACTAGTTTTCGACACAATAGGTTTCATTTGCCGCATGGGAATGTGTGAACCTGTTGTGCTAATGGTTTTAAATTCCGGCAGGCCTAGGCAGTCCATGGCATTGGCACGAGATTGATAGAGCGAGGGCATGGCTGCCATGGCATCATGTCTGACTGCAGAGGGTATTGGTATTGGGTTATGTGCAAATGTAGTTTTGGGCGGTTACCGAGTGCATTTAGCTGCCATGTGTTTATCATGTGCTCCTGAGTGCTGGACGTGTCACACGGCCATGCATCTACACGTGATATGGATAGGTCCAGCATCGGCAGATGCACATTTTAAAATATGGGTGCTTATGTGCACAACATTGAGCTTGCATTGTAAGGAACCATGGACTGATCTAGACCTGTGTGAACTGGTTTGCTGCCATGGTGGGCAAGAGTCTATAAAAAGTAGTTGCAAACACATTCTTAACGCTTTAACGACGAGTGTGTACTAAAATGTATAGAAACTAATCCCTCTCGTCGTTAAAGGGTTAAGGAGAATGCATAAAACATTTATAGCAGTAGTCTGTCATACTGGCGTAAACTTGTTCAAAACATTGGGGGTCATTGTTTATTCATTCTACACTTGTTGCATTGGGTGTACAGTCCATCTCCATTATTGGGGGCCTCGGCTGCCCCCCCCGAGTCTACGCCTATGGTCTGTCGTGTGCTCAGTTGATAGTTTGAGTTACAAATATTGATAGATTCGTGTGTTCAGACACTGAGTCGATGTTTCAGAAAGTCGTTAACACTGTTCCAAGAAAATTTCTGGAAATCTCAAAGCATTTCCAAGATACTCTTTCAAGTATGACTCTAAGGTTTGACTCTAAGTCAGTTTGTGCCCATAACTGCTCATAAGCTTATAGAATAATTTAACCACTTTTAGTACAATCATTGGTGCATGGATGACCCTGAAATAAGCAGGTTTGACACTTTATGTTTGTCCTACTCAAACATGAACACAAAGTTTCAGTTTTAGCAATTCAGATGTGGTTACTCTAGTTGGCGATTTAAAAAATGGCTCAATCAATCAGACTCCCAGTTGGCAGACTGTTTAAGCACTTCATTCCACCTCTATGTGTTAACTAACTGTTACATTACCTACCGTAGAACAAATATTCAGAAAATATTCTTACAAAGATGGCTGCAGAATTTCATGACTAGATGGAGTCCAAACGCCTCTCACAAACCGCTCAACCACTCTCATGTAACAATAACCAGCTCCTAAACCAGCAAAAAAGTAAGAAGCATTTTACGTAAGTAAGTAAGTAAGTATATTCTCTGAAAACATATTTCTACGGCAACTTTACTGCCCAACAGATTCATCCAATTTGTAAACAGAGCACTGCATCAACCTGTGAAAAACAGCAATTTATATTACATTACATTACTTGTGGATCCCATAAAGTCTTGTCCAAGAGACTGTAATTTTTAAATGCAGTTTTGTTACAAAGCAACAATTGATCAGGGCTATAGGGATCAACTTTGGATTTCCCCAGAAGGGAATTTTCGTGAACTAGCACATACATGCTCAGCATGGAGGGGATATTACAATACATAGTATTACAACACATTATATTACAATACATCACAATACTCGACAATCCTCAAGGAATAAGTTGGTTCTATGATTAAGTGCTTCCACAGCATTGAGAAATTTTGACAGTTTATATTACTGGTACAACCACGTACATTACATTACAATGCCTTATGTAAATCCATAAGATTTTGAGATTTAACCTTTCATGACGCCAATCAGACAGGGAATCACATAGGTGCCCGGATGTTTCTTCAGGGCATAGGACACTCCATGGTGGACCTTGTCCACTGCCTGAATCTGCTTCATACAGTACAGGATGACACGGAATGGTGGAAACTTACACAGCTTGTAGACCAAGTCGAATGGACTGTAATTTATTGCATACCTAACAACAAAGGACAATTAAAGGTATGGTAAGTAATATTGCAAGTAAGATAATATTTAGAAGTAAAGGTAAGCACCACAAGTTAAGATAAGTAGTTAAAGGTAATTAAGTAAATGTAAGTAAGTAGAAATAAGGGTATGCTTAAAGGGTTACAAGTATGTAAAGTTAAGTAAAGATAAATATGTAAAGGTTAGTACGGTAAATACCTAAAGGTAAGCTAGCATGTCAGTGGGTGTTACAAAGCTGTGCACAAACCGGATTTGAAAGGACTGTTCAACTGAAGGCACTGAGCAATTGTGATTGAAGGACTTGCTCAAGTTCCCAATGCAGTAAGAAGAAGCAAGTTATCTTAGCAACTCTGTTATGGTTATCTTCTGCATGAACACCTAATGAGTTGGCTTTGCAGTTTCAATCTACTTTATGCAGGATGCATGACAAAGAGAATGAACAGATTGTTCAACATAGGGGTCATCCATAAAGGATGTCCGCAATGAGGGGTAGGGATGGTCATTCAAATGTGGAAAAAGGGGAAGGGGGTTATGACCAGTGCAGACGTCCGCATCTAAATTTCTAAATTTGATAGTTTTGTTATAACACTTCCTTGTTTCAACCTTCCCAAGTTAAGTAAAGAGTGTCCTAGACAAAATATATGCAAAAATGCCACAAGAAATTTTAAATCAACACCTCCCGTTTACACTGCTTTCCCGACTCCCAAGTTTAAAACATATCCGCTACTTTGTAAAGAGGGTCCTCAGTCCCGGTTGCTCAAGAAGTAAGCACGCTAGAGAAAAACAGAGGCAATTTTACCACATGCATTACCAAATGATGAGTGAGATCTTACCAAATGGCTGTTGCTAGCAGCAAATCCTTCTGATGTTTAAATGGGGCCACAATGCCTTCACCGACTAGAAAGTTTGACAGAATGCTGCCAGCAAAACACATAAGCATACTTGAGATCCAACAAGCAAGTGGCTGCTTCCTCGAGAAAGTGGTTGAACCTGGGAAACAAAATGCAAATGTTTCCATCAAATTGTGCAGGTTAACCAACACACTAAAACCAGCTTGCTACATCTGGTGCTATACAAATTGTTATAACTAAATTACTAGCATAGTACCTCACATCATTGTTTCTGAGAGGCAACTTACAAGACAGTGCATAGTGCATACATATCCACATACATAAACATAATTTGTGTGCTTAAAGTGCAAAGGTGCTATTGGCAATGGTAAAATATACGACAATAGCACCTTTGCACTTTAAGCACACGATATATAAATGAACGTTTTGGCACAAGAACACTTTTCTGCACACAAGGAGCCATTAATATAAAAGATTCTAATCAATAAGTTACAGATGAGTATAATGCAACCTTGCCATAATGCAATACTTTACATGGTTCCAAAAGCCACGATTTTGGATTTAGTTTGCAGTTAAGGATCTGAAAGCCAAGTCTACTAGATTCAAAATTCGAGGTGACATATTTTATTTAGCATATGGTAATTGCTGACACAGAAAGATACTAATTTAAGTCAAGATTACAGATCTATACATCCTGATACATCTTACAGATACATCCTTTTTGAATGATTTCTTGCCTATAAGTGAACCGAAACCCAATCAACAGTCCTGCATTTACATGCAGGACATATGAAGGCCACATGACAATATGGCCATACTCTGTATATCCTATCACATGTAAAACATATTTAAGCTTTGCATGAGCAATATGTTATGTTGCTGCTGGGTTGAACTATTTTACCTCTGTGATGTTGGTTTGATATTCAAAAAAATGGACATTGTGTTTAGTAAGGGAAGCAAGTCAAATAGTTAAATATTGAAAAAATTCAAATTTCTCCAAAATAATTTATCTTGAAAACACTAATCACCAAGAGTTATTCACCCTGGAAATCACCAGGAAACATAAAAAAACATAAAACTCCTTCCACCCCTTCCCTAATTTATGGACCCGAAAAGGGCCAAAACATGGACAAACCCTTTTGCACACATGAAGATATATGAAAAACCAGACACATCCATTTGATACTCTTATGAATATGAAGGTACCAGCATACTTGGTTATCTAAACTACAAGTAGGAAAATGTCTAGATTGTACAGCACCACATACCAATAATTCCTACACAAATCTAAGGCAGAATTGGAGTGGTAATGCAAAACCGGACAATTACAAGCAGATGTCCTGTGCATAACCAGACAAATGCGTTGACCAATGGGACACTATAATAATTCTTGGCTGACAGTTGCAAGTCTCTGGCTACCAAGAATGAAGCTGTGCCACGGGGAGACAAAAATTAACTGGATTGGCTAGTTTTGCAGCAGTTTTGCATCGAAAGAAAGTCATACAAGCAAGGCCAAAAGATCAAACAGATTTTTATGAATTTCTACCAGCACTGTTTGACTGTTAATATTAACCCTCACTGCAACAAACTAGAGCAGAACATCCAGATCTTGAAATGTACAGGTCAACTATCAGAGTAGCACCGGTGCATCCATCTCTGTTTCGAAGATAGGAAAGCCTCATGCAAACATGCATGTAGCCAAATCATTTGGCCATCAAACATCCAGCTTTCCCAAATTACTGCAATCAACTAAGCTACCTGGTATTTACAGGATTTGGTAAATTGTTTAATATTTTCAAATTTTGACAAACTAAGGTTTTCTAAGATTTCTCACAATAGCTGAAAATAATTTGTCTGGTTATACATATCAACAACTTCACATTTTTTCATTATGCTACAAGGCACTTGTCCAACTAAGGTTTTTATGTTTTCTATCACGAGTTATCCACCTAGGCAGTAGCCAAAGTGTATAGAAGGACCTTCTAAAAGTGTATAGAAGGTCCTTCCAAAGTGTATAGAAGGTCCTTCCAAAGTGTATAGAGTATGCATCATACTCATACACTTCAATACACTTTGGGCAGTAGCTCTCTCTCTCTCTTTAACCGTCCTCGATACGAGGGTTGGTCGCATTGTAGACGATTCTTCTCCATCCTTTCCTGTCTTCGGCTACTCGCAGCAACCTCTCTGTTGATAATCCCAACCATTCGCCAATGTTGTCCATCCACTTCTTCCTTGGTCTTCCTCTTGCTCTTGTTCCCGGTACCGTTCCCTGCATAATTTCTTTCTCTAGGCAATCCCCCTGTTTCCTCATTATGTGCCCAAAGTATGACATCTTTCTTCTTTTGATTGATTCCAATAGGTTCCTTTCCACCCCCGCCGTCTCCAGTACCCATTCATTTGTTTTCTTCTCCGTCCATGATATTCCAAGGATTTTTCGTATGCATTTCATTTAGCAGTAGCTAGAACATCTCAAATCTCTTCCATCTGTTACATGCTTACATATGTGACACCAGGGCTCAAAACCCGTCGCTTGTCGCTTCCTATATTTTGTGCTAGAAGCTGAAACAGGCGAGAGGGGTCAAAAATATAGAATATTGTTCAATTCAGCAGTTGCCTATGAATTTGCCATAATTTGCAAAGTAGTACCGGGTAATCCGATTTTGATGCCGTTTGCTTTATTTGATACAGAATATAGCCCTTAATTGCCTAGTCAAAAATTTCGGACTTTGAGACATGAACATTCTGAAATTTTTTATTCAATTTCTCACTTATTATGATTATACTCATGAAAGAATCAAACGAGTATAACTTCAGTTAAAAAAAGATATTTTCATTCTGTAAAAAGTATGTATGCGTGGCAACTACACACCTGATTGTGCCAATCAATGGTGCAAGGCCAGATCTTTCGAGAAGTTAGAAAAATCATCCAACACTGGCGACTGCCTATGTGGAAGCACAAATACTGTACAGCAAAACTTTGGTATTTCGAACTTCCAGTTATACTGAATAACAGTCAAAGGCCTGGTCACAACCAATGCAAACATAGCTCTGTTTTATCGAACCTGCTAATATCGAACTCTCTCTTATTGTGAGGGTGCTTTATGGTCCTTATCAAACTGTTGAATGGCAGGTATAATGAAGCTACTGGGCCACTTTGAAACCTGATACTAGTGGCCTAGTTATAGCTGACTGATGAATAATAATTATAAGATGCTTTGTTTGCCAACTGGCACTAATCAAATGGGCAGCAGTGGTGAAGGATCTCATCCAACCATATGGATGCTACACACAAATTTTTAACATTCCATTGTGTAGAGTCAGATCTAGCTTGATGTGAATATCTATCTCGCTCAGGCCCTTAGGCAGAAATAGAGTTGCCCATCCAGAAGCATCCGAAGACCAAAGTCGTGACCACCCGACAACATGACCGCCTGGAGGGACGACCGCCCGAAGTCCCTCCGCTGTATGAGTCTGACTACAATGCCCCTACACTAAATGACCTATGGGTTTATATCACCTCTCTCTCCTTCTGCAGGTAAGGCCAGCGAAGCTCCCTCACCAGCTCCCGCCGGCAGCCATAGTCAGGCCTGCATTCAGATCCAGCTGGCCTCTCTCTCTGTCTGCCGCCCTCCCGCTCCCCAGCTCTCGCCGGCAGTAGCACTAGCCAGGCCTGCATTCACGTCCAGCTGATCTCTCTGTCTCTGTTTCAAGGGAAGTTGTTAAGGCAGCCCAACGATAAGGGAACTAAATTTACACACCTTGATTTTTCACAGGTTACAGCTAGTTGTAGAAATAATTCGGCCACCCGTCCAATCGGCAACCCGTCCACACAGAATTTATACCTGTCCAAAATAATTTTCAGCCATCCAAAGGACGGGTGGCTGGCTAAGGGCCTGATCTCGCTTATTTCGAACCTTGGATACATCAAACTGTTAACAATGATCCCTTGAACTTCGATATAATGAGGTTCTGCAGTAGTTGGATAGTTGTAGTTGGACCTGACACTTGAATGAGAAAATGAGTGACAACAGCATCACCTCATGTTTGGGCCTTTCGGGGATTGAATTACCAATAAATGGATCCAATAACGATTTTCTGGCGATTGCCGCAGAGGATAACTCACACATAAGAAAATATAAAAACTGCAGTTGCACTTGAAAGTAACCTGAAACTTAAAGTGAGAAAATAATTGAACATAAGGTTTTTCCATGCTTGGGCTTGTCTGAAGCCCCATTAGCCAATAGCTGGAAGCATTAGATGATCTGGCGATTGCTTAGGTGGATAACTCCTCAGGAAAGGAAGCTTAAAAAGCATAAAACCTTAGATGGCCAAGTTACCTGCCACAGTGAAAAAATGTGTGAAAACAGCATTGCTCCATGACTGAGTCTTTCTGGACACTGGTATTAATTGGTGGAAGCAGGCTGAGATTTATAGCGACTGTCTATAGATGTCAATACCTATTATTAGGAAGCATGAAATCCTTAGTTCAAAAACTTACCTCACACCTATAGTATGAAAATGTGTGAAAATAGGGTTTCTCTGTGCCTAGGCCCTTTTGGGATCGCATTAGACAGAAGTAGTCTTAGATGTTCTAGTACTTTCCCAGACTCAAAATAGCAAGCATTAAACCCCAGTTGCATAAATTACCAGACGCTTATAGTTAACAAGTGTGAAAATGGGCCGTTGTGTTTGGGCCCTTTTGGGACCCCCTGTATCTGGAAACACTTTGAGACTTTCTGGCAGTTACCAAGTTAACAAGTACTCAGTTGTACGTGTTTCTGTCAGCAAATTGTTGGAAATATAATAGAATAAAAATTTTAAATAGTTATTCGACTTGCGTTTCCAAACCGAAATTCAAAATCTAAATGTATGTGAATAACTAACTTGACGGTAGTAAATATTTTTCATCAGAAATTTTTTCGATAGAATGTTGTTTCATTTTTCATATATATGGGAAGATTTCGAACGAAACGCGAACCCCTGTCTTGCAGACATCGAACCTGTACGAAATCGTAACCATAAAAGCACGAACTGAACCCCAGTAAACGGTTTTCATCTCATCCCTTCCAATGATGTACCTGCGTGGCCTTGTGGATGGCTATCATCTCGAACCATCATACACATGACTATGTAACCGGCCGCGTCAAAATACGGATACATCTTCAATCCAGTCACATAATTTGCAATCTCAAAAAACTTTGCTTGATCCATGATGAATAGCAATTTTTCCAGGGTAAAAGAGATTTTAAATAGTTTGCAAAACAACTGAATTTCAAACTATGGAAACTGCGATCACAGATTACATATTAATAACAAAATGAAATAACATCACTCAGACTATACAAATGATATAGCGCTATGACTTTGGTGGAATTATTTATACTGTGGTGGTACGTACCTCTGGTCCATTATGAACAACAATTGCTTAAATATAATATATAAAATCGAATTTTATTCTTAAGCATTTTTACTTGAAATTAAAAAGTAGGCCTAACACATGGCAGTCGTTACTTTAATGTAGGTAATCTTATAAGTGAAATAAGCAAGTTGCATGCTGCCTTTAACAAATTTAAAAAATTTGCTGGACCATCTCTCTCTCTCTCTCTTTCTCTCTGTTTGTCTGTCTGTCACTGTGTCTTGTTTGTATGCCCATGTCTGTCTGTCTGTTTGTCTGTCTGTCTCTGTCTCTGTTTCTGTCTCTCTCTATCTGTGCTTCTGAATCGTTGCATCGATTTCCTTTCGACTGTTTACGAACTATGGCACTTAAATCTCTGCTATTATTATTATCTGTCTGTCTGTCTGTCTGTCTGTCTGTCTCTTTCTCTCTCTCTCTCTCTCTCTCTCTCTCTCTCTCTCTCTCTCTCTCTCTCTCTCTCTCTCTCTCTCTCTCTCTCTCTCTCTCTCTCTCTCTCTCTCTCTCTCTCTCTCTCTCTCTCTCTCTCTCTCTCTCTCTCTCTCTCTCTCTCTCTCTCTCTCTCTCTCTCTCTCTCTCTCTCTCTCTCGGTGTCTTGGTCTCAACTGGTCCATTAGTTGATCTCTCGAGACGACGAAGACGAGTCTACGTGCAAGGAAGAAAGTATTCAGAATACTCGCGCCCGTACTGTGATAAAGCCCTATAGCTCAAACACATATCACTCCTGTACTGAAATTACTAATCGCTCCTGAAATAATTCCACTGGCTTCATTATAGCCATAGACTAGCTGTGTAACAAACTAGACGTGTAACCAGAGGCGTAACTTTAGTCTAAGAAGTCGGGGGTACCAATACTTTGGTCTAAAAAGTGGGGGGTACCAATTTCTTCTCCGCTTTAGCTTTTCGCATGGCGCCCATTTTAAACATATTCCCTGTCAGTATTCTCATTAATTTTGGCTCTCGGTTTACCTGTGTATCTAAGTATTTTCGTACTTTTGGTGGTGACTGCGTTCTCTGAGAAGGCACAATAATAAAATATTGATTGGCATTGTTTAAAAAGTGGGGGGTACAGTACCCCCCAGTCCAAAAAGTGGGGGGTACGGGTACCCCTCGTACCCCCCACAAATTACGCCTATGCGTGTAACTTAAAATTAAATCAGAGTTAGACACAGGAGATGCTATAATAAGATCCAGAAGGGGTGGGGGTGTTCACGGGAAGATGTATACCTGTCATACCAGGTATCTCTAGAGTGGAAGAAATGAGGGTGTTGGGTGTTACAATTGCTGAAACACTTGCTTTTGTAAAACACATTGACCGCGTCTGTTGCAGGGCAATGCAGTCCCTCTATGCACTAAGGGTGCTGAAAGCCCACGGTCTTAAAGGCCCAAACGTCTTTGATGTCACAATTAAGGGCGACGACAGTGGCATGCATGCTGCATGCAAGCCCCACATGGTGGGGATTTGCATCCCAGCATGATAAAAATAAACTTCAAGCAATTATAAACAAGATGACTAGGCAGAGGTAGGCCTATCTGCCGGAAGGTGGGCCAACGTTTGACCAACTCTGTAGGAAGGCGGATGTTGGCCTATTCACGGGGGTCTTAAACAACCCTGGTCATGTATTAGGCCTACACAAATTGCTCCCACCCAAGAAACCTAAAAATTATGTTCTGCGACCTCGGTCTCACGATAGAGTGCTAACTCCACTGGACAATAACATGAGAAAAAATTTCATTGGAAGAATGCTGTATTCTTATTGATTGTGATGCTTTTTTTAAAACTGTTGTATTATGTATTGTATTAATTGATGCATGTACACTGGAGTGCTAATCTCTTGCAACCGGTTAAATAAAGAAAATACTTATTTACTTACTTACTCACCTCTCTGGAACAAATTAGGGCCTAACTCCCGCCAGTATTACCAAAGATCTTTGGTATTACGACAAATATGTGATCCATCCAACGAACTCACTAAGACCTCACATCTTAAAATATCTCTCCACAGGTCTATCACTCTAAACTGAAAACACTGCTCTTTCATAAATCCTATCCCGATTCCTTCTCTTCCCATTACCTCCCCCCCACCGTTTCAAATCTAAACACCACCAATCTTAGCCTTCTGACTATTTGCCTATCCGACCCCTTTGGATCTTAACCTGGAGCCGATTTCACCCCGCCTATCGATTATGACTTGACTAAGCCGTCAATTAGAGCCCGTGTATAAGCTGGTTCCCCGATTTTCGCTTTATTGGGCGCTGTAGAAATTAAAGATAACGGTTGCAGTGGATAACATCTGGCGTTGAGTGCGAGAGGTAGGCCTACAGAGATCGAGTCCCATAGGCGGTGCTTATAGTCTAAACAAAATCATGCAAACTAGAGGGCGCCAAATAAGCGTCACAAACTGCTCCGTACGGTCCTGGATGGACCTTTCTGAATGGAACCGGTATTAACTATTTCAGTGCCAAAATTAAATTTTTGAATATATCAGAAGCAAAACAGAGAATGCCAGTGAGTAAAAGACGCAAAAAGATGAAATGACGTCATTTGTAGTAGACCCCACTGTATAATCGGTGCGCCATTTCATTTTGTAGCCATATTGCACCGAGAGAGAGACAGAGAGAGGTAGTAGAAGATTGTTTTGTTAGGAGTGAAGTTAAAAATTGGTCCGGTGTTGGTACGGTTTTGTTGGTCTCGAAAAGGCCTTATATTAACAGTTTGTTGGTCTTGAAAGTCATTTTTCGACGGATCTAGAAAATCAATGTACACCAGCCTGTTGGTAAGATACAATTACGACAATCCTATATCCTATAAAGCAGATGGACGTAATCGAGCAGGGGACTAAGATTTGAGTGATGTAATAATATATACTCAGATCTAAGGATTATAATCAGATCTAATGTAAGTGAATACTGCTGGGCAATAATGAGCGTTTGCTAAATTGTAAAACATACGCTGTTGCGTATTTTATTTATCGTAGAGAAATTTGTGGAGATGCTGTTACGTGTAAATCTGACCCGGGTGTCTAATGTGAAAGTGATGTCCCTCTGGTAAAGAAATGTTTGGTGTTTTTCAGGTTTGGAATTGTTGTTTTCTGTTTGTCTATAGATGTCGATTGATTCCACGGGTGTGTGCATGGATTTTTGAAGGGGGGGGGGGGCAGAACCATGTAGTACAAAAATCTCGTTGGAAAGAAGCAGAAATCCTGTTGGCTTGTTTCAACATGGGACCAATGAGTGCTTGTTGGCCTTAGATACTGGCAATATATTAATATAAGAAATATTACATTTGGTAATTATGAGCATATATATGTATATGTGTATATATGTGTGTGTATATATATATATATATATATATATATATATATATATATATATATATATATATATATATATATATATATATATATATATATATATATATATATATATATATATATATATATATATATATGGGTTTGGGTTACATCCTGCTTCATCAGGCCTTTGATTGCATGCTGTTCAACCTCAATACATTATTTGACTTCCTGAATTTCTGATGGGCTTTAGAATTACATTTTTAGAACTACTACTTTAGGGCCTGCATAGGTCCCTCACTTTGGAACCGACTTCCTCCTTCTGGGATGTCGATTGATTCCACGGGTGTGCGCATGGATTCTCATTCTCTCTGGTAGCGTTGCTTCTTCCTTTTCATACCTTAAATTCTTGCTTTTTCTGTTGGGGGTCTCGCGCACTGGGAGCGCATCTGAATGGTCTATGCCACGAGAGGCGCTTTATAAATGCCCATATACAATACAATGCAATACATGTATTAGGTGGACAGATTCTAGTGGTTAGGGTGCTTCGAAAGTATTGGTGCATAGTACTATTATTAGCAGCTTCTATAGTGCAAGTCTGTAATGCACAAGGCAGCTACTTATGGTGAACTAAACCAAACATGGGGAGGGGGAGGTCAGTATCCAGAACATCAGTTCACTGTTCGGGTGTCACTTGTCTAGTGAATTGCTACTGAAACGGAGGACCATGGTCAATATTCTTGTCCCACAATAATTCCAAACAGCTCAGGTCATTTCTGATGTTCTCCAGTGAGTTTATTCTTGTTCTTAAGGCTTGATCCTGTTGGTGAAGTTTTTATGTTGCCAATTGTTGCAGTTACACTCAAACTTAATTTTTACTGTTGTAAACCTTTACAGTATTACATGTATGTAACCTTTGAAAATAATGTTACTGCTTAGTATGAGAATTTCTAATTGAGTTTGCATTTTTCTGACTTTTTTGATAGCTTTTTTTACAGTAAATTGATTGTTGCTGTGTTCTTTACATGAGTTTAAAATTCAGTCTTTTCTTAAGTTTTTAATTTTGCTGTGATCTTCTATGGAATTTCATGGAATTTATAGGCTCTGTAACTTTTGTACTTTTCATGATAAATCTTTGCTGTGCTGTTTAATGAAGCAGAAAATTCTTTTAACTTTTCTGTAGTTTTGTAAAGTAATTTGTGCTGTGTTTTGTGATTTTTAAGCTCTCGAACACATCCAGTCATCATTTGATGGCATTGGTGTACCTTTGTGGCGAATTTTGCCAAGCGCAACACGTGTGAGGCATAATTGGAAAAGGAGCACAGTGACAGAATCTGCAAAGGAAATCCTGTTGCATTCTTTGGCACAAACGTGGTATTGCTACTTGAAGTAGCATAGCAAGACTTCGGGCACGAGCGTGGCATTGCTACAAGGGAAGCATAGCGAGACTTGTGCCATTTTACAGCATCTTGTGGACGATCATTGAGTGCACATCCTGCCAAACTGGACACGAGCAAGCTCTACATATTTCTGCGTTAGTTCATCAAGCACTTGGCAACTATAAATAATCATTGTTTTGCCAGAACAGTTTGTTACAGAAGAAGATTGTCATCAGTTATAAGTTCCTGTGAGTCTTCAGCATACTTAGAGCTTCAAAACATCAAGTTTCAAGTCATTTTCAAGTTTCGGTGCTATCATATTTTGGACCAGCGTAATTCGTGTCTTGAACCACATTGCTAAGTAAGCAGTGCCACATTGCTTATTAAAAGGTGTCATGTTGTTAAGTAACGAGTGTCACCTTGCTAAGTAAGAAGTGCCACATCACTAAGCAACAAGTGTTGCAGTGCTAAAATAATAATTGACTTGTTAGGTACTTGCTAGGTTGAACATCGTGTGGCTAAGTAACGAGTTACATTGCCAAGTAACATTACCTGTCTCGCACAGCAGTTGCCTCTACTCATTTTGCACAATGCCGCCAACTTCTGCTATGAAAGTTCGCAAGCCGGAACCGGCCGAAATCGAGTTCAAAAACATGAGGTTCCTCATAACATACCGTCCTACGGATGCAACTATGGACAAGTTCATCGAAGTAAGTCACTTTAGATTTGTTTTCCTCAATTTCAAGTCTTGATTGATTTAGGTAGTGAAAATACGTAAATGCAATTTCAAGAAAACACTCATTAGCAGTGCTCCAGACTTGGTAGGGAGTACCCACGATCAAGCAGATCAGACTTCAAGCATTTGGGAGACAAGTAGGCGCTTGGCCAGAAATACAGAGTGGCCCATCCAAAAGCATTTGAAGTCATGACCGCCCGATGCTGTGAGCGTACGAAGTCGTGACCGCCTGAAGTCCCGCTGCTGTACAAGTCCTTCTGCAGTGCCCCTATGCTGTTTACAGAGCTTAATATCAACCCCTGCTCCTTACAGAACTGTCATCTGAACGCTCACAGTGGCTCTAGAGAAGAAGCTGGATGGTGCTGGAGTAGAATCATGCACAATTATGCCCATCCAAAATAATTTTCACCTGTCCAAAGGTTGGGTTGACGGGTGGCTGGCTAAGGGCCTGGAGACAAGGAAGTGACAGACTGATTAGCTCACTTCTAATTTTAAAAGAAAGACTATTTCAGGATACAGGGCCAACAATAGCAAAACTTCTGTGCTGGGTAGTGGACCTAGCCCGAGGGATGACAAGGATACCATGTGCAGCAGATCAGAATGACCAGCGACCAGGAATAGATGAGGCAAAGATATACAAGGATCTGAGATATTATGTGGCAGTTCCCACTAGGCAATTTCGTATTAGAGTTAGGATCTTATATTCAGTGCGTTGAGGTATAGATAACCAGTGCAAAGTGTCTTGTATGTAGGCAGAGATATGGCCAAATTTTTTTATTTGCTTTTGATTGATTGATTGACTGATTCATGCAGTGAGTCTCATTGTTGTCCTTCACTTCCTACTCATCTTTCTCATTTTCTTCTGCTTGCCTTCTTCAAATCATCTTCATTTCGTCCCATCACCTCCTCCAAATCCTCCTCTTCCTTCCTTGTTCTCCTTTTCATCCTCTACATAATTGTCCTAATTCCATTACTCTGGATGTTCATTGCCCCTTCCAATTAGTCTCTGCTTCCTCTTACTCTTCTGGTTGCCTTCCTGTTGTCTTTTAACTGGGTCATGTTTTCTAAAGGTGTTGTCGTTCGTTGACGTCGTTCGTTGACTTGTGCCTAAAGGTCACATGTGTTTATGTGGCGGTGCGGCCGTGGCGGTGTTGAACCAGTGTTGAACCAGTGGTGCAGTGCACTCAATATCTTCTGCCTTGAGAATGACCTTGAAACCTCCTCTCCTTTATCCCCTTGGCCCACGGCAAGCTCCTTTCTGGCCGGCTGGCATTGTGCCAGTCAACACAGAGTTAGGATTATTTCTTGGCTTGTTTTGTTTGAATTGGTATTTATGCCTCTTTCCATCCATTCCACTTCCTTCATTTCTTATTCATTCGTTCCTCTCTCCTCTTTCTCATTCTTAAATTATAAGACATCGGAAGGCACTTGAAATTGCTGTAAAAATTATTTGTTACATTAAACTACCTCCATCCCTCATGGCTGGTGTATGGTTGACTCCCATCTTTGTTTTCAGTGGATAGTACCGAGGATGGCGAGGAATTGTTTAGTCTGTTCTATTGACTTTTATTTAGCACCTTTATAAAAGTCAGTAGAATGCACTGACTTCTATTGATATGTTGTTTCACCACAATTTATAATAATGCAGAAGCTATCAGTTGGTTTTTGCTTCAAGTGACACTAATCAGAGATTGTAACCTGTTTTGTGTATTATGTTACTGTTACTGTTTTCAAATGTGTATTAATGACGTACATAATGTTTAAGTACCGTTAGTTTATGCAACCCAGTTGCAGCTGTCGTTACTGGTTTTCTGTGGCATAACTAGGTACAGCAGTTATTGCATCATTCAGTGGTTATCTAAGTTCATTTGGAGTTTTGTTGATTCCTGGAAATAGTCCCCACTCTCCTCTGTGTGTGTGTCTGCCTTTCTATCTGTCTGTCTGCCCATCTGCCTGCTTGCTTGTTTTGTCTGTCTGCATAAAAACCAGAAACAGTTAACATTTTTCTCCTGAAATAAACATTGCCACTTATCCTCAGATAAGCGGTTGTAAATGTTTGCTTACCTGCACGGAACAGATAAGTAAGCCACTTGTATGGCTGGTAACTGCTCGTTCTAGGTGAAGCTGCTGAAAAACTTGCCGTTTCCAAGTTGCTTATGTTCTGTCTGGGGTACACGATAGTCCTGTGGCTAGCATGATGGACTGTCAGTTCAGAGGTTGGGGATTCAACTCGCCGAGAAGACAGAAGTTTCATATTTCTTTTGAGATTTCTGTTGTTTTGCACCTCCTAGCCAACTCAGCTATAATGAGTATACATGCTGACCATACACTGTCAATGGGAAGATCAGGCAGCGAGGGAGAGGGCTGGCCACCCACCCTCATATGCTGAGGTTAAGAAAATGAAGTCACTGATGCTTGACACCCATGACTGCATTTTGGGACTAGCTTATGGGGCTGCTGTTCTGCTCTTTTTGTATACTACAACGGGGTAGCGCATGAGTTATAGTCTGAGCTGGACAGTTGACCGAGAGAAGCTTGGTGATGGTGATGATGATGATTGTGACGGGCATATTATAACTATAAGGTGTTGGTAGTGATGATGATGATGATGATGAAGACTGATGGTAAAATTATGAAGCTTAAAAATACCAAAACAAATGCCTGACGAGTTTCAGAAGTCACTTGACGCATTGTGCTATGGCACGTGGCCAACCAAGGTGGCCTCTGGCACTGGTTGGTGTTGGAAAGGTCATGTGCGCAATCTGTGGCATTTGGCAGTGAAATGCAAGTGCCCTCCCCTTCCACCCTCCGTTTCCCCAGCTTCTCGAGCAGTGCCAATGGTAATGAATGGATGTGCAGATGGGGTGACCCAAAAAGTTTTTGACAGCAGATATGCTTGGCACTTACATTGCCCTGCGGATGGTGAACGAGCAATAAACATAGAAGAGATGCTGCAGCCTTGTACACTGGATAGCGGCACCATAATTTATGAATGTAGAACTAGTTACGTACCACTGGGTTTAAAGTGCTTAATTTATGGCGTGTACCTTTACAGGATGTTGCTTTTAAATCATGTTTAGATTTTGAGCAGATACAGTTGCTTCAACCCATACATTGAAACTCCCTCATAATAGTTCGGTCTTTGACCAGAATGATACAAAGGGCACATGTGGTGAAGGACGATTGACTCGGATTGAGGCAAGGCTCTAGTTTTGGCGACTACCGTTTTTAGTAAGCTTTCTGGATGACCTTGGGATGTATGTGTTCAATTATGTATAATTGAGCATTTATCTGTGTCTTTCATTGCATATGTTGGAAACAGTTGATTTAGATGGAATGTTGGGTTTTTCCAGGAACTGAAGAGGCACAATGTCAAGGATGTTGTTCGTGTCTGTGATCCATCTTACAAAGTCAGCAAGCTCACCGATGAAGGAATCAGCGTTGTGGTTTGTTTCCCACAATAGTCTCTGTGTGACACCAGACATAATGCAATATATGTTTTGATTAGATCGATAAAGGAAGTTGTTTTTGTGTGCATACGTGTATGTATGTATGTTTATACCAGTATATATATATATATATAAGTTAAAAAAAAATTAAATATATATATATATGTATATATATATAATATATATATATATATATATATGGGTGTTTGCATATGTATATAGTATATATGTGCATTTATACTTGCATGTGCAATTGTGCATGTGAATGTGTGCATACTGTATATACTCGAGCTTAAGTCAGCTTTGGGTATAAGTTGTCCCCTAAATTTGGGCTGGGAAAGTGAGAAAATTTATTGACATCAGTATTTATAAGTCGTGGTCTTAAATCACACATCTTCTGACAAGGCAAGTGTTTGATCGCACTAGCGATGTTAAGCGGTCATGCCGCGTCGTGAATGAGTTTTCCAACCACGTACTAAGCGCGTTCTATACTTTTAAAGTATTGCTAAATGAGTGAAATATTTCTGCACAATTCTTTAAATTAAATCATTTATTTTTAATTTAGTTAGATTTACGTAGAGATTGTGCTTTTTGCAGTTAGAGAAAATCATGAAATTGCCTACACTGCCACCATGGCGGAAACAAATATAGGTCTTGGAGTATAGAGTGCAACGTAGTCATCATAATTTCTTGATGTAGCACTATTATTCAGCTTCCTGCCTTTTTTTCTGGTTTTAAGGTTTCCTTTATCCAGATCCACTGTACACTTTAAAAATGTTGCACGTAAACATCAAAATTTCAGTCTGATTTTGTATTGTATATCATGCACTGTAAAATTGATGTGCTGTAATTTTGAGTGGAGAGGCCTTGTGAAGATGCTGGTAAAGAATTAGGAACAAGTTAAGTTCCACAAACTGATTGAAATTGTACACGTAGAAACTTTAATCAATGACCAAATGCTCGATTTTTGCGAGAACCTTCAAATTCTTTACAAAAGAAATTTTTATTAAATAGATGATTTTAATTTGTGTATAATATAAACAGTTATAAATGACTGTACCCAGTAGAAATTATTTATTGGCAAGGTGATGAGGTAAACTAACATTTGTTAGCGGACACATTCGTTGTTGGTGGACGCATAAAATTTTGCCTTAACCCGAATATAAATTGTATCCCCATCTTTAAACTTTAAAAATTGTCCAACATTTTATGACTTATGCTCATATATACGGTACGTGTGTGATTGTGTAGATGTGTGTATGTCAGTTATCCAGACATTTATGTATAGTGCATTTTAATACCTTACTAAAGTGCTGCCACTATGATTATATTTGTGTGTATATATGTGTTTGTATGTGTGTGTGTATTTATGTGTGTGTGTGCATGTATTCATTTTTGTATATGTATGTATGTGTGTGAAGGTATGTTTGTTAGTGTCAAGATAGTCGATATTGTCTTATTATAAGTAAGTCTGAAAATTGCCTAGTGAACTATAAAGCATTTAGGTTGTCATATGTAAGCTTTTCTTTATTTATATACTGGTTTGCCTATGTAACACCTGTAGCAGAAGAAGGTACTCGAAGGGCGCAGCCAGCATTACATTATTTTGTGATGCTTTGCAACAGGACTTGCCGTTTGACGATGGTACACCACCTCCAGAGGAAGTCGTGACAGAATGGTTCGACTTGCTAAGGAAACGATTCATTGATGACTCCAATTGTTGCATCGCGGTCCATTGCATTGCCGGGCTTGGAAGGTAGTTGGTTTGATCTCATTGTTTTCATCAGGGTGCAAATTGTTGGGGAGGGGACAACAGCCAGATGAATGGGTCAATTAGGCCATGACCCCGAAATTAAAGAAAATTGTCCCAATAGCTACATATTGCTTGAGCGTACAATTTGTAGGGGAATCAAGGCTGGATTGAGGGACCATTTCAGCCTTGGCCATTATTTTATTAAGAGATACACCTTTGAATTGTCACTGACCCCAAACTGGTTAGAGTGAGAGTTGTGTACGAGACTTATAAAGTAATAAAAGTAATGCTAAATCTGAGAAACTAAAAACAGGTAATTAAAAAGGTTAAATATTTATGCTTACTGAACCACCAGACTCGTGGTACCATACCTGTTTGTACCTTGGCTCATGGTACCACATCTGTTTTGTTCCTTGTTTTCAGGGTGCCATACCTTAGTTTCTACCTTACTTTGTAGTGCCATATCTGTGTTATTGCAGAGCTCCTGTTCTCGTCGCCTTAGCCTTAATTGAGCTCGGGATGAAGTACGAAGATGCCGTGGAACTCATCCGAGAGTAAGATTCTTTGTTTACCTCGCAGATTTATGCAGCACCACTATCAAAGAATCAATATAATATGGTACTTGAAATGTGTGTAAAACTTGCCCATAGTCCTTGTAAAATTGTTTAATGATTTTTCTAGCAGTAAAAGATCTATAGCCATAAATTAGCAAATGTGTAATTATTTTCATTATGATTATCTGAATTAGAAAATTATTTTAGTATGTTATATATTAAATTAACAAATAATTTTTAAAATTTTGTCCTAATTATCTCTGAATTAGAAAATTATGTAATTCTCAGGTTCACATAAACGCTCCTCATTGCTTGTGGATTTTAAAAATAATTATCCAAATTTGCGCTATTATTGGTTTTTATGGATTACTTATTATTCCTGGAAATCGAGCTTTTTTTGCTTTTTCTTGGAGATATGATTCATTGGTCCACAGGCTATCCAAGAATTTCTTTTGATGGATTGATTTATGACAAAGAGGTTCTGTTGAGATTCTTTGAGATATAGTGAATTGTTTATGAGCAGCAGGTGGTTGTATGGGTGTTTTTTGTTTGACTGATTGATTGAAAGGACAAGGAAAGGGAGTGGCAGTTAGTCTGTCTGGAAAGACCTCAGATATGCAAGATTTTGAATGCCCAATCACCTATGAGAAAGCCAATCAATATATTCAGCTTAACTCACCGTGTTCTAACAATTACCAGTTGCACCATTTCCCTCCCAAGCAGACTCATAATAATAGTTTCTTTTTGGGCAAGTTATTCACATATGAGTGCTTCTGTCCCTAAACAATGAATCTGGTATCATCTGAAGATGGGGTCATGGGAACATGTGCATATCTTGAAACATTAGGAATACTGTTTTTAGCAGTAAATGTTTGGTATTGGATATGGTTAATCACTGCTCGTGTCTACTGTTATTGTAAATCAAATGCTGGTGATCCCAAGATATAAGCATTGCTATCTATGCGTGTTTGTATCTAGGCACTCGATATAGCACCTTCATACATAGCGCATACAGTGCATAGGCTAGCAAACAATGCTCAGCTAGTTAGGAAAGGTCGTTGAACACATACAGAATCAAACTAAAAGATTCTTCTGGAGAGTTGATAGTTGACGGCACTTGCATTGATCCAGAAAAATAAAATGATTTGGACTTTGCTGTTGCTCAACACTTTTCATCAGCACTTGAAAAATGTTCTATTTTAGCGAGCTTGGATTGGTAGTGCTTCTGAGTTGATACCCTGATGAAGTGCTATATAAATTTATGAATTTATGGATTGACTTTGGTGATTGAAAGGCTGTCAGTGCTTGACGTTTATTTGGTTTCCAGATAGCAGGAAGCATTGAGATGCTATCAGCTCTGATTTGCTATTTACTCTTTGACTGACAGGAAGCGTCGAGGTGCTATCAATGCCAAACAGCTAGCCTATCTAGAGAAATATCATCCAAAGTCTCGCCTGAAAAACAAGAACGGAAATGGAAAATGCGTCGTCATGTAACGTCGCTCACCGATCCAGCTGCATCGTCCTCTGTCACGAGAAACTCTCTGCATTCATCACGACCTTCTCCATTTCTGGAATCGAATCCACTCTGGAATTTAATCCATTCTGTGCTCCCAACAGAGTCATGGTGTAAACTTCTCAAAAATGCCCAAATAATTTATTAACTTGAGGTACCCCTCAATTTATGTCTCAGGTTGGCAGCACTTGGAGCAATCTCAAAATTTTCCAGAAGACCCTGTAACTTTTGCAAAGCTTTCAGCAGTTTGAGTCACAAAATATTTTCATCATGCCTAATAAATGTAAGTGCTACCCAGGCTTTGAACCACCTTTTAGTTTGAACCACCTTTTAGTTTCATTGAATGACCCAGTAAGTGAGGTGGCTTAACATCAACTTTTGGTGTCCAGGTAAGCCCATTCATCTCTAGAAGAGAGGGAACTCCAGAATTTCTGAGAAGTTTGCACCAGTTGCACTCTGCGCTTCCTCTCTGGTGTTTAGGCTAGCATGTTTAGAGAAGTGCTACAAAGACTTTGCTGGGGGTGTTGTCATTGGCATGACCTGTGGCAGACCCTTTGTTATGTATGCTCAGATGCACTATTTTTGAGATAATTGACAGTGTTGACATGAACAGAGGTCATTGCCAAAGCCTGAGATTCTTTTCGATGGTGTTTAAAGCCTTTGCATTTCCAGGTAAACACTAGATTTGCACTAAGTGCGTGTCGTGATGGTTTGGGTTTTCCGAAATAATATGTTTTTCAAAGGCTTTGTGAGATTTGTCTAAAATGTATTTAACAGATTGATTACAAGACTACACCATTTTATGCGAGTACATCTTTTATGTACAAAAGTAAACCTTTTATATTCAAGAGTACACCATTTAGTTATCGGAGTACCATTTTACATGACTGCAGTCGGTACACCATTTATGTACGAAAGCAAACCTTTTATATTCAAGAGTACATCATTTATTTGCGAACCCTTAAGACCTATGGCCTATCCACGGAAATTCCGAATGTGGGTTAGTTTCACTATTCAATCTTCAGTTGATTACTGATTGATATGTAATGTGTTTCTATAGCATGGTGCTACAAATGTATCAAGATTAGATTAGGTTAAGTGGATTGAAACTCAAGGGACTGTTTCTTACTGGTTTGCCAGATAAAACAACCAATGTGTTTCATAAAAGTGAAATAGTTGGGGACTTTTTGTTTTTTTTATAAGTGGTGAGTGAAAATTCTAAATGCTTTTCATATGAAATTTATTGACAAGTAACATGGATGCAAAATTTAAGTTTTTGACCTATTTTCCCTGTGTTAAAGTGATATTGCACTGCTTTCAAAAACAATCTTGAATTTCGAGATATAGATTTTGCCAGAAAAACTTATCAGGATATTCAGATGTGCCATAAATTTGTTTGAAGAAGTGTTGAAATTTGGAACAGAAATTAGTACTTGAATTTGCACAAATGTCTTGACAAATTTCATTATAATGCATCAAGTTAATTTTCAGACACATTTCATAAATATGCTGGAAACTCATTAGTAATAGCTTGCATTATGGTAACACAAATTTTCTTATATAACTTACAAAAAAACTTGGGGCCAAATTTTACAACACAAATTTTACAACACAACCTCATTGAATAAGCCTGTGGTGGATGTTGTGGATTCAAAAGTGAGGGAGGTTTTACTGTATAATGATGACCTTGGGCTTTATTCGCCAGTTTCTTGTGATTTTAAGCAGATACTGCTATCTCTGCACTATGACGGTTTTTGCAGTTGACCTTTGCTCATGTTTGACTGTGGTGTTTGCATAGTTAGCCATATCATCCGAGAAATATTACAAGACAGTCTTGCCGTTTAGGACCGTTCCAGGTTGTGGTTATGCATTCGGGCCCCAGGTTCCCCTGCTCCGGTCCAGAATCGTTTGAAACGTCATGTGTTTTAGCCAAGGTTTATTCGAGTCACCGTAGGTTGCGTGTTGCAAAATTGTTTTCGTTAGCAATCATCGCTTGCCAGCGTATTCAGTAGCCGGGATGTTTGCAAAGTATTTTCGACCACTTTACAAAGCGATAGGAAAGGCTATGAGAAGCTGTGAAGGATTGAATGCTGTACAGAAACCGTTGCTCCATACAAATATGGCAAAGCCACGTTGCGTTGTGGGTTTCCATGTTACATGCAGTATTGAGGCCTACGCATATTTTTTTATTATCAATATTATTAACGATATTATTTTCTATAAATATTCAGTATATTTTCTTGATTTTATGCTTTTTATATTCTTAAAACTTATTACTGGATATTATTATACTTAACAGTATGTGTGAAACATTTTAATTTTATAAATATTATGGTTTGCTTATTTTTACTTCCTTGAAATCGTACATGGATCTTAAAATCTAGAATTTTGTCGTAGATGTAATCTTATAGAAATGTGGCATATGGTACATGTAATTTTTTATTGGGTAATATATTTTGTGGTTCTAGTAATATAATTACTTAGGTAATTTTATGAACTAGAAGTATTTTAAATTTTATTGTTACTATAAATCATTTAATCATTATTTTTAATACTGGACTAGTTATTATTATAACTGAAAGCACTTGGGGATTTGCCAATATTGTTATTTTGAATTACCATAGTTATTAGCATTATTATTATTACTATTATTAATAGCTAAGTCTGCTGTTGTGTTTAAATTATTATTGGTATTGTTCATTTTGTGATTGTAATTTTTTATTTTAAAGGACTGTAATAATTATTGTTATTGTCTCCATGTTAATGGAGGGCAACAGACAAGTAGTGTTTCTTGAGTCGGTGTTTTTGTGACGTCCTTGTTTTTGGTATATGTTTTAAAAATAGTATTTGTCGAAGAAGTTGCATGGCTTTAAATTGCAGTCATTTTCGATCCGGTTTCAGTGTTTGTCTATGCTTTACAGAGAATAGAGATGGATTGTTCTTTGTTAGCAACAAAGGGCATGTTCAAATACAATCAAACGAGATAAATGTAATTGTAACCATGCCTGAATTAACCCAACCCATGTCGGAAACACCTGTTTTGAGGAAGCTGAGTAGGTGTGAAATAGGTCAAGAATTATTCTGTGCATCATATTCTGAGAAAGGCCATATATGTCACTCAGAAGACCTGTCATATATGTCACTCAGAAGACCTGTCATATATGTCACTGAGAAGACATGTCATATATGTCATTCAGAAGACCTATCATATATGTCACTCAGAAGACCTGGCATATATGTCACTGAGAAGACATGTCATATATGTCATTCAGAGACCTATCGTATATGTCACTCTGAAGACCTGGCATATATGTCGTTCAGAAGACCTGGCAATATGTCACTCAGAAGACATGTCATATATGTCACACAGAAGACCTGTCACATATGTCGCTCAGACCTGTCATATATGTCACTCAGAAGACCTGTCATATATGTCACTCAGAAGACCTGTCATATATGTCACTCAGAAGACCTGTCATATATGTCACTCAGAAGACCTGTCACATATGTCACTCAGAAGACATGTCATATATGTCGCTCAGAAGACCTGTCATATATGTCACTCAGAAGACATGTCCTATATGTCACTCAGAAGACTTGTCTTGAAAGTATTCATATAGAAACTTACATAGGCCTACTAAGAAACTTAACTTTACTGTTGGAAAGAAAACGTGCAATTTTCACGAAGGTTCTCAGCACTTGCAGCCTAATTTAATGCTAACCTAAGCTGGGTTTTGCTGGCAGCTACAATTGTCTTTGATTATCACTCGCCTCTGATTGATATTGCATTTTATTTGTTACAAATTTATATGTATTTAATGACAGCAGACAGGTTTTTATGATAAAACAATAATAATTATTGTCTTGGTTCAACAGTAGCCTTTGTTTTTGACTGATATTGCATTTTATTTATTAACACTACTACTGTTACTACTACTACTACTACTACTACTACTACTACTACTGCTACTACTACTAATAATAATAATAATACATTTTATTTAATGAAACTAAAACTAATAGTAGTACGTAGTAATTACCTTTATACTAACTGCAGCGTGCAGCACAGTGTATCGGTAACGCGTTTGGTCAATGATCATGCAGTTGCCGGTTCGACTCCGTGCAACGACCTTTGGCAAGTTGTTTGCACACACCGTGCCTCTATCACCAAGCAGTATAATTTGGTACCGGCGTAAGCTGGGAAGTAAACGGCAAGTCCTGTGATATCACTGGCCTCATGTCCAGGACCTTGAGATTCGTCCATTGCCGGCTCAAGGGCTTAGAAAAGGAAATGAGCGCCTCACCTATGTCCCACTTTGCGGATATGGACAGACTTTACTTTAACAGCATATCTGGGCATTTGAGAGCATGCTGTGTAATGCATGGTCTATAGATTTGAGCTGTCCCTGTAAATATCATTGTGTAGGGACATTGTGCAAGTGCTTAACTTACACTGGCCTAGCAGTATAGACCGAATCGTTACACATTATATAATAGCCCTGTGTGAATGCCAGAAACTGATATGCAATCACAATGTGGCATGGTGCTCCATTTGGCGCAGGGTCCATAATCTAATCGATCCTCAGATCTAGAGTTTCCGATCTTGTGCTAAATAAGTGCAATAAATTAAGTAAATCATGATGTTTGTGAAGATAGCTTCGAGGATTTGAAGGCAGTGGTCTTGTAGGCTTAATGGAAATGCAGGCAGGTAAATGTAAGTCTGCAAAAGTATGAGCATACTGTATATCTGTTACATCCTACCCTGACAGTGCCACTGGCATGATGATGATGGAAATGGTAGTGGTTGTGGTGATAATGATGAGAGGAGATATGAATGGTAAGAATGTTTGAGCCATATCTGTGTAGATGTGCTAGATAGCCACAGGGGCGTCTACACCATAGAAACCTTGGAGCAAATGCTCCATCCACGAAATATGGGGGGAAGATCTGTCAATGTGTGTGCCACCGTTTTAGGTGGGGAAGGAAGGGGGAGGGTGGAAGAGGAGGGGGAAGGGGAAGTTGCTCCAATGACTTAGGGGGATAGACGCCCCTGGATAGCCGTGTTTCAGTAGCTTTGAGAGGAACATAAAAGACGCTATATAAATATTGAGATACAGACAATAAGTACCTATTAGTAATATGTATGATACTGTTACTACTTTCAGCAATAATTCACCATCAATGTTCAGATATTTATGTGTTTTATATGTTTGTTACTGGAAAACTGCGAAAAATTAGTTGGACTCATCGGGTCCTTTTCAGTTCTTGGTGTGGGAATTGTATGTACCGGTATATATGTATCAGAATATTTTTACTTAACTCTCGTCTTTGAACACTTTGACTGCGCATGGTTAATATGGCAAAAAATATGACATTTTTCAATTAATATTTTTTGGAATCAAAATTAACTGTTCCTTTTATGTATTTGCCTTACTGTCACAATATATAGCACCTAGAAATCATGTTCATTGTGAAACTGTTTGAAACATACATGTATTACTTGACACAGTGCAGGCTGTGTGGGGCAAGTTTAAAAAAAATAATGAGTTTCTTTGAGCTTTCCATCCTTGAAACTGCTTTTTCACAAATGGCCATATCGGTTGCTTTTACGACTGTCCATAATACACCCACATGATGAGTAGACAACATCATGATGTCCCTATTGTCCTTCATTTCAGTTCATTGTATTCATGATGTCCCTATTGTCCTTCATTTCAGTTCATTGTATTTACTGCAAACCGCTTACATCGAGATGGCTGACAAGCTTGACATCACCACAGACGCTTCACATGTTCCATTTGTATTCACTAGACAGTGCCAAAAATAATCTGACATGCACTCAGTAGGTGGCAAAACATGTCCACTATTACTAATAAGCTTTTGAAAATTACTGGGACGTCCATAATGCCCGAACTTACAAATTTAGGATGCGTTAACACGTCCCTCACAGTCAAAGTGTTGAGTACCTGTTACAAGCGCTGAATTTATTCCGAGTGTGGCGTATAAATTTCAAGTGGCACTCGAAGACTTTCTTAGAAGACGTGTTCGATTGCTGTATGTCTGCGTCAGGCAAGAAATCCTTCAGCCATAGGACTGAAGTGTTGTGTCGTTCTGAGGACATTGTATAGGTAATATGCTTGCCTCTTTTTGCAGCTTTTCGAGGAGTATTTGCCTGCAGGTGATTGATGATTTTGAAACAAACTTTAACATCGTCTAGGCTTGAAGGGATTAAATGACTGGTTGATTGATTTACTGAGTGATATTGATTGATTGATTGACTGGTTGAGGTAGCTGCATTGCTGGTTAGGGTGATTGATCAAGATGGTTGATTGGCTCGTTGAGATTGTTCAATTGACTGGTTAAATAGCTTATTGAGAATTATTGATTGGTTGGTTAACAGGGTGGCTGACTGAGATTGGTTGACAGTTTTTACAGTGGCCAGTCAATTGATTGACCAGTTGATTCATTGATCTAATAGTTGCCTTTGATATCAATCAAAGTCTATCTTTTCTGTGAACTGATCAATCGTATGTATAAGCAACTCCATATACAGTAAGCTGATCATTTTGTCAGCCAATTCCTGCAACTGCTTTCTAATTGAATACCATTTTGCTGAGGTTGATTTGCCCAACCTGTGAACTGAGCACAATGTTCAGTCTCTAAATGCGTGTATGTATTTTTGTATGCATGTATGTATGTATTTAAGTATTCACCATTCAGACACTTAAACTATCACCTCTGAAGTATTATTATTATTATTATTATTATTATTATTATTATTATTATTATTATTATTATTATTATTATTATTATTATTATTAAACAGTAACTTCTGTTGTGCCGATGTCTAATGCACAAGGCATCAACCAATGGAACTCCAAAACCAAGCCATAATCAAGTCAATATCCAGAATATCAGTCCACTATTAAGTCGAGAGGCAGCCTATGGACGATAAGCAATTTGAAAAGGTATAAGCAATTTGAAAAAGGTTTTGTATTTACTTACAAATTTGCTGCCTGCATCATTGGCCATAGTAGCATTAAAGTTCAGTAAGAATTCACGGTTGATCTCTAGCAGATGATGATGCTCAGGTAACGGGAGAAGTCATTTGTGGCCGACTGATCCTGATTTGAACTGGAGAGCTTCCTGATGGCTGATACATTACTCTGTGTACATCCCGTGTAAACATCATGTTACGTGACCATCACACATGCGCAGATGAGCCTGGCATTCCTTTTGAACTCCTGCATCAGTGAAGTGCTTTTGTGAGGTATGATAAAGGTGCTATATAAATGCTCACGTGCATCAGTTTAGTGAAACCATCCACTGATTCTCTTCCTCTTTACAGTTGACAGTGTATTTGAGGAGCTTCCTCGGTTGAAACGTCCATCAGACTGACCGGTCAACTGGTCATCAGACTGACAAGTCGATGGCACTCCAAAATCTATTTTAGAATGCCATCAATTGAAGCCTACTGCACTATTACACTGATTATTGCTCTTTCTATAGAAGTTATCTGGGTGGATTATAGAGTAGATTATCTGGCGCTACATGATTGAATGATTATGGTTATGATTTTTAAGTGTCTCGTTTCTGATCCGAGTCAGAAGTGTGTTTAATCCGTTGACTGTGGTTTGTGTTTATCAGTTGTTGATGAAAAGGCTTTCAGTTGTTGTCGAGTTTTATGAAGTTTTTATTTAAAATCTAGGAAATTAATGACTTCTTTATACCTCATAATGAAGTAACTTACTGACAT
Organism: Allolobophora icterica; assembly: GCA_963556255.1. Lineage (NCBI taxonomy): Eukaryota > Metazoa > Annelida > Clitellata > Crassiclitellata > Lumbricidae > Allolobophora > Allolobophora icterica. The sequence continues at coordinate 55,482,110 of OY744602.1, read as the reverse complement.
CGATTTGGAAACAGATGCATTGAGACAGAGTGAATTAAGCTTTCATTTATGTGATTTTGGCTAATGCTGCAGGAAACTAGGTAATGCAGACTGGTTGGCTTGCAGCGGTACTATTCCGTGATTTTAAATAGAACTTTTAAATGGACTTTAAATAGAACAGTAGGGTGCAGTGGTTCCAGTCCTACTTTGGAACCAGGGTGCATTTTTATGGAAAGCCTTGACCCAGTTTTCTGGGTCTTTTCAAATCATTTGATGAAGACTGTGAGGATAGCATATGACTTGCTTATTCTGTTATGTATTCAATCTTTGCATAATCTGCAGTTATTATATAGAGCTATGACGTAAGTTACACGGAATTGAGGATGGTGTATATATCAAGGATTATGGACATGTGACCTGAATGGTTGGCTTTAAATATACCAACTGGTTGCTATAGTTTCCAGTCTGCTGTGGGACAAGCATGTATAGGTTATGCCTTGACCCAGTTTCCTGCTTTTCGTCTGATCGATATTTTTACTTCCTCATGTAATATTTGGTTTGCATGATGGTGACATCAAACTTATTTGCTTGAGTATATACATTTGTTTGTCATTGCAGCTTGCCTATTAATATCATTATTACTATTTTTTATTATTAATTAGTAACTTCTGTCGCACAAGGCATTAGCCGATGGTGTAATAAAACCTGGGATAATCGGGTCAATATCCGGAAGAGTAGTCCACTAAGACACTTAAAATATCATCTTATTATTTAGTAACCAGTATTACTTTATATCTACAGTGCACGTTTTTATAAGAAATGAAGCCTTTTGCTGACTACCTGCTTAGGTATTTTTGTTTGATTCCATTCGTGAAATCAAAAACTAGTTTAAAATTAATTATAGTGAATCGACAACCTGTCGAGCTTAACCCAAAAAACACATTTGACGGATTTTGTTGCAGAAATGCTTCAGATTTTGTCTTGTGGAAACTAACTCATGGGCCTTTCAGCTCAGCGTCCAGAGTTGAATTCATCTAGTATTAAAATTGGCGATCTCTTATCCAGCTTTGCAACCCTTTTAAGGAGTGGTTGTTTGGTTGTTCAGCAGCTGTTGTCACGTTTGACCTCAGCCAAAAGATCTGCCAATTTCCAAACATGATTTTATCGAGCTTCTTTATGAATGCACAATGAATTTGTGATCCGTTTTCGTGCTTACTTGCTCAGGTAAAATTGGTTTACTTTGGATTGAATCTCGAGTTATGTGAGCCCGAATGTACATTGTTTCTGAAAGGAGTGATGGTTAATGTGAAACTGTAAGTTCAACATTATTTCAGTGTTTTATTGACGTCATTTGGCATCAAAGGTCGTCGGTGTCGATACACCGTAATAGGTTTCAGCAGGAGTGAGTGAAACTGAAACCTGTTTCAGAAGTCGACTACTTTTGTTGTTTAAAACTGATACCAGTTTCAGCATAAAACTGAAACAGGTTTTGGGTAACAAATATCAAGCTATAAATAAAAACTTAACATGCTAATGACTTAAGTCACATGACACATATTACATGTGAAGTGTCAGGTTGTGGTTGTTGTGTCCTGTTGTCCATGTTGTTAAGTTTTTTGCATCGATGATTTTTATTACGTACACTGTATGTTTCAAACTGTGAAGCAGATATCCAGTTTACAGGTCGTGTATGAAGTGGTTTCTAAGACGTGGCCCAATAAAAGAGATGTTGGTTCTAAACTTGTGTTTTCTTAAAACGTTCATAGGAATTAATCAACATTCTACTGAGTGTACCAGATGAGGTACACTGAGATATGCTATGCATAATCACTTATTTTATGCCTCTTTCAATGTTAGTCCTTAGAGGGATGTTCCTGAAAGTTGAAGGCTGTTTTGGCCGAGTTTCAGTCTTGAGTCAAACTTCGCTTTCCATCTTAGTCCGTCTCAATGGACTGCCCTTCCGATTGTTGATTTGGTTGCGGTTTGGCTGTGATGCACCACTGGTTGAAACCTTGAGCATTTAAGCCAGTGCTATAGAAGTTTCTGATTAGTCACAACAATGGTAACAGATATTTTAATAGCATTCAGAATGCAGATGTGGTAATGGTTTGAGCAGCCACTACTTTTGACTAACTTTTGTTAACGACCAGGATTTGGTAATTGAACTGATGTATGGCTATTATTGTATATGGTCGCAACCCTTGGATACAGTTAAACTTGATAGCAGCAAACTATGTATTGCACATGTATTTGTCTTAGTAGTACCTGTTTATGGTAATTTTGTTAATGATAATACGTCATGGTACAAACAGAAGTCCTCATTATAACTGCCTTATAATATGGTCGTTTTGTAAAGAGTTTACGTAATAAGGAAGTGAATTAATCACAGAGTCACAATGCCTCAATTCGTACTATAATGAATGTTATTAAAACAAATCTCCGATGTGGTAGTATTAGTAGCGCTTGTATGTGGTAATATTGTTAGTAGTACCAAACTATGGTATTAGTTTTAATACCATAAATTTGTGTTCCTAGTTGTAATTTTATTACTGCCAATGCATTTTGCAGTTTTAGTTGCATGTAAATGTATGGTAAATTTTGTGTATGACTTAATTTTATCTGTCTAAGAATGGTGACAATAAGCATAGCTTAGGGGTCGTATATAAAGGACTTCTGCAGAAATGACCTACTTTGGACTCCTCTCTCGCCCTTGTCCGCATTTGACCTTCCCTTCCCTCCCTGCGAACGTCCGCATCAGAGGATGACTGGCTACAAGACTCCTGCGATGTGGTAGCGCGGACTCGCATACCCATCAACAGACTTTCTTTCTGCTGTTTTTGCATAACAAACTCGAATCCACTTTTTAATGTCATCGTCATTCTTTGTACTATTATTCCACAGTCCCTGTGCACACTGATGAAATGGTTATTGAGCTGTCTGCAACGGACCGTATTGAAATGACCCCCTCTCCCCCTCATTGTGGGCGTCATGGACGACCCTGCGAACTGAACAGGTGGTAAGAAGACATAAAGCAAATATAAGGCAACTAGAAAAGCGTAATAAATTGAAGCTTGCAGACGATGGCACTATGAGTTATTGGTTATGCTCTTCTTATATCGAATTATATTGAATTACATTCTCAATTCCAAACACTTGACAATATCCTCGAATAATAGCCACTCCTCCGCAGTTTACCAGTTAGGCCTACAGAGGCAAAGCCCCCGCTGACTCAAACCATATACTCCCGTTGAAGAGACATTTTCCCATACACTGCTTCTGACCCTAGGCGTTTCATCCCACTAGTTCAGTCCACCTCCCACTAAAGATACATTTCGCTCCTGTCCACAGGTGCTTCACCTCGATGGTTCAACTACCTTTGGATTTGCATGCTATTGGTCACAGTTTACGACTGTATATGTAATCAAGTGTGTTACCGTACTGTGTGTATGTAAACCAATGGCAATAATTTCTAAAACCATACCAACAAGAACAGCAGTCCTCGCCTACATAGAATCAGCAAACAGTCTATCCTCTGATCACAGATATTGGCGTCGTGTTCCACCGTTACTTCACAATACAATACATTACTGTTTAAACTTCCATAAAAGCAGCTGGCATTGCGTATTAGCGACATTTAGCGAAGCAACCGAATAATCCCATATGGCGCGTAAGTTGTCCCAAAGACTCCTCGAGGTTGGTAATTGGATGTAAACTTCGCGACGTTTTGGTACTTTGCTGACGTACGGAAGTCCACGCTTTCTAGACAACATCACAGGCGAACTTGTCGGAAGCTGCGTTGGATCTGGCCGAAGTTGCTGGCTCGTCGCGTCTCCTCCGTCGGACGAAGACTCGCTTCAACGTCAGCCAACGGTTTGTCAGCTGAAAGTCCAAACAATTTCTAACATAGTATACCAAAGAATATGGTAGTCAAGAAATGAATTTTGGCGTTTAATAAAAGACTCAAATGACTTACTTACTTAATCATCCTTTGTAATGTCACTAATGTTAGTGTTCAGTAAAAGTTGTATTCATTAATTTTAGTGTTCAGTAAAAGTTGTATTTGATTGATGAACGCATTGATTACTTTGGGTTAACATTAGTACGTTGCTTTAGAAGTTGCTATATATAGTGTTTTGAGGCATGCATTACATGAGTTTACATTGCATTGAAGTACTCTATCAGGAGCAAAAGAGGCGCACCTTTTTCCTGGCCCGTAACCTCTGTTGGCCACCATTGGTCAGCACAGGATCGTTGTCTCCGATCATCAATCCTCTCTTGTCTGTTCCCGAGTTGTGCCAGAGACCGTGTAGGACCTCGGCTGCAACAAGGTCCCCAACATTGACGGCGATCAGATGGACGACGAGAAGTCCGTCACGCCTCAGGTAGCCATCTGTGAAGCGCCTGACGATCCTGGCGTCACGCTTTTCCTGGTCAGCGGCGCGTAACTGACGCTGGACATAGACGGTCTGAGTGGACAGAATGGCCGACCGGGTGATCCACTGGAAGATGCTAACCGTCGTGGCACCGGCCACCATCAGCAGCCAGAACCAAACGAAGACGAAGATCTTTTCGTTGAAGAGGTTGATCGGTAGAACGCACTGGACCGTGTAACGATGCACGTTCGTCTGTTGCCGTATTTCAAAATCGCAGAGCGTGACGCGCGGGAAGCGCTCCGAAATGGCCCACTCCTGACCCTCGGAGACCTTGCGCAGTACGGTCAGCCCGAAGACGAGGTACTCACGACCCATGCCGAGAAACACATCGAGGAGAATCAGTTGGCCAAGGGCATTTGACAGATAAAGGAGCTTGACGACCAGGTAGGCGCACCATAGGTGGTTGCCGTAAAAGCGCGCCCAGAACAGACAACAATTCTTGGCGAGGTACTGCTTCGCTCGCGAGCAGCACGTCTCCGAATCCGGCCTCTTGTGCCGCCGCAGGTAGCTGTCCAGCTGCATTACGACATACCGCAGCCCTTGCTCGCGTGCCTCCGAGTACTGAGCCTTCTGGGCTGCGTGGGCTGTTTCGACTACACCAAGTACGTTGAGTCCCGCTCGCCGGCTGAACACTCTCCAGAAGAGGCATGGACTGAAGAAGAAGGTCGCCTGGGTCAAGAGGATAAAGGGAACCCACTGGTAGTAAGCGATGACGCGGCGCTTCTGCCCGTGGAGTGGCATCGGTTCTTCGAAGGGTACGAAGTACGTATTGTTAACCCAGCAGATGGCGTTAGCGTACTCGATGTGGGACTCGGTGAATTGGGCGGGACACCAGCAGTCGATAGGGGCGCCAATGTACGTCTTGACGCTGATGACGATTGTGATGAGGACGAGCAGCGCAGGCGTATACTGGCGACTCAGGCGGTCGATAGAGTCGTCATCATGGCGAGATTTGAACTCACGAAACTGGAAGACGGCTGCGAGTAATTTGTCTAGTAGCATCGCTCTCAATTCCTAGCGCGACCTCTCTGGACCACTTCAAGTTATCTTACTCTTGGCTGTAACGTCTGGAAAAAGGCCACAACAGCAGAAACTAAAATAAACACGCAGCTAAAGAAGACGAGTGCTTAATTAGCAAGCAATAGGAATTTAAGACACTGCGCATATGCATCTGAAAATGTCATTGAGAAATGTGGTAGATCACACTAGCAGGGACGGATTAACTACAGCGGGGTCCCATGCAATCTGTGCACGGTCGTAATGCGCGTGAGACAGGGGCGTCTATCCCCCCGAAGTCATTGGAGCAACTTCCCCTCCTCTCCCTCCTCTTTCCCCTTCCTCTTCCTCTTCCTCCCACCAATAATGATGGCACATACACTGACAGATCTCCCCCTATTTTTTTGATGGAGCATTTGCTCCAAGGTTTCTATGGAGTAGACGCCCCTGGCGTGAGATGTGCTAATCAAAGTGTATTATGATGTCGGGTCAAAGCCACACATGCACCATAGAAGCTAACTAGAGTTGCTTCAATGAATTCTCATGTTCATTCATCTTCGTTTATTGATCCGTTAGATTATTGCCCGTTCTTAGACGGTTCAAAAACTAGTTGGAAATGTATTTTGCAATGTGTGTGAAATTTATTATGACCATCATAGTTTAACAATTTGTGACGCAAATTGGCCCGTTTAAACCCATTGAGCTCGTTCGTTTCAGCCTGTTCGCCACCTAAGTAAATTAGTGTAAGCTCGTATTGGCACCTAAGTAAATTAATTTAAGCCCGTTCGCCAACTAATTAAATTAGTTGAAGCCCGTTTTAAGACGTTAGTTTTAAAGAGCAGTCGTTTACGGTTTATTTAAAATTACGTTGAATCAAGTGTGAATGTCGCCTCGCACCCCACAAATTACGCCTATGGGTGCCCCGGCCTATCTGCGTGAGCTCTGCCGCCCTGTCTGTGCGTGTTCTTCGGTCTTCTTCTGCTGTGAACTTTTAGTCCTTTGGGTTCGCTCCACAATTAGGCTACACCGGGCTTTCTCTATAGCTGGGCCCTCAATTTGGAATGGTCTTCCGTTAGAGATTCGCCTTCTCCCCAGGGGTAACACATCTGCTTTTTACAAGCTGCTCAAGTCTAATCTCTAAACCCTAAGGAATAAGAAAGGAACCTGACTTACCTATTACTTTCACACAGGGCTCTAGTGGTAAAATTAGAGGTGAGTACACACTACCGGTGAGAAGCGGCGTCACTAGGGCTGGTGTCACCCTAAAAATGTGATGACTTTTTTAGGAATTCGTCTCACAAAAATTTATGACTTTTAGGAATTCTCAGAAAGTTCTTGACTTTTTTAGGAATTCGTCTCTGGAAAAGTTTATGACCCTCTTTTTTTAGTCATTCGCCCTCAAAACCTTTAATTACCTTTCTTTTTTCAAAGTTTTTTGTGGAAATTTAATTACTCAAGGGCTATAGATACGGTCTCTACAGAGGTAAGTACACGCTGTATACCCGCGCAGTGGCGTAAACTTGTCCAAAATATTGGGGGGGATTTAGTTATTTTTCTACACTTTTTGCATTGGGTGCACGTGTTCCACTCAATTATTGGGGGGCACGTGCCCCGGCTGCCCCCCTAAGTCTACGCCTATGTACCCGCGTATACCCTCGCTCCAGCCATGAGTATACGCTGTCTAGAGGTGAGTATACGCTGTATACCCGCGTACACCCTCGACTACAGCCCTTCTTTCACATTATTTCACTGAGGTTAAATTTACTTAGGCCTATTCGCCATTCGCCAGATCTGGAAAGAAGGTGGCAGGCGACAACAAGTGGATTTACATCGTCTATACAGTGATGGGTAATAGTTAACTAAAAGTTGCTAACTTTCAGTTTAACTAAATTTTTTAATTAAGGATGAAGTTTCACTAAAAATATAGTTTAGTTAAAATCATAGTTTGACTAAAAGTTTTTAGTTGCTAACTAACAAAATCGGCAATACGCAACTATTTTCCGCAGTGAATATTCAACACTGTCAACAACTCAACGCGAAACTTATTGATTAACACTGCATAGTTTTAGCATCAACAGCCTGTGTTTTCAAATTCATACACTACTTACAGTAGGGCCTACGCCTGTAATTGTATGCTAGAACAGTAGCCTACACATTGCATAGTTTGAAGATGAAATTGTCATTGACGCTCTGCATTATTAGGCCTACAGTTCACTTAACCTCTGTTATTGTGAAAATGTTTGTCGTTAAAAGTTGGAAAAAGTTGGAAAAAGTTTAACTACATTTTTTAGTTTAGTTAACTAATTTCCAAAATCAGTTGCCAACTTTAGTTAAACTATTTTTTTAGTTGGAAAATAGTTTTAGTTTAACAAAAAAATAGTTTTGTGCCCATCACTGCGTCTGTATAAAATAATATGACAGCCTTATCGCCGGTGGAAGCTGTGGAGATTCCTGACATGGAAAAGCCATCTCAAAGCTCTATGAGAAAATGGCAGACAAAGTCGGCAGCCTCTTCGTGCATAGATATGGAGATGCAAAGAAATTAACTCTGAGTGCGTTTTCATTTCCGGCAAGAGTTGTTGTCAGCACTATTTCGTCTGCTTTTTCATGGAACAGCAGTAAAATGGTAACTGAAAAAGACTTAGACTTTCAGTAGGCCTACTTAAGCCAGCATCTCACAAATAATTCTAAAAATAGATTGTACAAGCCACTGAGAAATTTGTGCCAAAAATCTGACAAGTGATGTATTGGCATTATCCATACGATGCAATGGAATTGTAGACCGTACACAGATTGATAACATTCACTGAAATTAAATGGCGAAAGTGATTACGAAAGTTGGTACAGAGGAGCAATGCTTTTTAGGTGCCAGTGAACCTTGCAGCCGGGGTGCAAAGAGGGTTCATGAAGCACTCGAAGAGACCTGCAGTAAAATAGTTGGAGAAGCTGCTACAAAGCATATATAGTGAGGACGATAGCTTCGTGCATTGTTCAAACTGTGGATAAAAGCAACAAACTTTTTTGTCTTCAAGAAAAACATATTTTAAGACTTTTCAGCTAGCTGCATCACTTAATTCAACCGGGAACGTAACTAAAAAAATTATTGAAAATGTGCCATAAATGCGTTACTTTTGGTATTAGTTCGACCATTTGTGCGGATTTTTGGGCTATAAAGGGCTATGTTTTAGGCGACAGCTAGAATTTCTTGTCAATCTATTTTATTATCGGCTATCGTAAATCAAGGATTGTTTTAACATATTTCACTTGTAAATTGTGCAAAAAGCGTCTATTTTCTTGCTTGGATATAGCAGACTGCATGTATTTGGATTTATTTGTTCGGTAGGTCAGAATTAAATTACAAGCTACGTTTTTATCAATGTTACTTACTGCGGTTTGTCAGCGCGCTTGTGAATAAACACGAATACATGTATATATTATTATTATTAATCGGGGCCCAACTTTTCGGGTGCGTAGCGAATCCCCGAAACCCATGTTGGGCGTATTAAAACTGCATATAATTGATTTTATTTGTCCGGTAGGTCAGAATTAAATTATTTTCGGGAATTCACGAAAAATGATTTCTGCCGGATCCCAAATCTATTTTCTAAATTAAAACAAAATTATGCGTGCAAATCTAACCTCGAGATATTTTCGAATAATTATACTATTAAGGACATTGGCCGAATAGTCTTTACTAATTTTCAGGATTGGAACTCTTGGTAGAAAATTTATTTTCGGAAATTCGGTCATATTAGCATTTCATCACTTTTGGAGATTCAGTTAGACACTAGCTTTTCCAGCTAGTGATCTGTACTTGCCAAATAAATTCTGTGTGCACAGTATGTGTTGTGCAGGAATGAAAGATGTGAGAAACTGCAGTGTCCAGCTAAAATTCAATTGGTGTGAACAAAAGTGATGGATAGCCTACAAGGCTTAGTCACAGTAGCTGTCGCTAAAGACTTGTAAAAAAACAAAAAGGTATGTTTGCTAATTTTATGCTACATATCAAGTCCATTGGCATTTAGACAATTTGGCATAAGCTTGGAACAGTATACCATCACCGGCATTCTGTCATGTCCAAAACACTGTCAAAAGCCTTTGGAGGCTTTTCGACTGAATAAAACTAGATGGTTTAAATCTTGTTCTAAATTTAGTGCAAAGGAATGCATCGCAAATGTCAGATAGACCATTTAGGCAATGATGCTTTAACAAGTTCAGTGAATAAATGCAAATGGACTTGGTATGACATCAGTTGCATAAAATTACCAGGTATATCTTTTTTGTTTCTTCTCTGAGAATCTGACATGCCAGCAGGTCTGCAAGGTTTGCACGACGTATTGTCACTTGAGCTTGGCAGTGGAGTCAAGGAATGTGTCGTGTGTCCATCAGATGACTGACTTCTTGCAAACTTACCACTAGTGACATGGTAACCTTTGAGGCTAAATATTACTGTAGTTGCCTGGCACAGTTACACAACTGTAGACATTCATTTGAGCCTGAGCACTGAGCAGTACAATCTATTGTCAATGAACTTTCTGTTCTGTTGGTGTTGTCTTTGTTCAGCTAATAGCTTATATAAATGGTGTGATCTGTAAGTAATATTTGACAAATTTTCAAGCTTGTTAATCTCAAAACATGTATGTTGACTGGTTGCAGTAAGTCGAGGGGCAAACTGCCAGTACATACAACCATCTGATCAGTGTCTGTCGTTTGAATCTGGGCATGAAAAGCAATGGTCTGAATCTAAGCTATTTTCATTTTGGTCACTTGCTCAGAAATTTGAAAACAATTTTATTGTTTTTAGGTTTGTGTCTGGATCGAACCTGTGCACACCACCATTGTTTCATACATTCACTGACTGCGATACTGTATCGGCATTGTTGGCCGTGGCAAAAAGACATTCGAAAACTTGGATGTTACGGAAGTCTTCGACAAGTTCGCTTAATTGCCTCACATCATTTCTGATACCTAATCAACTATATACTGGAATCTCAGCATTCGAAAACTTGGATGTTACGGAAGTCTTCGACAAGTTCGCTTAATTGCCTCACATCATTTCTGATACCTAATCAACTATATACTGGACCACTTTACCGTTCGTTCTGTGAACTCTGCTTGGAGAAAACTGTTTATATACAAAGTAGAACCATTGTGAATATTCCATCAACTCAAGATGCACTTGTGCAGCACAATGAATGTGCCATGTATCAGCCTGGGTATTTTTGGAGCAGGCATTAGTCACACTGCCTGTGTTACCAAGTCCTGCTGATTGAGGATGGTTGTGAATTTCATCAACCATGGTGTAGAACTGCCCACTAGTTTATACTGGATATGGTATGGTACCGGAAGCCAGTGAGCAACGGTGTAATGTGATCATACTTCCAGCGGCCGCAAAGTAATCACTCTTCAGCATTGAGGACCAACTGGAGCCTGTCCAGTAGATATCCTGGTGCTCCAGCCAGCAAGCTGCTGCAGCGGTCAACTAGGACTACCTTGAAACTATGAAGCGCTGTTTTCGCTACACTGAATGTAAGCAACCGCAGACAGCTCTTGATTAATCTCAGCTGTCGAAAGCATTTACCAACCACTTTCCGACATGTCGAGCCATTGTAAGATCTGCTTCGAAAACTGCCCCGTGGTCACAAACAGCCACCAATGGTTGTAGCAGTCCTCCTCGAACATGCAATGGATCTGTACTAAGTCAGCTAAGTCGGCGAGCCTTTTGTTTGTGGCTCACAACAGGAAATTGGTCTTGCCAGGATTCATTTGAAGGTGTCTCATCCAGACACAATACAATGACTGTCTATGCCTTTCAAAAGTTGTTTTTCAGCACATCATAATCCTGTTTCCAGGGGTACAGTATGTCAAGTACTTTAGTGATGGTGCTGCATACCAGTAAAAAAAAATTTCACCAATGTATGCAACCAAAGAAGACTGGAGTACATGAAGAGTGGCATTTCTTTACAACCGGCCAGTGTTTGAGTTGGTGGAACTCTCAATTTCTTGCTATCAGAACCAGCTTACAGCACAACACTGATAAAGTTGGTCACTCCAGAGCAACTTTATCAAAGGACTTGTGCAATCAATTCAGGAATAAAATTTCATGCAGCCTGAAGGTCCCACAAAGTTGTACTCATGGCCAAAACGCCAGGATGAGTGCTGGATTCCAGTTAACCATTTCATTTCCTTTTACCATTGAGGACTTGGTTGTTATTACTTGGAGTCAGCATAAACTTGATCAGACAACCGACAGGCAGATTGAAAACTCTTAACAGAGAAACACTATAACTGACATTACACATGGCAGTTTTACTGTGGGGGATACTTAGGGGCTTGTAGCCCTCTAGCTGGATAGTTAGCCCCCTAGCTTTTCTTAGCCTCTATATACATTTTAGCCCCCCGTTTAACATTTAGTTATCCATACATTGCCTACAATGTTTGTTGGTTACAACACCTCCTAATCTCCTTATGCTTAATTCTCATTAGATCAACTGACTTTTTAGCCCCCCTTCAGTCCAAAACTCTACAACCGCCACTGACATTATATTGCCACAGTGATAGAAATAACTGACAGAATATATGACATTAAATTGCCAGTGATACAAAATAGAAATCAAATACTTCGTAAAAATTGTAGTGCTAGCCTGTATTTCTTTTTAGAATTGAAAAAGTTCCCAAATGTAAAAACAATGTTTTTCAACTGGATTTCATGATGGTGCATCAAAGAAGCAAAATGATATAAGTATCATGGTAAAGTACTCTCTTGAAGTCCTTTGTAATGGTGTGCAACACATTACTTTGCTACCTATCCCACATGACCATATTTCAATCGGAAATTGACCTACCTTTCCTAGGTTCAGTTTTCAAGATAGCCTAGCACATTCAGTTATTAGTTAAGATACCTTAGAATTCACTAGATCATTCACCAAAGTCACATACATCTGGAACTTTATATTTAGTACCAGCCAACCAGTGGTTGCTCACATATCCATATTCATATGGTAAAAATGTAGAAAATGCCATTTTCAAGCTATCTTCCACACGTTGATGCTCCGACACCAGCGTCATCAGGATGGGGTGTGGATGAAGAAGGTGTGGTCTGCAATTGGTCCTGTGCCACAGTCATGTCTAGAGTTTGTGTACTGTAAATCATGTAAAGTTGATAAGTGTAGTAACAAGCGCTGCTGCTGTCAAAGTGAAAACTTGCCATGTACACTTATGTGCAATTGCATTGAGTGCAGTAAAGCTTGAAGCGGCTCTAGTCTATATCAGCCAAGTCATGAAACACAAATATTGCACACGTAATGTATAAAATCGTTATACTGCATGCACAGACTGTTAAAATGTCATGTAAATAATGACAGTTAAACTGCAATAACGTCAGTGCCACATATAGAATGTTACTTGGTATTCTTTGACCAAGAAAACACTACTCCAGACTGGCCGCCATTTTGTTTTTTGGAAGTGCTACATATGTGTCTTTAGTTCTATCGCATTCCTTGACCCAGAAAATGTTAATTTAGACTATAACATCATGTTTCCATCACATACATGACTTTACTTACAGCCGTTTGAAGATACTTGGCCGCCATTTTGGCCGCCATTTTGTTTTTTGGCAGTGCTACATATGTGTCTTTAGTTCCATCGCATTCCTTGACCCAGGAAATGTTAATTTAGACTATAAAATCATGTTTCCATCACATACATGACTTTACTTACAGCCGTTTGAAGATACTTGGCCGCCATTTTGTCCGCCATTTTGTTTTTTGGCAGTGCTACATATGTGTCTTTAGTTCCATCGCATTCCTTGACCCAGAAAATTTTAATTTATACTCTAAAATTGTGTTTTTATCACATACATGACTACTTATAGCATTTGAAGATACTTGGCCGCCATTTTGTCCGCCATTTTGTTTTTTTGGCATTGTTAAACGGTTTTGTTTTCAGGAATGAAGCATTCCTTCACCCCGAAAAGGTTAATTTAGACTCTAAAATCCTGTTTGCATGACATACATGACTTCACCTATAGCCATTTGAAGATATTGGCCACCATTTTGGCCGCCATCTTGTTTTTCCATGCAGCCGCTAAAAATCCAGCTTTCTAACCGCGATTTTCGTTTTCAGCAGGGTCAAATTAGTCTAGAAACACCTGTTAGGAAATTGTTACACAATTTTGAGATTCCAAGCCTAGACTAATAATGCTGTGCGTCAACGCTAGAACATGTGCATTTTTAGCCTATTTTCGATCATCTTTTTTATTATGTTCCCGACTGAATTAAATGATGCAGCTAGCTGAAAAGTTTTAAAATATTGTTTTCTTGAAGCTATAAAAGTTTGTTGCTTTTATCCACAAGATGAACAATGCACTGCCTTTTTGGACCTTAGCCTCCTCACTAATACTCATACTTTGGTGACGGTGCGTCGATCAACATTGGTGAAAGAGATCTGGTTCATGGGCTCTCTGAAATAAGGGTTCATCAATCACCATGTTCTGTCCCTTTGTTGACAATCGTAATCTCGATATTTCTACAGCGCCCAAAAGCGAAGTCGCGGGAACTAGTTTATTCAGAGGCGCTCAGTCAAATTGTAATCGATAGGCGGGGAGGGGGTTGAAATCGGTTCCAGGTCAAGATCTGAAAGGGGTCAATCAGGCAGACAGTCAGACGGCTAAGGAGGGTGGTGTGTAGGGTTGAAACAGGTAAGGGGAATCGCCGAATCGGGGTAGGATTAGTGAAAGAGCAGTGTTTTCAGTTTGGAGTGAAAGACCTGTGGAGAGATAGGGCCTACAAAGTACGACCGTACGTTACTTACCGGAATAACGTACGCGTAGGCCTACCGTACGCAGGGCCTACGTTATCGAAAAAAATAACGTACGCGACCGTACGCGTACGTTAAAAATGCCACAAATTTATCTGATCATTCACAAAGAACCTAAATGTAACTATAGTCTTATAACGTACGCGTACGTAAAAAAAGAGAGTTTTGCTCTACAGTATTAGTCTCCCCGTACGCAGCCGGCAGGCCTAGTTATTTGCAAACGGTACCGAAATATTGTCAATAAAATTGCCACTGGAACTAACCATCCTATAAAGTGTGCCGTAAAATCTTAATTATACATTAGACAGAATACTAGCAATTTGGAATTTAAAAGTTTAAAAGTAGAGATCATTGAACGGCTGACTGATGTAGGCCTAATGGTTAAAATTGTTTACGATCGTCAATCAGCAACTATTAATTACTTTTATTGTGCATAATAGGCCTATTATGTATTTTATTTCTGTCATGAACAGATGTGAACGTAAGGTAACGTACGACATAATAACGTACGCGTACCGTACGTACGTTATAGAAAATAATAACGTACGTACCGTACGTGCGGTCGCACCTTGGAGAGATAGCAAGAGGTGAGATCAGATATTTCTCGTAATACTGGTGGGAGTTTCTTCCAGAGGGGTAGGACAGCTTCTATGGCCATGGAGAGATTCGCAAATTTTAGTGATGAGGTGACGGAAGGGCGGAGAACTGTTAGAGCAGAAGAGAAGCGGGCTGAGCGGAGTGGTTGCACCTTGAACAACTGACGGAGATAGGAAGGCTGGGAAGACTAGTGTATTATAAGTAAGTAAGTAAGTAAGTAAGTAGGCCCCTAAGTAGCCTTTATTAGCACATGACAAGCGCACATGCATTACATGTATACAATGATTACATACATTTTAAAATAAACTATAACAGGCACTGATTATAAAGTCACACATGCACATCTAAATATAATTAAAGATTCATCGATTGACAAAACTGCTTTTGAACAATTTAGATTTAACATGAGGCAGCATGAAAGGATGGGTGATAGGCCCCTATGACTTAATATTCTATTCGTTCAGGTATTTTAAGCCAGTGGAGAGACTTGAGGACAGGAGTGACGTGGTAATGTTAGGGGTTTTCAGTCACAGCACGGGCTATTGGGTTTATTAGGTGACGTCTGTGTTCAGAAAGAGCGAGTTGCAGTAGTCTAATTTAGCGTGAACTACAGATGTAGCGATTGTAGATGCAATTTTGAAGTCGAGCATAGGACGGATTCTGCGAAGGTCACGGATATGCATGAAGCAGGAGCGGGAAAGATAGGTGATGTGTTCGGAGAAGGTAGGGTTTTGGTCTAAGATCAAACCTCGGTTGCGAACAAAAGAATTGGCAGTAAATGTGTGGGTGGATGCAGAGTCAAGGTTGTTGGAAATAGAGGGATCTGGAATTTTCTTGAGTTGGTCACGCAGATCCATAAGTATGAATTCAGTTTTTGACGGATTCAAGCACATGAGATTTGATGTAATCCAGGAGGAGATTTGATAACCACGTGAAGAAGATGATCTATGCCATTTCTATGGAATGAAAGAAGCTGTTTGGAGAAAAAGAGATGAATAGTTGGGTGTCTGGTGCAGAGTTCACCGTTGTAACCTTGCTTGGAAATCTACCAGCAACTCTGTCAGTATAATTGATCACACGTACGTTTCAGAATCTGGTAGCACTGACCACATACTTTCACACATAAGATCAGGGACTTCGGAAAGTCGCTGATCTGAACAACTCTCACCTCCTTGCGTTTCCTAAACTTTTTGAGGTTAGATAGTCTGAATTTTCACTTGCATTAGTTAATTCAGTCCTGGTTTAATGGCTTTCGCTTGTTCTGTATACGCAACAATCCGAAGATAAAGCATCAAGTGGCTTTTGGCATTTCTTCTCGATGAGGATAAACTCATACTTTTTTTCATTTTTGGCTGACGTACTGACTGTTTTCAGCATATACGAGAAGCTGTAACAAGAAGATTGCATCGATCGCTATCCTGAACGTGATTTTGGTTTGCACCATGGCGGTTTAATATTAAAACCGCTTCGATCGAATATGAGTGACAAGAGGCTCACATAGCTAACATTTCTCAAGATCAATATTCTAACTGAATGCATGTGTCATACGGCATGATCAATGAGATATTGAAAATATATTGCCGTAACTGTAAAATTACAGGAATAAAATATTTCTTTTTCCTTACGGTAGCCACGTCCACCACTGGCATTATAACCTAAATAGGTCTACTATGTATTCGAGACCAAAGTACTTGAAGCATCTATGATGGTTACAGTAGAACACGTAATACACATTGCATTAGAACATTCTATATTAGCTCAAATTGGGTTAGATTAGATTGGATTACCTTCGAAATAGTTCTGCCTTCAACTCTCGCATCCGTGACAAAGCTGGACAGTTTCAGCATCTGCGGGCGTCTTAAAACTCCACGCAACAGTATCCGCATCGTCTTGCTGCATCTGCCGGAGCAGAGGGGCCTACAACATCCTCGGTAGCCGACGAAGGATCTCTGGGGACTGTGGAAATATAGTGTCTACTTACAGCAGTCACCAAAGTGGCTTCTTTCGCAACAGCGATGTCTGCCAAAATCGTTCGTAATTGTGCAATTGCGCCTTTCTTTAACTGCACTTGCTGGTGGCGAGGTAATGATGATAATGACGGTGCTGCTGGCTTTGACATATTATTATTATTATTAATTAAATTTGTAACGCTCGCACTGTAACACCGATATGTGAATCTGATGTGAAACTGTGAAAATGTGAAACTGTTCTGCATCGTGGCTCAGCTAAAAGACCCGTACAAGATCGCAGGCAACGGGACGGGAAGTAAGGAGTGAGTATGATTGAAGGTAGGGAGGTGTGCCGGTGCTGAGGGCTTTATATGTAACACCGATATGTGTGAATCTGAGGCGCGTATAGTCAGTCGCCATAAGAAGACGTAACATAACAGTTAGAAATCCAAGTGCTTGAAAGACAATGAGAAATAGTGAGTTTTGAGCCGCTTTTTAAGGTAGAAAATGAATTTGAGCGACGAAGAGAGAGTAGCAGTCGATTCCATTCCCTGGGGGCAGAAGCATGGAATGCACGCGAGCCCATAACTGTTCTGCATCGTGGCTCAGCTAAAAGACCCGTAAAAGATCGTAGGCAACGGGGAGGGATGTAAGGAATGAGTATGATTGGAGGTAGGGAGGTGTGCCGGTACTAAGAGCTTTGTATGTCAAGCAGGACAATTTAAATTTTATTCTGAACTCAACTATAGGAGCTAATGCACCTGATGGAGTAGGACTGAGAAGCTTGTTCGTAGTGGAACACGCAGCAGTACTACGCGAGCTAAGGAGTTTTGGATGCGTTGCAACCTGTTGAGTTCAAGGTCTGAGAGACCAACAAAAACAGAATTAGTGTAAACAAGGCGAGGAGAGACAAATTAAGGAACAGGCTATGGTTTGCGATATATTCTTAGAAAGAGCCGACCTGATGTATCGTATTGCCCTGATGTGATAGAAACAAGATTTACAAAGGTTTGTTATGTGTGGTCGGAATGTGAGCTTGCTGTCTAGGGTTACCGTACGTGTTGATGATGATGATGATAATTACGATGATGATGACAATGATGATAATAATAAGAATGACAATTAAATTCATGGTGACAACGATGACGACGTTGGTGATGATGTTGGTGATGATGAAAATCTTATGTAAGTATCCGAAATTTATCAGCGTCACACAAGTCGCCTCAAGAATATCGATCAACTTTTCACCGGAGCTATATTAAATCAAGTCCGCGCAGGAGTTTGAACAGTTCGGTTTTCAGCCTTTGGCGGCGTGCTGCAGGAGAGAAAGCCAGCGGGAGAGCGCTGGGATTGACGGGCGAAATAGGGCGATGAGCGAAGTTCATGGTGGGGTCTTTCGATCAGGAGTGCATTCCCAACAGATGGCGAGGGGTAGATAGGTAGCGGTTGCCAGCCGGTTGGAGTAGATTGGAAACCTTGGCAGAAATACGTATTTTGAAGAAGTTAATCTGGGCCGTTGGATAGTGATCAGCAGGTGATTGTTAGAGGGTTGAGAGGTTTGAAGAGCATTGTATTTGAGAGATACAATTTTGTAATGGATGCGCTGAGGGACTTTAAGCCTATGAAATGAATTCAGAACAGAAGTTAGGCGGCGATATTTGGCAGTTTTGTTAGCTTCTGTGACTACACCCACGTAAACAGAATTTCTCGTAATTGTCCTCTGCAAACAATTAAGCAAACTATATACAACCTATCCTTCAGACATTTCTTCAACGGATCGCAATTTCCACTCGCACCTTCTTCAGTCTTGGAATCGTCTTCGACAATAACCTTATCTCTGCCGATCACATCATTTAGGCCTAGTTAAATCGCAAATGCTACGATGTACACGCATATCCGTAAACCTCGTCGACTTGACCCCATAGCCTACTTGACTATAAGACTGCCAGTACAAACTAAATAACGCCTCAATTGTTCACAGATGGTGGTGGTGGTGGTGGTGGTGGTGGTGGTGGTGGTGGTGGTGGTGGTGGTGGTGGTGACAATAAGGATAATGGTTTTGGTAATGCTGGCGATAAATTTTACAATGACGACGATATTTGCAAATGGTAATAATGAGCCACATGTGCACGTTGAATGCGCCAGATGGTGGCTGAATTTCGTATTCTTGTTCAACCGCGAAGCGTGACGAAGATTCGTTACAGGACGCATATATGCATCAAATCCTGACACATTGGGCATCTAAGAAACCGCGACTGGGAACCACAAACCAGCTGCCTGCAGTATCTATATAGGCCTACATCTCTCTGTCTCTGTCTGTCTTTCTCCGTCGCCATTCTACATCTCCTAACTGTGGAAGCATACCGCCATTAATAATGAAACATCAATCACCTCCATGTATAGGCCTACATTAATGGCGGATTGATTGATTGATTGATGGCGGAAGTTCCAGTTACGAATGCGGCACGTTCCTTCTGTAGCGTTACTCCTTTGTGAAACACAGACCTGCGTAACTATTCGCTTCCCACTACAGGACAGGTCGTCTTGTCTTGCAGAGTATAGGCCTACAAACTTCAGGACAGACTCGCTTTCGGTGTAGCGCAGGTCTACACGGGTTCTTTTTTCGAGTTTCACAGAATATTTCTTCGCAATCTGTAAACTTCAACAGGGACGGCACGTCCCTGAATCGAACCGCATCGTTGAACCGTATCTGAAGTAGAGAGTGGATATTTCTGCTATTTCACGCCTAAGATTAACCTGTATTATTCCTCGAACGGCACCGGCGCATAGGGTAAGCTTCTATAGATTTACAACCTTGCTTCTACAGACCTGTTTAACGTGTCCTTCGTCGAGCTTTACAAAACCTCTTCGATTATAGGCCTACCTCTCGAAGGCTAGCCTAACCGACATTAAAGTTTGATCATTTTGATGTGTGAAGCAAGTTCTTGTGCGAGGCACATATATAGGGTATACATGCAACAAGTTCACATGTGCCAAACGTTGAAGAAACGTTCTTATTAATCATATTAAAACGATAGCCACCCGCCACATCTGCTACTATCGTTCCCCAATTCCCAGAAGCGTATCCCAGAAGGCTCAGTTCTTCCGGTTACCGGGCCAGTTGAAATGAGATATCTCCCGCATCATCTCAGAGCATTAATACTGTACGCCAACATACGTAGCTGTGGGCCGAACACTGAAATGGATTCGCGGAACTACACTTGTACATTAATTCAGACCATATATACACAAAGCACATATATATGTGGCATGGCGGCATATCATGACCGTTCTTTACTCTAGGTCATGAACGGCCATTGTTGTTAACGAACTCCTAAAATGTCATATTAAACTTCCCATTTTTTCGATTTTTCTAGATCAATAAACGTAGATGAATAAAAACATAGCTAACAATTTATCAGGTTCCAATTTAATCCGGTGACTTAACGAAATGCAAAATTTAATTAGGCCTATTATCAGTACACTACTGCAGTAGGCCTATACTTCGAAATAAGGTTAACAACTGATAGGTTGAACTGCTTTTCTTCAATGTCCGTTAATTCAATTGGGTAGACCTTCGAACAGAAAACAATTTGGTATGATATATATATATATATGTATATATATATATTCGTATATATACGCATATATATATACGCATATATATGCGAATATATATATACGCATCTGTTCAGTCCAGTACGAACGAAGAAAAAAACATACGTAAGCATACATCACCGGCATTGCCAAACCATTAATAATTATCATCCTCGTTGTCACCATCAGTGTCCATGATCACCACCACCATCAGTGAACAGTGAACCATCTTAACTACAGAACACACCTAAACTAAAGAACATATCTTAACTAAAGAACTGTCTTAACAACACATCTCAACTAAAGAAATCTCTTAACTAAAGAACATGTCATAACTAAAGTACATATCTTAACTAAGGAACACATCCTAACTGAAGAACTATCTTAACTAAAGAACACATCTTAACTAAAGAACTATCCTAACTAAGCTGCACATCTAAACTAAAGAACTATCTTAACTAAACAACGCATCCTTATTAAAGAATATCTGTTAACTAAAGAAAACATCTTCACTAAAGAACTATCGTAACTAAAGAACATATCTTTACTAAAGAACATATTAACTAAAGAGCGTATTAACTAAAGAACATAACTTGACTAAAGAATATAACTAAAGAACACATCTTAACTAAAGAACACATCTTAAAGAACGAACTATCTTAAAACTAAAGAACACATCTTAACTGAAGAACTATCTTAACTAAACAACATATCTCAACTAAACAACATACAGTATCGTAACTAAAGAAAACATCTTAACTAAAGAACACATCTTAACTTAGGAACTATCTTAAGTAAAGAACACATCTTAACTTAAGACCTACCTTAACTAAGAAACACATCCAAAGAAAAGAACCATCTTAACTAAAGGACAAATTTAAACTAAAGAACATATCGTAACTAAAGAACATATCTTAACTAGAGAACCATCTTAGCTAAAGAATACATCGTAATTAAAGAATTATTTTAACTACAGAACACATCTAAACTAAGGAACTATCTTAACTAAAGAACACATCTAAACTAAAGATCTTTCTTAACTAAAGAACACATTTTAACTAAAGAACTATCTCGAGTAAAGAACACATCTGAACTAAAGAACTATCTTAAATAAACAACAAATCTTAACTAAAGAACATATCTTCACAAGAAGCACATCTTAAGTAAAGAACTATATTAACCAAAGAACGCAGCTAAACTAAAGAACTATCTTAACTAAAGAATACATCTTGACTAATGAAAATATCTTAACTAAAGAACTACCTTAATTAAAGAACACATCTAAACTAAAAAGCTATCTTGACTAAAGAACACATCTTAACTAGAGAACTATCTTAACTAATGAACTAACTAAGCAACACCTATAAACCAAAGAACTACCTTAACTAAAGAATACATCTAGTCTAAAGAATTATCTTAAGTTAAGAACTATCTTAAGCAGAGAACACATCTTAACTATCTTAACTAAAGAATACATCTTGACTAATGAAAATATCTTAACTAAAGAACTACCTTAATTAAAGAACACATCTAAACTAAAAAGCTATCTTGACTAAAGAACACATCTTAACTAGAGAACTATCTTAACTAATGAACTAACTAAGCAACACCTATAAACCAAAGAACTACCTTAACTAAAGAATACATCTAGTCTAAAGAATTATCTTAAGTTAAGAACTATCTTAAGCAGAGAACACATCTTAACTATCTTAACTAAAGAACACATCTTAACTAAAGAACATAGTAATAGAACACATCGTAGCTAAAGAACTATCGTAACTAAAAAACATATCTTAACTAAAGAACATATCTTAACAAAAGAACATATCTTAACTAAAGAACACATCTTAAAGAACGAACTATCTTTAAACTAAAGAACACATCTTAACTGAAGAACTATCTTAACTAAAGAAAACATCTTTACTAAAGAACACATCTTAACTAAGGAACTATCTTAAATAAGGAACACATCTTAATAAGAGACCTACCTTAACTAAAAACACATAAAAACAAAGGAACCATCTTAACTAAGGAACAATTCTAAACTAAAGAACATTTCTTAACTAAGGAACACATCTTAACTAGAGAACTATCTTAACTAAAGAATACATCGTAACTAATGAACTATTTTAACTAAGGAACGCATCTAAACTAAGGAACTATCTTAACTAAAGGACGCTTCTTAACTAAAGAACATATCTTAACTAAAGAGCACATCTTAACTAAAGAACTATAATAACTAAAGAACTCATTTAGTAAGCAAATGTTTAACTACCTGCCTCGCTGACCTTATTGTCTGTCATGGAAAGTTGAAACAAGGAGGTGTTTAAAAAACTATTAAATTTAGAAATTTAGATGCGGACTTCTGCACTGGTCATAACCTCTGTCCGCATTTGTCCGCATTTTAGTTACCCCTCCCTCCCCCTCATTGCGGACGTCCTTTATGGATGACCTCTAATGCCCTTCTCGGGCGATCGCCTAGAAATGCCACAGTCACATCGCCGTGTCGAGCACAAACTGCAATATAATTGGCTGCGGCACATCCCGGCGTTCAATAAAGGATTACACATAAACAAAGCCTTGTACTCACATAATACCATTCTCTAACAAACGCTAAGAAATGGTGGCTGCTTGTGCGAACTGTAGCTTTCTCGAGCCAGTCTGGAGATGTCTATAACTGAATGCTTAATTCATTCAATCATAAATCGATCAATGTTTAAAAATAAGAAAATTCTAATCCTAGTTAGGCCCATGCCATTGCTTTCTCGTGGGTAAAATCTGAGGTTCTGAAAGGTTTCGCGCCCGACGAAATGATTTGGGTCTAAATCTTTCGCTCATTTAATTCGCTTAAGCTAGAGAAACTCAAATGCTACCAATTTACGTTTTCACTAAACATTACATTTCTGGCCAATCGCTGCATCTTTTCCGACGGCCCTACTATAATGCACTAATTACGGTAATGAATATTACTTTGTTCATCTTTAAAGGTCCATCTTTACGCTGATGACACCCTACTATACAGTATACATATCATTTTCCCAAAGCTTGTTTCCACCTCCATCACCCAATTACTCAACATGGTTAACCTTATCTCAAACCTTATCTTTAAAGATGGTTAACCTTATCTCAAAGTGGATGTCATCCAATCTTCTCTGCCTAAACCCTTCCAAAAGTGATTTCATCATCATAGGCCTTCCTGACCAAATCAAGAAAATCCCTGACCCTTCTATACACCTATCTACTGACTTGTCTTCTCTTAATTACCTTCACCTCTGACTCCCCAGGCCGCAATTTTGGTATTACTTTTGATCCAAATCTCTCCTTCTCTAACCACATCTCCAACCTCTCGCGCTCCTGCTTCATGCACACTCGTGACCTCCGACGCATTCGACCTATGCTTGACCTTAAAACTGCCTCCACTATTGCTACGTCCATTGTTCATTCAAAGCTTGATTATTGCCATTCCCTCTTCCTCAACCTTGAATCAGTGCATATTTTAAGGAATTTTTACTACTGGGACAAAATCTTCACAAACTTACAACTTTTTTACTTTTTCTCAAAAAATTTCAAAATTCATCTCCGAAAAAAGTTGATGACCTTTTTTTTTTTTTTTTTTTTTTTTTTTAGTCATCACCTTCTTTTACAACTTTTCTCGGGTCTCCCAACCAATAACAAGGGGTCATTCAACAGTAATGTCACTATACTACTGGGACAAATCTTTAAATTCTTGCAACATTTGTCCCACTAGTTGTACTTTATACATACATTGCCTGGGACAAATCGCTCTGACTACTGGGACAAATCCTAAGACTACTGGGACATTTGTCCCACTAGTTATACAGTTAAAATATGCCCTGCCTTGAATCCACCCAAATCAAGCGTCTGCAACTTATTCAAAACTCACTAGCCAGAGCTGTCACTAGAACGCCCAAATATCATCATATCACTCTATCCTCAAATCACGCCATTGGCTAAAAATTCCAGAGCGAATTCACTTCAAAGTCATATCACCAACCTACAACAATCTACAATATACCCAGCCCGAATACCTCCTTGATCTCTTCACCAACCAGGAAACCCGTTCCACCCGATCCTCCTCCTATCTCAGTCTTTCTCGACCTCCAGTCACTACTCATCTCAAGTTCTCCAACCGAGTCACATTTAAAACGGCACCACGCCTCCCCTCATGATTCCCTCTGAATCCCGCAGATTCTCCCTTCCGCCATCATCATTGCAACCTGTCCTCCATCTTCCTCCTCGTGTTCCTCTATCTATCACCCCGGGCCTTCCACTCAAAATTGAAGTCTCACCTTTTCAAGTACTCCTAACCTGGCTCATCTGATCCTCCGCCTTCCAATTATTTTCGTCCAAATCAACACCCGCCTTGAAAGCTGCTCTGCATCCCCTCTTGATCTGGACCCCTGGAAACCGGACTCGGACCTCTTTTGGACTACTCTACGGAAACCCCCTCTAATTTGATTTGGCCTCCTGGAATCTGGACTCTGACTTCTATTGGATTACTCTCTTGAAGAACTCTATCTGAGTTGGCCTTCGAGTGGCGCTTTAGAAGTTTGGAGCTTACGATTACGATTAATGAATTTTACATCTACCATGCAACAGTTTCAACTATAGACAAGAGCAGCGTCCAACAATCACGAAAGCTTTGTCAACTTACTAACAGCGTGCGCAACGATCTAACTCCAATTAATAATCACATCTTTTTTCGAGGCAAGCTATAAACGAAGACAGTTTAACAAAAACGCGAATAGGGCCTAACGATCGAGCGGCTTATTGACGGAAGCCATTCGCGCAACTAAAAAAATCGCAATGACGTCATTTCATATTAACAATTCGATGCTAAGTATAATTCATTAAAACAAGTGAAATGACGTCAAGAATGCGTCATTGTGTGAGGAGAAATGCAAATTACATCAAGAGGAGCAAGTTTCAAATAGGCAGCAGTCTTTTGATTAATTAAGTAGGTGAAATTACCTTCTTCTTTCCCTTCAGGCTGGGATTAAACCCTCACTGTCAGCCACTCGGATCTCCATCCCACTCGATCTCCGGTATCTTCTTTTTCAAGCCGAGAAGCCTGAGGTCCTGCTGAACCATGTCCATCCATCTCTTCTTATGACGTCTCCGGCTGCTATGTCCATGCACCTCCGCCTTCTTGATTCTCTTGATGTTACTATCCTCCTCCGCCCGCTCCACACGTCCATACCCCCTCAGTCTGGTCTTACGCACCTTGTCGGATATACAGGTCACTCCAAGTGTTTCCCGGATATTCTCATTTTTCTTCATGTCCTTAATGACACCCCAAGTATCCAACGTAGCATTCTCATCTCTGTTCTCTCCAGGAGTTCCTCCACCTTTCTCCTCAGCGTCCATGCTTCTGCTCCATAAATCAATACCGGTCTTATCATTCTCCTGTATATCTTTCCTTTAAGATGAACCGAGATCTTGCGGTCACACAGTGTAGCGCCACCCTATACTAAGAGTGCTTAGTGTTATGTTCTACACCCACGACTACTTTAGTTCTGTTTCATCTTGTCTTTACTGGACAAGGAAATGCATAGGCCTATCTATTTGACTAGGGAAATGAACATAGAACACCTGTGTATGCATTTAAATGAGTATGAATATAATGTATATCCAGTGCTCGAAATGGACCGGAACGCACCGGAACGCCGTTCCGGTTCGTCAAATGAATTAGCGTTTCCGTTCCGGTTCGTCAAATGAATTATTGTGGAAAATACTATGAAATTAACGTGAATGCTCCCATATCTTTGACCAGCGTTCCGTTTCGTAAAATTTTCCATTTCGAGCACTGTGTATATCAAAGTTAAAGCATATAACAGTTCAATGTCTAGTTATCTTATGTCTACTTAGCCTTATTCCCTACCTAGCCAGCATCTTTGCTATCTAGATTTTATTGCCTATTGCTACCTCCCAGTAAGACCCTTTAGCACGGAATGTTCTCACAGTTTGTTCCTCGTGGAAAAGCTGTCTTTCACCCGTTTGTTCATCTGATGAGTTCGCAGATCAGTTCCAAATCGCCTTGTTTCTCCCTCGTCGAAGCTCGACTATCCACCGTTCTCGTGACTTCTCGTAGCGTGATGTCTCTCTCGAAGAGACCGTCGTTACAACCCGAGTGTGCGCTTTACTACTCCAGAGTAACGTACACTTCACTCGCGGAATAACTCCTTAAGTCCGTTGACAAGATCGCTTCGCAAATGTCGACTTCCTATGATGGAAAGTCACGCTTCGCAACGGTTTGTTACGAGAGCGTTTCACTCGAATTATTCGATCCTCGCTGTCCAACGTCTCGACTTATAAACTCAGCTGCATCGATCGTTTCGCAAAACCGATCATACTGACTAACGATGCCCTCATCGACTTAGTCCAACATCCACCGAGTCGATCCACTCAAGATTTCTAAAACGTCTTGTTTAGTTGAAATCAAAAATCGAACTGCCGCATTTCCACGCCACGTCACCACGGTTGCTTGGTTACCGAGTCGTCAGCCGCTTCGCCATAACGGTTTTGATCAGCTGTTCGTCCTGACCAATGAGGTGAGTCCACATCGTCTGCTGTCCTTTGCGTAGATATGATGAACCCCTCTATCTAATATTAATTAATCCATACAATGCTGGCTTAGCCACAGAAATTAAATTATTGAGCTGCTGGCATTTTAATTAAGTTACATTTATGTAGCTCTACAATCCTACATTATATAATCTAAATAGATTCTTCTCTACACTATAACATCTTATAGCATGTTGTGTAGCTGGGAATCATTGTGTAGTTTGGGAGATCATTACACACAGCACACCAGACAAATCCCTCCACTTCTGCCAGGCTACTTTTATTCTATTTTTGATATCTTGCTTGCATCTTCCTTTAGCATTCATTATCGACCCCAAGTATTTAAAGGTCTCCGCCTATTTCAGTGCATTTCCCCCACCGTCTATAACCACCAGGTCCTCATCTGTCATTGAGCAATCCATGACTTCTGTTGTACTGGTATTTGTTTTGAGTCCCTTGCTCTCCTATGACTTCTGCCAACCAGTGAAGCTTGTCTGGGCGTTCTCTGCTGAGTCATCCGCCACAGTAAGATCATCAGCATACAACATATCCCAAGGTACCTCTCTCCCGATGTTTCTGATAACGCGTCCATGACGATGATAAACAACAGTGGACTCAGGCATGATCCTTGGTGTACCCCAACTCGTATTTCAAACTACATTGTGTTGCCGACCCTGCACCTCACACACACACACACACACACACACACACACACACACACACACACACACACACACACACACACACACACACACACACACACACACACACACACACACACACACACACACACACACACACACACACACACACACACACACACACACACACACTCACACTCACACTCACACTCACACACACATGCACACACACACACACACTCACACTCACACTCACACTCACACACACATGCACACACACACACACACACACACACAGCACCACGCCTATGGATTGACATCCCCCATGAATTCCGCAGCTTCTCAGTTCCTCCATCATCGATACAACCCGTTCTTCATCCTACTCCTCATGTTCCTCTATCAATATCTGGCTTTCCACTCAAAACTGAAGTCTCACCTTTCAAGTACTCCTACGGTACCTGACTCATCTGATCCTCCTCCTTCCAATTATTCTCGCCCTAAACGACACCCCCCTTGACAGCTGCTCTGCCTCTTCTTTTGATCTGGCCCCCGGGAAACTGGACTCGAACCTCTTTGAACTTTCAGGAGACCCACTCTGATTTGATTTGCTAATGCTAAAAGTACTTTAAGTGCACCGTACACAGGGACACTAGTAGGGCATCTGCATCATCTGCTACTGTGCTCTATACTACAGTATATAGGCTATTAATGACTAAGGGGTTACTACTAGCTACTATCATACAAAACACAGACACAATTTCACGAGGCTATACTAGAAAGGCCTGACGCCTTACGGGGGGTGGGGGAGGGCGAGGGGGCGGCACACTGTTGCTTTGCACCACCTTTGAAAAATCAACGCGCCGCCACTGACTGGCGTAAACTTGTCCAAAATATTGGGGGGATTTGGTTATTCATTCTACACATGTTACATTGGGTGTACAGTCCATCTCAATTATTGGGGGGGGCACGTGCCCCGGCTGCCCTCCTCAAAGTCTACGCCTATTAAAACGGACATGCAGTACTTGTATGAAGTTTATTCATGACGGCTTCAGTTCACGGTGAATAAGATGGTCTCTGACGCGCTGTGTGGCGCTGTGATTTTTTGGAGCTTTATATTACATTACATGCGCCGAGCCTGATGTCATCTCTCCTATTTCGAACCTCGGATATATCGAACTGTTGACGATGGTCCCTTGAGGTTCGATATACCAAAGTTTTGCTGTAGTAAGGGTTAGAGAATGTAATCCAGGTATCCCGAATCCCGGGACCTTTTTAAATCTTGTAATCCCGGGATTGACAAACACGGAATCCCGTATTTCCGGATTACAAATTCGGATTTTTTAATTAAAATTACTTGAGCCACTGAATAACTTTCATATTAAGTAACAAGTTAACAACACAACTCCACAACGTTGTTGAAATCATTGTCTTTAATACACAACCACGTTATAGCATTAAATATATATTTATGCTACAGTCAAGAATTTTTAAGTGCAGAAAGTATAATGCCCGGTATCACGGCCTGGGATTGATTCATTTCCAATTCCGAAATCCCAGGATTGACAGAATGCTCCGGGATTACATTCTTTAGTAAGGGTGCCTTCAAATTACCACTAAATCCGACCCTGGGCCTGCGTCTATTGGAATTCTTATAACCTTATTGGCCAGTTGCACCTTGTCTTCTAGCAACGCATGAAATTATTTGTTCTCTTTCACCAAGACCTCAATGAGTGGTATCGCTGTTATCGCATCTCAGAAGATCTCTTGGAGAGATGCCAAATATGAACGATGAACGAAACGAACGGAAAAATGAATGAATAAGCGAACGAATGAATGAACGAACGAACGAACAAACAAATGAGAGAACGAAAGAACGAACGAATGAACGAAAAGTACAAATGAATGAACGAACGAACGAACAAACAAATGAGAGAACGAAAGAACGAACGAATGAACGAATAAAAAAGGTAGGAAACGAATGAATGAACGAACGAATGATGGAATGAATTAATGAACAAACGAACGAGCGACTGAATGAAATTTCAATTTTTTGCTGCCCTATGTATTATACAAACTTAATTCAGATAGGCCAATGCCATCCTATGGTCCAGCAGAAACAGCTGGTGCAAATATCATTTACCTGAATTAAGTTTATAGGCCTATTTTAAGTTTTAATAGGGCATATCATTATTAACACTACAGTTGTTTTATTATTGTATTTCTTCCAATTATCGATATTATTATTTTTATCATTATGTTATCCTTAGTTTTTTATTATTATTATTTTTTCCCCGAGGTACATGTAATCCCTCAGGAGTCCAAAAAATTATGCTAGGAGCTGTTGTTGTTGTTGTTATTATAATTATTATTATTATTATTATTATTATTATTATTATTATTATTATTATTATTATTATTATTATTATTATTATTATTATTATTATTATTATTATTATTATTATTATTATTATTATTATTATTATTATTATTGACAGATTAATTAAACTGACTGTTTATAGCAAAGTGTAGGCCACTATAGGCCCTGCCTATAAAGTTACCGTTACATTCAGTCTTGGGTTGCCATCTGTTACCTGATAGTTTCAAACAGAAGGGTCTAAAACAGACAAAAGTTTCCTATCTGAAGGGCAACTGATAGGCGCTGGGGCAGATGGCAAGCGGGTCCATGACAAGTCAATCACACCGTTTAAACAAAGATCTTAGAGTCATAGGGGAGGGGGAATAGAGTAGTGGTAACACTCATGGCCAGGAGAGCATAAGGTACGCGGATCGATTCCCGTAACCCCCCCCTCTAGGGCGGTGCCTTGCATGGCTGCCAAACCGTGTGTTTAATTAAGAAATTGATTGTGCTTTCATGTTTCAATGTAATCTTACTGCGTCTGTCGGTTTGAAATAATAAAGAATATAATTATTATTATTAGGCCCTATAGATTTCTCAGAAGTAACAAGGTAACGTCATTTCCAATATCTACTTCGTTTTTTGCATATGACGTCATCAGCTTGTCTTTAGATAAAGACAAGTTGATGACGTCATATGCAAAAACGAACATGAAAGCAAAATCAATTTCTTAATTGAATCTAATCAAATTCAAAGAAACTCTCGATCGTCTGCTCAAAGAAACTAAGTAAGTAAGTAATCTTTTATTAGTATAAGACAAACGCTCATACTTTACAACAATACATACAAAATGATCACAATATCAGTAACACTGTAAGACAGTTTAAACACAAGCAATTCTATCGATCGTCTGCTCAAAGAAACTCTCGATCGTCTGCTCAAAGAAACTCTCGGTCGTCTGTTGAAGGAAGAGTCCAACTGAAAATGAACTCAACCAAACGTTGATAATGAACTGAAACAGAAAACGGACTCAGTTGAAACTCACTCGGTTAGCGCTTCATAGGAAATCTCTGTTGAAAAGGCACTGTGATCCGTTGAAAGCTGCTCTCTACCAAAATCAAACAACAAATCGTCTACTGCAACAAACTGCCATGAGGCGACAGAGAAGAGCTAGGTGAGAAGCGTTAATAATAATCATACCTTGACTTATCTTCCACTGGTTTACTTTACCTTGCCTTAACCTGTATCACCTTACCTTACCTCACTTAGCTAAACTTAGCTTACCTAATCTTACTTTAAATTTCCTCAGTTTTACCTTACCTTACCCTTCGATACTCATCTCACCTAGGCCTATACCTTACCTTTATAATTGAACTTCGATAACATTCATTTTAGTTCGATCAGCTCAGTCTATGTAGGGCCTACTCCAGGTCACAAGATTTCTGGTTTGAAGAGCTGAGAACACGTCGGAGATCAGCCTCAAGGATGGGACGAAAGTCATCAAACTTGAAGTCCGTGCGTGTGAACTGAGGTGGAGGCGAGTCAGCGGTTGAAGCGCGTAAGCCCGCAATCTTCTCAGTCATCATTCTAAGGAAATCATCGGCCGAAAACTGTGTTTACTGTGTTTAATGTGTTTCTACAGGTGCCAGTGGATTTGCTGGCGGCGAGTTGTCAGCCTGATGGGAAATGGGATGGATTCTGATGCAGGTTCCGGCTGCACTTGGCTCTGTGTTGTCGGTGTGGTGTGTGTGCGTGTGTGTGGGTAGGTGTGTGTTTGTGGTGTGTGTGTGTGTGTAGGTGAGTGCGTGTGTGTGGGTGCGTGTGTGTGTGGTGTGTGGGTGGTGTGTGTGTAGGTGTGTGTGTGTGTGTGTGTGTGCGTAGGTGTGTGTGTATGTGTGGGTATGTGTCTGTGTGTGTGTGTGTGTGGTGTGTGTGTGTGTGTGTGTGTGCGTGTGTGTGTGGGTAGCTGTGTGTGGTGTGTGTGTGTGTGTAGGTGAGTGTGTGTGTGTGTGAGTCAGCGGCCTGCTGGGCCTCTGGCGTGGCGTAAAACCCCGTAAGCCCTTTGTTGGCAGGTGGGCCCCTGGCGTGGCGTAAAACCCCGTAAGCCCTTACGCCGTCTCATGCGCGCGCGTGTGTGTGGGGGAGGGTGTGTGTGTGTGTGTGTGTGTGTGGGTTTGTGTGTGTGTTGGGGTGTGTGTTTGTGTGTGTGTGGGTGTGTGTGAGTGTTTGGGTGTGTGTGTGTGTGTGTGTGTGTGGGTGCGTGTGTGGGTGTGTGAGGTGTGTGTGGGTGTGTGGAGGTGTGTGGAGGTGTGTGTGGGTCTGTGAGAGAGAGAGAGAGAGAGAGAGAGAGAGAGAGAGAGAGAGAGAGAGAGAGAGAGAGAGAGAGAGAGAGAGAGAGAGAGAGAGAGAGAGAGAGAGAGAGAGAGAGAGAGAGAGAGAGAGAGAGAGAGAGAGAGAGACCGAGGGATAACAAGAAGAATGACGGAAGACTAGATCAGAAGGAAGAAGATGTGGTGCCAGATTACAAGGGGTCGGTGAAAAGACAGCCGCAAGAGCACAGCCGCTACTCAGAAAGTAAACGAGACGCTGAATTAAAGTTCTTCTTTATTTCTGTGAAGCAAAGTTTTCATACTTAGAAGTAGGCCTACTCAGTTAACAGTTATGGGAAGGCAGACTCAATTCTACTTCTCTGTCGATACGCTGATGGAAGCTTTTAGTGCTGGCGAAAACAAAACGACTGGCGTCCTAATTCTGACAAAGATTCTTGTAGGAAATGTTTTCATTCATTGGTGCAAAAAAACGGAAACGAAAACAGTTATTCATTTATTTATCCAATTATAATACGTACCTCTATCCAACCAGTCATTCATCCAGTGGCGGCGATCTTGTCTGAGAGGTGGGGGGCACAAAGTCGGCCACGATCTCGTCGACGACCGGTTTTGGAAAATCTTGTCCCAAAAAATTTTTTTCTACCACTTCATCTCCGAAAAATTTCGCTTTCATCTCCGAAAAAAGTTGATGACCTTTTTTTAGTCATTCGCCACGTTTTACAACTTTTTCCCGTCTCCCAGCAATAACCCTTTTCTTTCTGAATTCTTCGTCTAAAATATTGTAACTTTTTCACGAATTCCTTCTTCTTTCTCATAATTTTGAGGGGGGCACTTCTGCTAAAAAAATTATTTTTACCTCGTCTGGTCAAAAACACTGCGAAAACCCTCACCCGCAATTACATTTCTCCGTCTTTTTTTGGTGTTTCTTCAAGATGTGGGGGGGACAAATGCATGGAGTGTCCCCCCACTCTTAAAGGTGGGGGACATGTCCCCCCGCCCCCATCCCAATCGCCGCCCATGCGATTCATCCATTCATCAATCCATTCATCCCTTCACAACATTCGTTCAATCTTTCGTTCAACTGTCAGTTTGTTCCGTCCGTCCCTTTCTTTAGCTCGTTCAGTCATTCATTCGTCAATTCATCTATCCATTCTTTTACTAATTCGTGCATTCGGCGAATTTATGTAGCTCCTCTACAGATGCGTTTGGTACTCGGTAGATCTGATTAGCTATCGCCAAGAGTTAGCTTGATGAACAAGCGCGCACTACACAGCTGAAGACACGTAGGGCCTAGGCTTATAAATCGAGAGCGCTCATGAATGCCGCGAGCGCACACTTCTCAGTGGTTTCCTTTGAGGCCTAACTGACAAAGGAAGCATACTTATGGGCCATCCATATATTCTTCTTGTCTTCTTGTGCTGTCGGCTCTAGGAGCCCTAGCGATCGTCATGACACACAGTCTCCTTTGCCGTCTTGCTACTTCCCCAGTAGCCCTTGAGTCGCGCTCCGGCCTGGGAGTCCCACTATCAGCGCTCCGGCCTGGGAGTCCCACCATCAGCGACCATCGGCGTGGTTTGGTGTGTCTCATGACGATTTTCTTGGCATGTTAACAGGGGTGGTTTGCCATTGCCTTCCCCTATCCATATTTTACGTACGCAAAAATCCGGGAAAATTGGACCCCTCCCTGTTCGCACACGTACTCCCCCCCACCTGCGTACGTACAGTTGATGCACCCCCAAGACCAGCTGCAGAATGTGTCAGTACCACAGGTCCAGGCAGTGACTGTCTGCACTTTATTCCAGATTGACGGATGAGTAATCCACGGACTCATTGCCGAGTTGTGTGATACTGTAGTTTACTAATAGCATTCAGAGGTAAGGTGGCATACAAGTGACACCTCTCCCACAGTCCTACTTCCTCGGGTAGTACCGGATAGCTGGAAGGACTGAAGGCCAATCAGTTTGACGGCCCCCTTTCCTATGCGTACGAACATTATCAGTAGACCCCCAACTCCCCCCCCCCCATTCGCAAGCATACGCATTTCGGTTACCCCTCCATGCGTACGTAATATTATGGAATAATCTTCCTGACCACGTTAAGAATGCGCCATCTCTGGAGTCATTCAAATCGCACCTGAAGACATATCTTATTAAACTTTCATACGACTGTCATTGACTTTTGTAACTCATGTACAGCACCCTTTTCTTCGGCCTCGGCTGTGCTACGGCGCTATATAAATCGTCTTATCATTATTATTAAACTCTTTTTTGCAAGCGGCTGAAGACCATTCTATTCGATTGTGGTCTTGTTTCTTGTGTAGTCAGATCGGCAGCACCAGTGACGAGTTAACTGCACTGGCGGCGAAATTGTTTCACAGGTGGGAGGGGAACACTGTGAACTGATCTGGTGAAAGCCATTTTTCGGAAAAAATTGACCATTTTGGGGATTTCTTCAAAAATGGGAGGGGGGGGGCAAATGTATGGCGTGTCCCCCACTCTTACAGGTGGGAACTTGTCCCCTCGATCCCCCCATGATCGCCGCCCATGCTGGTTGGGAACTATGGTCCACTGCGATTAATGATTACAGGATAGATTGCATGCTGAACTGCAGTGAAGCCTAGGACTTAAGTCGTGTGCTCTATTCTCCAACACTTGTATGCGTCTCTAACCATTCTTAAATTCACATTAACATTTCACTCATCGGTCTATCAGTACAGTAGCCAGTAAAATGCATTACAATATAGTAGTAGGTAATTTTACTAGACAAAATGAAAGTCAATTTCAAGCCGTTAAGCCAATCGACAGTCTAAGTGGCTTAGTCAGTTGATAAGCATGACTTAGTTCACTAAGTCGAGCCGCTAACTCGTCAAGTTGGTTGGTAATGCCTTAGCGACCAACTCCTGGGACTACTTGTACGGATTCGTTTAGGCAACACTGACCGAACCGGTACCCTGACACAGCTTTGTGTGGCCCCATCAGCCATATTGAAGCCGTGGACCTGGGGTTTAACAAATGGTTGAATGATCCTACAGCTGAAGGAATGGTCTTCACACTGGCCATTACAGCAGAGAATTTCTCTGCGTGTGCTGGTGTTTTTCTATGCAACACTTAAAAATGGGAAGACAATATACATAATACTTACACAATTAAAATAATTTAGTGGATTTGTGGAATTCCACAAATTTTCTTTTAAAAGTGGATTTGTGGAATTACACAAATTTCTTTTAAAATGCTTTGTCTGAAGGTTCTTAAAGAGGTCGAATTGGCCTGTATTTGTAACAGAATAACAATACCTGTTCTTTGAAATTAAAGCTTTTATGGCAAAAACATCTCACCAAAGTATTTTAC
The DNA here is from genome assembly GCA_963556255.1 of Allolobophora icterica. Classification (NCBI taxonomy): domain Eukaryota; kingdom Metazoa; phylum Annelida; class Clitellata; order Crassiclitellata; family Lumbricidae; genus Allolobophora; species Allolobophora icterica. The sequence goes on along the minus strand of OY744602.1, from coordinate 55,446,483 downwards.
TTAAACAGCAATAAAGTACATGCATCTGTTCTTATCATGTGCAAAGAAACAAGAACAGTATCCATTCTCACCACGTACAAAGTACAGTATCTGTTCTTATCAAACACAAACACCAGGTATAGTATACGTTCTTACCAAACACCAAGTATAGTATCTATTCTTATCAAACACAAAGTATAGCAACTGTTCATATCAAATGCAGAGTACAGTATCCATTCTCATCATAGGCAAGTTACTATGTTCTCATTGTGGGTGGGTATGATTAATCTGTTTTTATCATGGAGGAAGGTATAGTATCCGTTCTCATGAAAATCGAATCTGTTTCATTTGAATGTATAAAATATTACGTCCAATCAGTCTTCCCTCAAATTAGTTTTCATCGATTTTCATCCCAACTTTAAAAGAACAGATTAAAACTGCTCTCCATTGCAAATTTGGACAAATTCTTATTGCATTCCCCCCATGACCCCCCAAAAAATTAAAAGAACCAAAGAGCTAAGAGAATGTTTCTCTCTCCATCTGAAACATAAATTGACAAAACTTTTAGGAACAAAGCAGCAAAAAACGCTTTGGCAATTAACACAACTACAGCAAGAGTAAGGTGCGTATAACATTTGCATTGAATGTGATGTAACTAAGGTGTCTAATAATTTTCAAATCTATTAATTACTACTGTCATTGGAATTACCACTACTTACTAGTATTATATTATTAACTTTTTGTATTTATTACCACTACTACAATTATTTTAAAATAACACTAAACCAATTTTTTTCATACCTGATTAAAACTAACATCACTAGTAATTGTATTTTAAAGACAATTTATTAATACAAACATTCCTTTTTCTGCTTCTTATTCTATTATTAATATTTTTACCCAATGATCATTTTGGATTTAAAAATAGAACTATTATACTTACACTATTATGAAAACTATTATCATATTATATTTGCCTGGAAATTTGCTTGCAATTCCTTGCCTTCAAATCTGAAAGCTGTAGCTAATTTAAATCTGCCCATACTGGGATTTGAACCACGGACTTTAGCCATGACCTCCCTTAAGACCATCAGCCCAGTAAATTGGATTTTGACTGACTAAACGTGCCTCATTCTCATTTCTGTGCGATTTTCAACAAGTAAAATTGCTTAATAATTATAATAAATGGATGCAAATATGGCAGATATGTAGGAAAACACAAGAAAAAAAACAATTCTTTTAGATTATTTTTATCAAAAACACTGTGATTTTGCTCTGACTTGCCTTCAGCAACGCCAATAAATTCTACAGTAACTAAACAGTTTAAATCAGTCACCCAGGATAACAGAAGTCTCTTATCATCATTATTGTGATTATCATCGACTGGATTCTAAGTTTGACAAACCATCTCCGCAAACTATCTGTGCCATTGTCAACTCCGCCTCATGTCTCCATCTCTTCTTCTTCTTCTTCATGCGTTCCTTTTTCTGCTCCACCTGGAAATGACAACAAACTCCCTTTGTTTAACTGTATTATAATGTCATTACGACAAAAATGCATAATGCATTAATTAACAGTCACTGTTAAGTAAAAATCCTGGGCGAGTATGGTCAAAACCTAAAAGCGAGACAACATGGAAACAGCCTATGAAGAAAACAAGTCCAGATAGAATTTAGTAAAAATATTGATACAATAAAAATGTAGCAATCACTGAACTCCAGAAAATGGAGCAATGGTTCTCACCACCCAATTGGAATCAGATGCAAACAATGGGGGAATATGAAGAAGTTACTTTCCATTTCGATCATGAAAAAAGAAAATTATTTCTATTTAAAAGTGTCAGCTGAAAATCTGGGACAACATATGCGGTGTTTCAAATTCTGTCTGGTATCCAACGAAATACAGAGTTCACTGCTCTATGGTTTTAGTGCTAAGTACTTAATTTTTGTGGCCTCAGCCTTTAGAAGTGGATGGTTAGTGCTCTCCCCGATTCCAACGTTTCAACCAAGAGGGCACAATCACTGCACTCATTTCATGGTCTACTTTGCTATGGGGAACAAAATCTTGCAATATCTTTCTGCCCTGGTGGGGATTTGAATTTCTGACCTCTGGGTTTTCTGTCCAGCATTCTAACTACAAGACTGCCATGAACGCTTACAGAAAGGCATATTAGAAAGGTTCTCAGAATAGTTTTTAAAAATCAGTTACTGACCTGGTTGTGTTCCATTTTGCTTCACATCATCCACCCCAGGCAACTGTCCCAACTGAAGCATCCGGTGTATTCTTTCCACCTCTTCCAGGGTCTTTGCTGATGCGATGGCAGCCTGGAATTGAAACATAGGAGCTCTCCACATAATAACTTCCTGATATTATTAAATGGGGTCATCCATAAAGGACGTCCACAATGAGGGGGGAGGAAGGGGTCATCAAAATGCGGACAAATGCGGACAAGGGGGGAAGGAGGGTTATGACCAGCGCGGACGTCCGCATCCAAACTTTGAAATTTGATAGTTTTTTAAACATCACATTGTTTCAATCTTCCCCGAAAGACGAATAGATCAGTAAAGTGATTGCCTGAAACCACATGCATGGTATAATCTTTACTGAGACTTTAAGGAGGCTTTTATTACAGCACATCCTGCGATATGAAACCCGAACTGTCACTTAAACGTGCACAGGTACTGTGGAATAATTGTAAAAATAATGATGATATTAAAAATTGGCTTACACGTGCGGACGTCCGCAACGGGGAAGGAGGGAGGGTAAGGTCAAATGTGGACAAATGCGGACAAGGGGGAGGGAGGGGTCCAAAGTAGGTCATATTTTGCAGACGTCCTTTATGGACGACCTCAATGTACTTCAAAAGTTCTCTGCACTTGCAGTATCTAAGATAATACACTTCTTCAAAAAGTCACAAATCTGAATATTGAAAGTCATTAAATCTGAATATAAGGCATGGATGAATTAGATCACACTACGTACACCAGACCAGTGCTTCTGAAACTTCCTGATGGTGCTGACCAGTAATTGCTATACCTGCCTTTACCACGGATAGGTGCTTTTCAGCATCAGCTAACATAGATGACATGTTATATTAAGATTACATAATATTGTCACTGTTTATTACAACTATAGATGCTTTTATTACTTTTGTATGTTTCAATCCGTCTACTATGCATAAACATTGGTCTCAAGTTCTTATTTTTAGGTTTTATCTTCATACAATTTAATATTTTATTTGAGTATTATCAAAATTGTCATTCTGGTTATCATTCCATGGCCTGGTAACTAATCACTCACGGACTGCTACCTGTGGGCCACGGACCACAGTTTGAGTAGCACTGAACTAGACTACACCAGGTAATACTATATTAGATAAGAATCCAGCACATTAGATCAGCTAAGATTCCATGACATGATGTCTGATTAAATTGGATCAGAAACAACAGATAAGCCAGATTAGATTAGATTACATTAGACCAAATCAGATCAGTCACATTACTAAATTACATTACTGCTATATTAGGTTATACAGTGGATACCCATTTACGTGCAAATCCACTCAATAAGCACCTACACCATGGCTCTCACCGATATTTACTTAACATGCGAGACACATTAACACACACTTTACAGGAATTTTCTGCACAGCAGTCTGCATCGGTTGTGCACAGCTACCTGAATACCAGGCAAGAGTTTGCAGGTGCATTGGCCTTCAAGTCTTGCAAAGGCAGTACAATTCTGTAAATCACACTACTGTATTTCAGTATGGCCCTCTTAACCTGAGAATCATTAACATGTCGTTATGGTGACTGTATTTCAGTATGGCCCTCTTAACCTGAGAATCATTAACATGTCGTTATGGTGACTGGCTCCCAACCACTGCACGTATTGGGTCTGCACTGTATACTAGATCTGATCAACAACATTATATTACATTTAATCAAGTAAAATTAAACCAGTTCAGACTGCATAAGGAAAGATTACAATGGATCAGAAAATGTTACATTCGATAATAGAGATTAGATTAGATTACATGTTACACTGGATAAGGAGATTAGATTAGATTACACATTACATTGGATAAGGAGATTCGATGACACGTTACATTGGATAAGGAGTTTAGATTAGATTGTGTACATTTCACCTACCTCAATTGCCTCCTGTCTTGTGCGATCGCCGGGCGTTGGGGCTTTTATTTTTGGCCCGGCCACCTTATCTGGTCCAGGCAGAGACTCACCAGGTACAAAAGTGTTGCTTCGTTTGCCGATTTGCTGCACGAGGCTCTGTCCCTTCTTGCCTTTGAACATGGTGGCCGCAGCTTCACGCTCCTAATATCACAAATGTGCTAAGCTTAACAACTTTTTAACATTCAGATTTGCTATGTACATGCACACTGACTTCTGATCATTTTTAGTATAAATGTATGGTTTACTCATTTAAAATTACACACTTGCTTCCTCACTAGATGTTATAGGACACTGGTAATAGGTAGGATAATAGCAATAACAATAATATACTAAAAAATAAAATAAAAATAACAATAGTTTTATATGATATATGAGATTAGATAAGATCATGTTACATTATGGTTGTATAGAATGGGGTGAGGTGGCACGGTGGCCCCCATCATGTGAAATTGCTCCCATCAGTGTCAAGCAATGCCTAAATCTTTGATACAAGTGCCTCCAAACACACACAGACCCACAAATTGGCCATCAAAACTTCAATGCTAACTCTTTTTCATGGCATTTTAAAGAAGCCAAATATATATACATGACGATTGGTCATTCTAAATCATACAAGTCTTGAACATAATTTGTTCATCTTATCCTTGGGACATAATCCTTCGTATTCAAATATACATATATAATAAGAAAAAACAAATACAATAGCAATGTTACCATTATCACAGTTCAACAGCAGCCTCCAAATCCATCCTTTAATTCTAAGGATGGAAAATACCATCCACATTTTCCAAGACTAGATCTTCACACCTTGAGCACCTTTGCGAGATTCCTAAAATATAAGTTTTCTGTTACAAAGAAATGCTTGCCTTTAGTTTGATCTTCTGGAAGTCGAGCAGTCTTAGCTGTGGAATGCGGTGAATGACATACAGGCGATAGTGCTTCTTATGTTGAACAGGATTCTGTAAGAGACTACAATGCCACACAAAACAACACAGCTACAAAGGCCAGACAATAGCCTAAACAAGTAAATAAATAAAGGTAATGTTATATATTTCACTGAATTTGATCATAAAAGCTTGATTGTCAATTACTTGCAAAGTAGTCCAACTTGCTGTAGCCTGACCTCCGATTTCTCTGACCTGTTGCATACCAAAAGGACTTCTCCAGTGGTCTATCATTTTAACAAGGGTTTCACCTGAAGCACACATCTGCCGATACCTTGTGCATTATTATAAAGGCGCTACAGAAGTCATTAGATCAACTAACCAAAGATCAGATATATTAGATTCTCCAAGACACATAATCCCAAAACCAAACAGTTGCAAACAAAGTGATGCTGAGGAATCCCTTCTACATCCCCTCTCCCTCATCCCCTTCCTTAAATGATCAGGTCAACTACAAGATGGATGAAGTCATCTCAATTTATACAACATGAAACAATAAGTAAGCATGCTACTCTGAAGGCATGCATCTATCAGAATTGCAATAGTTAAGTATGCAAGAATATACCGTAGTTAACTGTCATTGCTTGAACTTGCCTCAAACCAAAATAACAGTCAAGCCAAAAAAAATATTTCAGCACATGGCCCAAAAGTGGTGGTGACTGTCCCCGCCACCCTTAAAAGTGGCAGTGACCAGACACAACCGTCACAACACAAAGTTACGCCTACGAGTCTGACAAATCTAATAGGAGCATCTTACGATAGGCTGAAAACATTTTAAAAGTTATTTTATAACATTTCTTGAGCTGTGTAAGTTTCTTCAGCTATTTTTAAATGTTTCTTGTGATAGTCAGCTAAGAACAGAAACAAATAGGAATACCTGAGGGTTCTCAAAGATTTTATCGAGGCCAAAGCATCGAGGTCTCCTAATTCTTGGAGGTTGTTATTTGTCAAGATGATCGATTCCAGATTTGGAAGGATTTCCTCCAGATTCTCACGGATTCTCCTGAAGAAACAAAAACCATTCTGAAAATTTCTGGATTACATATACTAGCAGTCTACTTGAGTTAGGTAATTGGCAATAGTTGATGACTGGATAACGAAAATAATAAATAGTTTTGGTTTCTGTACATACACAATTTGGTTGTTGTTCAGCAAAAGGCTTCTCAGTCTTTTCAGTAATGGAAAACCGTCCAGTTTCTTTATTTCATTATCTGAGAAATCGATAGTGTCGTACTGGTCCTAAAAGCATTGTCACAGTTTTCATAAAACAACAGAAAAATTATTCAAAATTATCAAAAAAATTTAAATGTGTTACAATTCATTTTTAAAACCCAGCTTGAAAAAAATTTATTAGGCAAAAATTGCTGGATTTTCTTTGAATTAATATAAAGTGTCATGATTTTCCTAAATGACAAAACTGGTCTTTTCAAAATAATGCAAAACATTTTTATTTTAACTCAAATGATAGTACAAAGTTTGGCACAATTTTATAAAAATAACTAACATTGTCATCATCATTACCACCATTAGGGTTGCCACCTCCTAAGGATATGAATCCGGGAGATTCAAGAAAAAATTTTAACATTTGCAATTGCACTGATAGAACAGAATCTAAGTATAGTTTTAAAGTATTTTGTAAGCTCGTCACGATTGTATTCTTCTTCATCTGCTTCACATTTTTAGTGTGTTTCTCCGATGTGGCGTGCTGTAGGCCTACTACCGATCTGCGTCCCTCGTATTTTACTGATAATGTTTGCTGGCAAATTTTGCACTCTGCTTCCAACTCGTTTTTCTTAGCCACGAAATCCTTAAAATCGTCTTCTTTGAGCCACTCATCGTTGAATGAACAGTAATACTTCTTTTTCTTCTTAACTACACATTTTTCTGGATTAGACTCAGACTCAGAGTCAGAATTTGAATTCGCCATTGCGAACTTCACGCGCACACTGCACGCGCAGTCATAAACATAGATATCTCAATTGAAAGTGTCCGCAGAAAGTTAGAAAAATACATAGATATTATGTAAATTGAATTTGAAAAGTGTCCGCTGAAAGTGAAAAAATACAATCTCGATCAGATATTCAGACTCTGAGTCTCTGACTCGATGTCGAGCAGTGACGCATTGTGCAGTTTTCCTAGGGAATAGGACTTTTCAGCATTCCGGGATATTTCAAAGTTTTCCAAATTAATTCCGGGAGACGGGAGATCATATCGAAATACGGAGACTCCCGCCCAATCCGGGAGAGGTGGCAACCCTAACCACCATCCATTTCCATCATGAGGCTTAGTTACATATCATGTCTTTCATCATAGAAACTTGCATGGGATATAAATTTACATTGTTAATTGATTTGTTCTTACCAGTGTTGCACCCAAGTTTTCAATGATAGCAATTTTATAACCTAAAAAAACAAGTTCACATTTGTCAAACAATATAAAATTAGGAGATTACTATCTGAGCTCAGATATAACGGTGTATTTGTTAACAGCTAATCACATTTGAAAACATCACCATAGCCAAGAACCAACCTCTGATTAACAGTGACTTTGAGAGTAAGGATCTGCGAAGCTTCGATATTCGATTCAAAAACGAATCGGATGGCGGTATCCGATCCGAAAATGATGGCATTGTATATATTCTATAACGTACGGTCCCATCCTACAGGCAGAGGTGGAGATCACAGGATCTCACCCAATCAATTCATTGCAAAATGAGCACGTTGTGGCCATATATGATCGCTATAGAAAATTTACAAATTTACATTCACCTTATGATCGCTATAGAAAAACGTGTATATTTACATTTACCTATACCCGATCCACATCTCTCGATCTGATATGACATTTCCACCTTCAATCCATTACTTACTTAGCGAATTGCATTATTGGATGTGGCAGGTAGGTAGCATCGCTCTATTGGAGCGGTCAGTGACAACCATATTGTTATATACACAGGCACTCAGTCTGCGTGATTAACTTTTCATCTAACTTAGTAGATAATGTTAGGCGCTACAAAATGTTCAGTTGTTTTGCATTACACGCTGGTGTTCGCGTGCACGTAATTCTGAAAAACTTCGCTACACCAGTTAAGTTCAAGAAGTTACCCCTTAGGTCAAGCTCTCTGTCGCGGACTGGGTTCGTAAATTGTATCGCTTGTTCTATTAGTTCTGGAGTTAATTTCACCATTTTTTGTAAACTTTAAAACAGAAATACAATAGAAATTTGCGCAATTCTAACAAAACAGCTTCCACAGGAAACCACGCCGTTCGTATGTCGCAAACAACGACGGTCGCAATATCTAAATGATACTGTTTATGTGGCGCTTTGATAATTACGTTGATAGCTATTAAATTTAAAAGTGACATTTTCATTCTTTTACAAATAGCCAAATGAGCAATCAGTCCATAACAACTTTATCTACTAGCAGTTGGTGACACAATTATGGACTCGAACCTCAAACGCTACAGTGAACGATAACATATATTTCCCAACACCTACATACCCACTAACTCTTCATCTCCGGCACCTTTTTTCAGCTAGGGCCTACTAAAAAATATTTTATTTATGTTAATAATAAAAACAATAATCTATATTTATTTTAGTTTAATTTCAGTGTTGTGAACTGGTTTCAGTGTTTATTGAGGCCCCTCCCAACACGGGCAACACCCAAACCCGCTTTTCTCGGGATTTTAGGCCTTTCATAATTGTTCCGTTCCGGACCCTATTATTCAGTTCTGAAACTTTTTTTCTAGAAAAAAGCTCTGTAAATAATAATCTATACATATAATATCCATAGAACGTGTGTCTGTCGGAGGACGCTCTGGAATCTATTGTGAAACAGACACCGTTTGTGACGTCAGTAGCCTATGCTGCCGTCTTGACGACGGCGATCAGATCATCAGAGCATTTTAACCAACGACATAATTATATAGGCCTATACTGCCGTCATAATATGACGGGCAAATACTCTAGTCATGTATATAAAATCCATAGAGCGTGTGTAGCGTGTGTCTGTCGGAGGATGCTCTGGAATCTATTGTGAAACAAATACCGTTTGTGAAGTCAGTACTGCCGTCTTGACGACGGCGATCAGAGCATTTTAACCAACGACATATAATTATAGAGGCCTGCCTACACTGCCGTCATATATGACGGGCAAATACTCTAGTAGGCCTAATATAATAGTCACCATCGGTAGCACTGGCGTAAACTTGTCCAAAATATTGAGGGAGTTTCGCTATTAATTCTACACTTGTTGCATTGGATGTACAGTCCATCTCGATTATTGGAGGGCACGTGCGCCGGCTGCCCCCCCAGAGTCTACGCCTATGATCGGTAACATGATTAAATCATGTTACCGATGTAAATAATTCGTGTTGCCTTTTAAGGATAATAGAAATTTTATCTCCAGGGTCTTGTATAAAAACATTAAAACTTTAGTAGATTGAGTGTAATTTTGTTTATTATTATTACTTAATCATTATTACTTTTTTATACATGCTATTTCATCATTTAAGAATGATTATTCATTTATTCTTTCTATTTTCAAGGTCTTGTTTAAAATATTATAATTATTGATTTCTATTGATTGATCTGTAAATAGCTTTATATTGTTGTATCCATGTATTAATATGATTATGTTTTTACTGTAATGGTTTGTGGTGTGTCAAACTAAATTTGTAATAATAAACGAATACTACTATCGGTAGACATGCGTAGGCTATTTGAGAGCTTCTCCCATTATGCTTTAAACGCTTTTAATCTCCCAACACAATTTATTTCAGTCTGTGTTTAAAAGTAATATTTTGCAAATATTCTTATATACAATACAATTTGTTTACATTAATCCAGTGAATTGTCAAAACTATAATACATGTTCTTAAAACTTGATGGCGGCAATTATAATCAAGTGCAACTCTTGGTTTGTTACTAGTCCTCCTCGATGTACTGGGGACCGAGGTCGTTATTTATCGCCCGAGGTCTTGCCAGAATCAGGAGAGGTCGGGGTTAGATTCAAAATAAAGTGGGCCACGTCATTTTCCGATGGGTTTGTCGATCAATTGATCGCCATCATGGCTGGGGATGGCATGTTTCATCTGCCTCTGCCAGGTGCAACTGCAACAGGACTCCCGATTGACCAGGTTACACGAGAAGATAAATGACGTCTGATTCACGTGTAATGTAACGTAATCGAGTCTCGCGACATGTTACAGTTTACAGCGAAGTGTTGTGGAGTAAACTTAAAACGAATATCCTCTTTGGACCAATTTCGCAGTGACAGTAAATTATGTTAAGTCTCGTGTACCTTCAAATTTGCAGTTGGAATGAGGATTTTTAAAGCGCAGAGCTGTATTGCAAAATGTATACATGTGTGACAAATGCGATGTGCCCTTGCTCTGCATGACAGGATATTGTGGACAATCAACTCTATTTACATTGTGGGACAATGTAAATAGAGTAATAACTGTACTTTTAGTGGTGGTAGTAGTAATAGTACAGATAATAGTTGTAGTAACAGTAGTAGCAGCAACAAATATATTGTATGTTAAGATGATCAAACTTGCTGGGTTGTCAGTGCCCTACCAAGCGATATATGATGATAATTATTTTGAAAATTGTAGGTTAATTTCTTGGTATGTCAGTTGGTGGCACTGTTGTGTGGCTATCCATACCGAATATTTCTTGGACCGGAAAAAACTTCTCCGACTGTCCGGCATGTTGTTCAGCTACTCATCGGAGTACCACTCACTCTTTTCTGTTTTGGGAGGTAAGTTGGATCAGACTTCAACCAAAATATCGATCAATACCAGGACCATGACAAAACTATTGCTGGGACAAGCATGGATGTTGTATTATACTGAATGTTTGTTGCACCTGTAAAAGCGGCACTATACACATTTCTGATTACTGATTATTGAACAAACTGCTTAGTGGCTTCATTTGAGAATACGTAGAACAACTGGTATAATATTGAACTTAAGGTTGTTGTGTAGAGCAGTTTGCTACATATGTAACCCATTAAGAAATGTCTTATTTTGTTGCCAGTCAGATTTCACATCTCATGATACAGAGCGCCATCTGCCTGGCACTGATGAGACTCTGCAAGCCGGGTGTCATGGAGAAAGGTGTTTTTCTATTTGCCATGGGATACCTGTGTGTCTGCCACATCTACCGAATGTATTATGACTACGGTGGCTACACGCTGGACATAACAGGGTTTGTGGAACTTGTTTAGAGGTCATTACATGTCAACAATGTTCCTTTCCCTATTATCTCTTTTATCCAACTCCATATCCTATTTAACACGGTTTTAAGTTTTTATATTATGTTTCGTGCACCTCTTTTTGTATTAACCTGTTTGTCAGCCACAGTGCGTTTGCAGGTGGTTTATTAAAGAACATACTTACTTACTTACTTAAACCAGTGGTCCTTATCAAATTGTTACAGATTTTGATAATTTTGGCCAGTATGTGAATATATGTAATATTTATTATATATGTATAATACTTTTTTATATAGATCATGAAGGTCTGCAAAGTTTCAGTCCTCAAAATCCAGTACTTCTGAGATATGAGGCTTACCGCACACTTGGGGTAGCCCAATTTTCCATGCCATATGAGCAAATTACACATTCTTTTTTGTCGTTTTCCAGTAACTGTTTCAGTAGCTTCTCCACACACAAGCTTAAAACTTTCCTTATAGTTTCAGTTTTGTGGTCAACTTGGTCTGACATAGTTTTAGATATACTTGTAATGTGTGAAGAAGCTACTTTGTAAAAATTTACTGAATTGGTGAGGTGGCGACATTTTGCAAACTAGTTGAGTTGACACAAAATGACTCTGGGTGTCAGCTTTTTAGGTCAGGTGATGCCCTTTGGGTGTTGTTAATGACATGCTTAAAGGTTACAAGGTAAAGTATGTCTTTTTTGTGGCTAGAATGCTGAGCCATTTTTCACTGTGTAGCTGTTTACTTTTTGTCTGTTTATTGCTAATCTGTTTATTATCTTTTTTAAGTACCAATTTTTTAAGACCTTAATACTGTTCCAGATTTATTTGTTTACTTGCTAACTGAGTGTCTTACTTTGGCGATTGTTGTTGTTAATTTAGGCCACTGATGATTAACACTCAGAGACTGACGAGTCTTGCGTACAACATTTGCGATGGACGGCAAAAGGATGAGACGAAGCTGTCATCCATGATGAAGAAAATGGCCATCAAGTGAGTCCTACGATAATTCACATAATTTGGTCGGCAGATGTGGATCATGAATTTTAATATACTTTACGACATTGCCTCTGTATAGCACAGCAGGTACGTTGCTTCCATGCATAATTGTGACCTTATTGAGCTTTCTTATGCATTGTACCTTCCTCTTGGAATGTATATCTTAAATGGGATGTACTTGAAAGGCAGTACATAAATGTTTTGTTACATTACATTATGCTGCAACCTTGTTATTACATGGTGCTCATGCCTACCAGAACTATTTAAGAGTTATCAGAGGTACTTAATAGCTAACAAATGTACTTGATGGTTGACAGGTACCTGATAGCTAGTAAAGTATAAGTAATAGCTATTTTAAGGTACGCGATGGTATTTGGTAGATACTTGAAGGTACTTTATAGCTAACCAGGGTACTTAGTGGAAAACAGAGCTACTTGGTAGCTTTGAAAGGTGATGTTACAAGGTATTACCACTGTTTTCTTAGTGGGATGTAATTCTTCGTGTGGTATATAACCACTCATGTTTGTTATTGATGCAGAATATTTGTTTGACCTTCCTAACTGTTGTTGTTTTAAGGTCTGCCCCAACGCTGCTTGAGTACACAAGTTACATCTTCAGTTTCCACGGCATCATGTGTGGCCCATTCTGCTTCTACAAGGACTACATTGCCTTCATCCATGGCACTAACTACTTGCCACCTCAGACACAGCTGAAAGAGGTAATTGGGAATTGGTCTGAAAGAAGTAAATGGGAATTAGAGCTGGCAGAAAGAGGCAATTTGGCAAGTGATAATTCAATCAGAGGACCAGTCAAAAGAGGCAGTTTGGAATGAAAAGCCATTGACAGAGTTATTTGACAAGAACTCACTGAAAGAGATAACTTGTTAATGAAACATTGGAAGAGGTAATTCAAAAAGAAACAAAGTAAAAGAAGGAATTTGGAAAACCACTTTGAAAAGGTATTTTGACAAAAAACCTTTGAAAATGAAATTTGCAAAAACCAGTTTGAGAGGTAATTTGGCAAGAAAGTAATTTGGAAAGAGAGCGCTTTAAACAGACCTGTACTTCAGGAAAACCCTTAGATAGAGGATATTTGGGAAGGAAATACTAATTGTGCTGTGATGCCCAGTTATTTACTTTGGAAAATGAGTCCTTATAGAGAATTGGCATAGGGTGTTGAAGATGTAATCTGCAGGGGAGTGGGAAGCACCTCCACATTAATGTAGTGTTTGTATCAGACGGGTCTAACTAGACATCAGACTTCATTTGTTTTATATTGCAGAATGGCAGCGGTAACCATCAAGTTGTAGCACCAAATCCCAATGTAAGTGTTTAACATAACTACAAAAGATTACACTAATAATTACATTACACTTGTGTCTGAGCTGCAATGTAATGTCTGTTTCCTGACAGCAGCAGTCCAACAGCTGGACAAGCTCTTGTTTGCCCAGTTAACACTGACTCTATGTGCAAGACGTTTTCTGGCTCAATGTCACTGAAATGGAAATGAATTGTGTCCATTTGAAACTGACCATTTATGCAATTTATGTTTGTGTATATGTATATATCTGATAAAGTAATTTTGGCACCAGATTTATGCAGGGGCACCAGCAGTGTGACGCACAGGACGCACGTGCGTCCACCCACAAATCAAATCCACACAAGGATTAGGCATTGCATCGATATTTTGACAATTTCACTGTGTGATTTTGGTTTACCATACAGTATGTATAAATAATGTCATATGATATCATATGCATGTGTTATACTGTACTTTTATGACTGAGTCACTCTGAGTCATATTCAGTGTATGACTACGAGTGGCAGACAGGGGACGGATGTGGATGGGAGGAGACGGGAGAGGTGTGCGTCCAATTTTTATAAGCCTGGCGGCTCCCCTGGATTTATGTAACTAACACTTAATATAGCAATGTAGTATGTGTCACAAGCACTGTAGTCCATCAATTTGTATATTATGATTATGATGCTATATGGAAGTTTTGAGATTAGACCCATAGCTTCTGTTATGGCATGTTACACTTTATGTATTACATCTTACATCATACTACAGAACCTGCTTCCGAAGCATTTATTTAACACCTTGGACAGGTGATTAAATGTGCCGAAGTGAAACTCGGATACCTGCATTCATGAGTTTCTGTCATTTCAGTTGTCTGTGCAATTTAAATGACAATCAAAGAGACGTAATTAAACGTTTAGTTCAGGTATTGCATTGTGTTATAGTGCTTTACATTTAATGATTTTATTTGAATAACAGGAAGCAGTTGTTAAGAAAGCACTGGCCATCACGATCTACGGAGCCATGTCGTTGTTATTTATGCCTAGCTTTGAGTATTCTATTATGCTTGGTAAGACTTATTCACATTTTAGTTATTCAGTTTATTTATTTCCTTTTAATTACTTTGTGATGTGTGTTTTGTTAATTTTGTTGCTTCTAGGCTGCTTCACTGTCTAACAACTTCAACGGCATCAGTGCTAAGTAGTAATGTGTGTGAAGGACATGTTTTTATATGTAGCAGCTTTTAAGAATCTCAGAGAGGACTTGCTCATTGTCAGTCTTAGACAAAGTTTGAACTTGCTGGCTCCTCTTTAGTTGTTATTGGTATTGTCAGTACTAGTGACATTGTCAATGATACAATTATTACCTGAGATAAGCTTTACTGGTAATGATAATGGCAACATTATATCTCTTTGGAGAATTCATCTCCCATTCAAAGTTAGCAGTACACAAAATTTCCAGATAATGCTTGCTACAGTTATTTCTTTGGCCCTGAGGTAAAACACCAACAATGATTTACCCACCATGGCTATCTGGTGCACTCTTTGATTGTTTTTGCGATTTTTCCTAAATATACAGCAAACATTTTCTGAGTTTAGATCATTAAGATAGTCATGTGTGCAGCGCATTTGTGAGGTACATATACTTCAAATGATTTATTACAAATGTCTTGATACATACATCTGTCAGAACTTAAAAGTTTCTATATCTGGAGAAACTCTGGACTGAACTTACTACTGCATTTATTATTGTTCTTATTATTAGTATTATTGCTATTATTGTTAATGTATTTTTAATTTTTATTGTTATTGTTATTACATGTATTGGTATTATAACTATTCTTACTGTTATTATAATTATTTGTATTGTTTTTTTTATATTTTAGATCCAGCTTTTCGACACAATGGCTTCTTTTATAAGACGTTCTTTATTGTCATGTGTACATCTCTGTCCCGTCAGAAGTATTACTTTGCTTGGGGTCTATGTAAGTGTTTAGTCTATGAATGTGACATTAAAATATCGTATAGTTACGTTAGATAGTCATGACAGTTTCAGATGAGATTTTGATTCGCTTTCTAACCATCATGTGTAGGAATTGAATTTCACTTTCCTTTGAGTTTAGGTTTCAATATTTCTTTCTGTTTTCTGTTTTTTTTAGTTTCCGTTTCTTGGTTAGTGTCACTTTTGCTTTTCAGTATTTCTGTAGTAGTTTTTATTTAGTTTCAGTTTCCATATTTCACTTTGGCTTTTAGTGTCCATGCTAGTTTCAGTTTCTATATTTCACTTTTCTTATTGATTTCAGTTTCCATATGTTTCCTGCTTGGCCTTTTGACTTCAATTTGAGTTTTAGTTTCGCATTGCCTGTCAGTTTCTATTTCTATACTACATTTACTTTTCCTTTTAGTCTGAGTTTTTGTAATTGTTTCACTTGCTTCCTACTTTCTGTTGTCTTTTCAAAGATTTATTCTAAGCACAGTTGTTTTTTCATTAAGCTGAACTAGTCAACACAAATGCGGGACTCGGATTTAACGGTTACGATGCGAGAGGTCGATCAAAGTGGGACCTCATCAGCAACACAGATTTCTATGAAGTAGAGGTACAAGTCACATCCTAGAACACTTGTGTATATGGTGGGACATTTATATAATGGTTGAAATATGTGCTACATAATTTGTGCTTGGCCTGATTTACTTTTATGTGTGACACAGTGATCTGTTCAGTGTGGTACGGGATCTATTTGTTCACATTTGTCTCCTGACTTTATTCAGATTTACTGACCTTGAGCACATTATAAGCACCATAAATAAATAAATTAAAAATAAATGTACTTTATGTGGGCTCATTTACCTAACTTACCTTCACTTATCTTGTGTGGATTTACCTGCATACCTTATCTTGATATTAATAATATAAACAAACAGAAATGCCACAAAGTCATTTATAAAGTGAACTTTTTGTTATGCTTCTCTCATTGGCTGCTTCCAACTAATGAATATTCATGACCAATGATGTCATTATTTACAAATGGCAACATTCCAACAGACGTTCGTTTGACACTTAATTCAAATAAATTTAAATATACCGTAAACAAGTACTCTTTTGAACTAACAACTTAAAACGGGCTTAAACTAATTTTCTTGGGTGGCGAACAGGCCAAAAGAAAAACGAGCTTAACGGGTTTAAATGGGCCAATTTACTTAGGCTGCTTTCATTTTAATCGCCCGGGTTTAAACAACTAATACCTAATAAAGACAATTACTGACTTGGCCTACTTAGTATGGACTGATTTACCAAACCTTGACACTTAATGTTAGAGCTGACATGTATTTCTGCTTGAACATTTCTTTTGTGCCTGTTAAGTACCCCTCATTATTTCTTCTGCATTTAAGTTACCTTGTTTATCGAACGTGTTACTTTACCTTCAGATGTCAACGAGCCTAAAGGTGCTGCTCGACAACTGGAATAAGATGACGATGTCGTGGCTACGTTATGTCGTTTATGAGCGATCACACAGTACACTAGCCGTTTTCCTTGCCAGCGCTTTCTGGCATGGCTTCTATGCTGGCTACTACCTGACATTCCTTGGTGGAGGATTCTTCATCCATGCCTCACGACTGGTTGGAATCTGTCACTCTGCTTCAGCCTTAATAATAATAAAAATAATTTGAATAATAATAATTTAATGATCAAACTAGCCTTATATTTCAATGCTTTCTTTCGGTGCTGTTACTTTTCTTGGTACCTTTTCCCTGCCACAAGCAAATGCGGAATAGCCATTTAAGATGTTATTAATAGTCCCTCAAAAATTTTCCCCAAACTTATACTTATGGCTTCAACTGATGTTGCACTAAAACCAAGTTGTAATTGGGTCAGTATCTAGAAGATCAGTCCACTTAGCTAGAGGCAGCTTATGGCGGATAAGCAATTTGAAAAGGTAACTTTTAAGCTGAGAATGAAAAGACATAAGTGACAGAGCAGAAAAAAACAGATACTGGAAATGAGTTCCAAAATCTAGCTCCAGCTACCGAAAGGACTTGTTTCATATTGGGGCACATAGGTTGTTCACCAAGAACAGTTCTAGGCTAAGATATGACCAGAGAAAGAAAATCAGCTGACTTGACTGGTTGAATAATGCTATGTCTGGGGAAAGAGAACTATTTTAAGTATTGTAGTTGGCCAGAGTTCATTGTTTTATTATTATTATTAAATATTATTATTATTTTTTACCCGAGGTAGCATTAATCCCTCAGGCTGTCAAAACTATGTCCGGAGAAAGATAGATGGTTTTCTGGAACGGCTTCTTCTTCTTCTTCTTCTTCTTCTTCTTCTTCTTCTTCTTCTTCTTCTTCTTCTTCTTCTTCTTCTTCTTATTATTATTATTATTATTATTATTATTATTATTATTATTATTATTATTATTATTATTATTATTATTATTATTATTATTATTATTATTGAAGCAGTTTTATATAGTGCCCCTTCAAGATTGCCTACTCAGGAGCACTCCCAATCCATCCACGGTCGAACAATGCAGTTTTGAGGATAAATTGAGGCCGTTTATTGTTGTATAGACTATGTGCCCCAATATGAAACAAGTCCTTTGCTGAACAGAAAGCCAGTGCAAAGATTTAAGTATATAGATCAGGGATGGCGAACCTATGGCACGCGTGCCCAAAGTGGCACGCGTTGAAATTTTTTGTGCACGCGGAATTCAGAGCGTCCCCCAAAATTTCAAACTTAGAAATACAAAATCCCTGTACGAATCCATATTTTCTTTGTTAAAGGACTTTATTTTAATGCCATTCAGAAACGATCTTTGAAATAATGTCTTTAATTCACTTTTGTTACGCTTTGTTAACTAAAACCTAAATGAAAAAAATAATTATATACTGTGCAAAATTCCGAGGGGCAGCGACGGTATCTTGTATAATAATTTAGCAGCATTTTGGCACGCACCTTAAAAAATGTTCGCCACCTCTGATATAGATATATATTACTTTTGGTTACTTGTAGTTTTTACTATGCTTGTAAGCTTTGCATTGCTTGTAATATTTGTTGTTACAGGTTCGGCGTAATATTCGTCCGTTCTTCCAGTCAAGTCCTTTGATGGCGTTCTTCTATGATGTCGTAACATTCTTCGTAACTCGTCTTCTCATTGCCTACCTGACGTTTCCTTTCGTCTTGCTGCAGTTGTGGCCGTCTCTCGATCTGTACAGGTGAAATTGAAACAAAGTTATCTGTAGATGCATATTATTAATATCATTTTATTATTATCAGGGTTTATTTATATTTTATTAGTTTTAATATCTCTGATTTATTCCTTAGGTACAATGAAAACTGAACCCACTGTATTTAGATATCGTAATTTCTTTTATTTATTCATTCTTATCAGTATGAACCAAGAGGATCAACTACAGTTCTTTGGGAGGAAAACTTGTTTTATAATTTTATTATTATTATGATTAAGGTTATTATTAGTAGTAGTATTATTATTATAATTTCTGAAATCAAGGTAGCAATGTAATATATAGGTTAAGAGAAATAATTAATGCATGTAACTTGAGAGTTTGTACCAGTTTTTGTTGCTGTCTATTATATTTGTTATTGTGATTGTTTTGTGTATTTTTATCAATTTATTTCTTCCAAAGGTGCATATTATCCCTTGAGGTTTATAAAACTTCCTCAGATTAGGAATTACCAGATGTTTTGAATGACAACTAGTCATCAAGTTTCTAGTATTAAGATTTGTTATCGAAGTTCAGTGGACCATCATCAGCAGTTCGATATATCCAAGATTTAAAAAGTGGGATATACCGTATCAAGCTCCATGTGAACTTAAGCTTTTATACTTATAAATTAAATACATGTTTCAACTACAGTCTTTTATTTCTTAACACATTCATTAGAATCATTATAAATGCATTTGCAATAAATGTATTACTTAGTCATTTTAAACTAGTAATACATTTATTGCAAATGCATTTATAATGATACTAATGAATGTGTTAACCCGTTATGGACCAAATCTTTATTAAGGAAATTTTTTATGAACTGCACTAATTATTTGGGCTTTGATGACTCAGTTTGAACGTATGTATTATGTTTTTTTGACTATTGTCAAATAAGGTATGCAAATTTGCATATGTTCGTTTTATGAACATTGGGCCCATAGGCTACTGACAATATGTGAAATATTGAACATGTACGAAATTAGATTGCAACACAAAACCGTAATAAAAATCGATAATTCCTGTTACAAAATCGTCTGAAATGTAATGTTTTCAGCCGCAACTTCTCGGCATATAAGAAAAAACTTACTAAAATGTGTAGCCAGTGGCATCGAAATTGTAAAAACCCTAACTGTTCACGTGTTCGTCACTATATACTGTGCTGTGAAACACTTCTGGTTAAGGCATTTGTTGCACACGCATATGTACAGTGTGTTTTTGCCACAGCCTTCCAATTTGCAACGGCATCGGTCTTGCCTTTCTCCCGATTGAGGCCCTCACAGTCATATCGTATGTCGGGTAGAACTGCTCTCGGTGCAACAACCCGGCGATGGCTGAAGCTTCCCTGGAGCAGGGTTCGGACGATGTACCGCACAAACTCCAGCTGATCCATTTTACCACCAACATCCACGTGCACTCTCCAGGCAGCCACTACACATATGTTGAGAGCATGGGTGAAGAAGCAGAACCACCACTTTTTACCGTGCATGCCCGACCTGTATTCACTGAGAAACCTGTCAAGTAGGTCGACACCAACCATTGTCTTGGTGTACGAGTCAATCATCATAGGGCAGATTACTTGGATGTGCTTCTTGTCAACACTGGAGTAGCGTCTCTTGGACACAGTTGAACTCACACCGACATGGTTTGAAGCTACGAAGACTGGCTTATTGTCTTCCCACAATGCCACCGCAACACGTCCATTGAACTGATATTCCATTGCTCCTCGCTGCTCCTTCTTTCACAAGAGGGCAGTCACGCAAGCAGTACTCCCGTATTGTCCCAGTTGCAGCAAGACCTGTATCCTGCAGTGTTGTGAGGAGTTCCAATGAAGTGAAGAAGTTGTCGAAAGTAAGAGTGTGACACTCGGGATGTTCAACTCTCGTCAGAAGCTACCGGACAACTTCACTACCGAGGCTGTCACTCTCACCACCTCCCTCCTCATCCTCCTCTTCATCTGTAATGTTTCCTTCAGGCTCCGGTGGGATAATTACTACACTGTCTACGTCATTTTCATCGTCTCCCAGAATCTGCTCCATATATCTTCTCTCACTTTCGGAGGCATCTGAAAAAAGCCATATTGTCTGACCTCAACACTTTCAATGTGTCAAAGTATTGAGTGCTACTCCACACCCATCAATTTTGGGTCCTTCATTGTCTATTACTTATATATATGTATATATACATATGTATTTTGTATGTATGTATGTATATATAAGTGATTTGGTTGATACATATAGCTCCTTCAGTGTTGTACATATATATATATATATGTATATATATATACATATACATATATATATAAATATGTATTTTTGTATGTATATATATGTATATATAAGTGATTTGGTTGATACATGTAGCTCAGGATCAGAAATAGGCCTATACATCTGTAAATCAACGTTGACTTGACTTGACGTCCTCAGTACCATAATGGACCAATGTTCGTTTTACGAACATGACCCAGATGTCAAAATTTTACGACTCCATTTTATTACAGTAAATTATGCAAATGGCGTGTGCTTTGTGCTAAATATGTGCACTTGTCAAATACACATCAGCTCGTGCGATATCACACATTGAACCAAAAATTACAAATTTGCAAATAAAAGAGGGTGAACATAGCTGGTGTTGCCGTATTTAGCATCAGACAAAATCAGTTCAGCACTTTGAAACCAGCAATTTTTGGCGATTTATACGATAAATCAAACTCTTCGCTGATATAGGAGCACAAGTAAAGAAAAGTAAAGTGACGACGTCACCCAATGTGACGTCATAAAAAAATATGTTCGTAAAACGAACATTGGTCCAAAACGGGTTAAGAAATAAAAGACTAGTTGAAACATGTATTTAATTTATAAGTATAAAAGCTCTTAAACATTCCTGATGACTGCACACCTGAACCAGAAGTTCATAGAAAAGTTACTAAAATAGAATGGCAGGTAAACTGTAACATGGAAATCCCCCAGGCATGGATCCGTGAATGACACATTGGCAACCTTAATTGACTGATCCTCATCAAGTTACCCAGACATAAACAGAATTATGTGTTTGCATTGGTTTTGGATTGGCCAGCAACTGTTTTTCGATATATCTGGTAATTGGAAATACTCTCTCGCTGGTTGCGGAGCCACATGCCCAAAGGAGTGCAATCTGCATTTTTGGACAGTAGCATAGACCGGTGCCATCTATATTCTTCTGATCATGATATTACTCGGCTGTTCGGAGTAAGGATTCTCCTGAGTTGTCAAAGGTGTTAAGTTTCTTGGTGACTTGGCTAAGCCTCTGTGGTGGACCACATCTTGCAAAAGTAAAGGAGTACTGGCAGCGCAAACAGTCTATGGAGCTGTAGTTTAGTATTCAGCTCAGTTATAGTTTTAATCTGTGGTGTGCTTCTCTCTGGGGTGTTGCCATTTTCACGAACGCAGCCAGCCGTCTCTATCCATGGGGACCATGGATGATCTGGCAATAGTTCGAAATACTGACGTTCGATATACTGAAGTTATATAGAGATGTTATTATTAGTGTTTTGGTTATTATAATTTAGTAACATATGTTGTTATTCTGATTCTTTTTAATAGGCAACAGTATTTTTGGATGCACATTGTCGGCGGTCTCTTCATCGTCATTTTCACATGGAGGCCGATTTCAAAACTGGAAAAGAAGAAGGAATGATCAAGTAGAAATTTCAGTGATTTGCATTTCTGTTTATAAGGCATGACAGTGGAAAAGAGATCAATAAGAGAAATGGGTTTGAAAAATGTGAAGTGATTGAAAACGGCATATTGTGCACGTACCTTTACTTGTTGCATTTTTTTTATATTCATGACTAATGTTCATTGTTCAATGTTATATGATTAGTGGTCCAGTTTCTTGCTTAGACAATGTTCTGTTGTCATGTGCAACTAATATTCCCTTGTTTTGTGTTTTTTTAGTAATTTATTTTTTCCCAAGGTGGCATATTATGTGTTGAGATTTATAAAACTTGCTTGGTCCCTGATGTTAGATTACAGTTATCGTGCTTTAGACTTTGTATTCAGTGACTAGTATTCCCTCTTCAAAAAACTGTACCCCTTCTTATCCACTTAATGTTCATTTTTGTCCAATGTCTAATGTTCTTTGCCTCGGATCGCTATTATTCCTTATGCCGGGTTCACGAATGTTCGATCATGTCTATCTCAAGGCAAAGTGGAAAAACCTGGTGATCTCAAACTGGCAGAAATCAAATACAGCTCAGGATAAGTTGTCATGTCAGACTATTAGACATTTGTGTAATGCTGTTTTTGAACAACAAAGGCCAGGATCTTGGAACAACTAATTTCTCTTGAATTTGTCTGGCAGGCTGGACATGTGCTCATCAGCAGGTGATTCATTTCTGACCATTTGAAGTGGTTTGTATCACGGAGCATAGAGACATGCAGAGTCTGTGTATGCTCAGCCGCAAAGGCTTTTTTGATTTTACACTTCTACCACAAGCTTGCTGGTAATATTTTACTAAATTATAAATATCGAGTGCAGTGTGACAGGTCGCATTCTTTTGAGTAATGTCTGCTAACATCAGTCACTAGTATTGCTTGAAGTCACAGTTAATGTGGCCTGCTTATGATGCTTGGTCCCTGATGGTAGATTACAGTTTTGTGCTCAGTTATCATTAATGCATGATTACACTGTGGTGTCTGCTGGTGCTAGACGGTTTGTCTAACAGTGACCAGAAGGGGAGTGCTGAACTAAAAAGAGGGGAGGTCAAATTCAAGCTTATTGCAGTTCTCCAAAAAAAAGTTGAATAGTTTCTACTTTTTCAGAGTTTGCAGTTACAGGATGTAGTTTTCGTTGTCTTATTTTTTGGTAGAAGCCAAACTAGTCGTCTGACCTTAATCAGCATCGGACAGTTGATTTATAAGGCCTCCGATTCGCATTTCTGTGTGACGTTTTGTGCAATTTAAAAATGTTTGCAATAGTTGTATAATAATAGTAATAATAATAAATAATCATGGCTGGTTTACACATGTTAATCACTTTAAAATACTGCAGCATAAATAATAATAATAATAATAATAATAGTAATAATAATAATAATAATAATAATCTGATGAATACAAAAAATAAAAATAAACACATAATGTACTATGCACATCTAAATATGTGTACTTGTTAATATAATTAAGTTAAAATGTCACAACCTTATGTTGCGACATTTTAGATGAGTTAGATATACTGTAACTATGCGTTGCTTCTGAGAAGTTTGTAAAATATACTGTATCTATGCTTTTATACATAAGCCTACATTCATTATAATCCTACGGTAATGCCTGGAAACATGAGATACTACTGTGGCTAAAACGTTGACTAGTCTATTTACATTGCAGTGCATTCAGAGTATTTGGCAGTGTATTCAACACTGTTTTTTTATAGCAATTCCAATATCTCTTTTAGAAAAGAGTCTTAAAATTAGTGGAAATTATTTTCAAAACAGGAAGTGCAAGACACGAACCATGTTGCCAATAGCCACACTAGTGTCTAGTGACCAGGCATACTAGCACCTCTGTGAGGTCATAAAGGAGCTACAGAAAGAGCCACACAATTATTACATACTGTTGAGAGTGTGCGGTTGAGATTATGTCAGCGAGTTTTTAATTGTAGTTAATTGTTGGTGTCTAGAGAAATTTAGTTTTATTAAATACAGATTTGATTGCCATGGTTACGTTATTGTCTGGAAAGATAACTTTGCCTTACTAATCTAGAACCCACATTTCTGTCTGTATCTCTGTGTGTTTGCCTGTCTGTCTGCCTATCTCTGGTATGTTTCTGTCCATTTATATGTAGACAAAAAAGCGCACTGACAGACAGGGGCGTCTACACCATAGAAACCTTGGAGCAAATGCTCCATCCAAGAAATGGGGGGGAGATCTGTCAGTGTGTGTGCCACCATTTTAGGGGGGGGGGGCGGAACGGGAAGGGGAAGAAGAGGGAAATGGGACGTTGCTCCTCTTACTTGTGGGGGATAGATGCCTCTGCTGACAGATGGGGAATTGTAATCGTAGTCTTGAGATTTCAAGATTTTCAAATCAGAGGAGTTGTGGGAAAAAATTCTTCTGTATCTTGCTCTCTGTCTTCTCTTGTCTTCTCCTTTGGCTTCTTCTTTGTCTTTTATTTACCTTTCTTCTTTGCCTTCTTCTTTGTCTGTTTTCTTACCTTTGTTCCTTGCCTTTTTCTTTGCCTTGTGTATCTTGCTCTCTGTCTTCTCTCTTGTCTTCTCCTTTGCGTAATTCTTTGCCTTCTTTATTTGTTTACTTACCATTGTTCTTGGCCTTTTTCTTTGCCTTCTTCTTTGCCTGTTAACTTACCTTTCTTCTTTGCCTTCTTCTTTGCCTGTTAACTTACCTTTCTTCTTTGCCTTCTTCTTTGCTTGTTTACTTACATTTTTTCTTTTCCTTCTTCTTTGCCTTCTTCTGTATCTTGCTCTCTGTCTTCTCTCTTGTCTTCTTTCATGTCTTCTCCTTTGCCAGAGTCTTTGCCTTCTTCTGTATCTTGTTCTCTGTCTTCTATCTTGTCTTCTCCTTTGCTTGTTTTTTTTACTTACCTTTTTTCTTTGCCTTCTTCTGTATTTTGATCTGTCTTCTCTCTTGTCTTCTCTAATGTCTTCTCCTTGGCTTTCTTCTTTGCATCCTTCTTTGCTTGTTTACTTACCTTTCTTCTTTGCCTTCTTCTTTGCCTGTTTACTTACCTTTGTTCTTTGCCTTGTTCTTTGCCTTCTTCTGTATCTTGCTCTCTGTCCTCTTCTCTTGTCTTGTCTCCGTTCTTCTCCTTTGCCTTCTTTCTTTTCTTCATTGCCTGTTCACTTAACGTTGTTCTTTGCCTTCTTCTTTGGCTGTTAACTTACCTTTCTTCTTTGCCTTCTTCTTTGGCTGTTAAGTTACCTTTCTTCTTTGCCATCTCCTTTGCCATCTTCTTTGCCTTCGTCTTTCTCATCTTCTTTGCCTTCGTCTTTCTCTTCTTCTTTGCCTGTTTACGTACCGTTTTTCTTCGCCTTCTTCTTTGCCTGTTAACCTACCTTTCTTCTTTGCCTTCTTCTTTGCCTTCTTCTGTATCTTGATCTGTCTTCTCTCTTGTCTTCTCCTTTGCCTGTTAACCTACCTTTCTTCTTTGCCTTCTTCTTTGCCTTCTGTATCTTGATCTGTCTTCTTCTCTTCTCTTCTGTCATGTCGTCATGTCTTCTCCTTTGCCTTCTTCTTTCTATTCTTCTTTGCCTGTTTACTTACCGTCGTTCTTTACCTTCTTCTTTGCCTGCTAACTTACCTTTCTCCTTTGTCTTCTTCTTTGCCTTCTTCTATATCTTGCTCTCTGTCTTCTTCTCTTCTCTCTTGTCTTCTCCTTTGCCTTCTTTCTATTCTTCTTTGCCTGTTTACTTACCGTCGTTCTTTACCTTCTTCTTTGCCTGCTAACTTACCTTTCTCCTTTGTCTTCTTCTTTGCCTTCTACTGTATCTTGCTCTCTGTCTTCTTCTCTTCTCTCTTGTCTTCTCCTTTGCCTTCTTCTTTCTATTCTTCTTTGCCTGTTTACTTACCGTCGTTCTTTACCTTCTTCTTTGCCTGCTAACTTACCTTTCTCCTTTGTCTTCTTCTTTGCCTTCTTCTGTATCTTGCTCTCTGTCTTCTTCTTCTCTCTTGTCTTCTCTCCTGTCTTCTCCTTTGCCTTCTTCATTCTCTTCTTCTTTGCCTGTTTACTTACCGCTCTTCTTTGCCTTCTTCTTTGCCTTCTTCTGTATCTTGCTCTCTGTCTTCTTCTCTTGTCTTCTTTCGTGTCTTCTCTTTTGCCTTCTTCTTTCTCTTGTTCTTTGCCTGTTTACTTACCGTTGTTCTTTGCCTTCTTCTTTGCCTGTTAACTTAGCTTTCTTCTTTGCCTTCTTCTCTGTCTGTTAACTTACCTTTCTTCTTTGGCTTCTTCTTTGCCTTCTCTCTTGTCTTCTATCTTCTCCTTTACCTTCTTCTTTGCCTTCTTCCTTGCCTATTTACATACCTTTGTTCTTTGTCTTCTTCTTTGCCTTCTTCTGCATCTTGCTCTGTCTTGTCTTCTATCCTGATTTCTCCTTTGCCTTCTTCTTTGCCTGCTTACTTATCTTTGTTCTTTACCTTTTTTTGCTTCTTCTGTATCTTGGCCTCTGTCTTCTCTCTTGTCTTCTCCTTTACCTTCTTCTTTGCATGTTTACTAACATTTTTGTTGCCTTCTTCTTTGCCGTCTTTCCCCCCTCTTAACTTATCTTTCTTCTTTGCTTCTTCTGTATCTTGCTCGCTGTCTTCTCTCTTGTCTTCTCCTTTGCCTTGTTCTACGCCTTTCTATTTGCCTTCTGAAAATTTCACGACTTTTCAAGGAAGTATTATGTCTCCTTGAAGAATTCCGCATATATTTTGGGTTTTTGTTTTGGGAGCTTTTCTGAGTCGAGGTCAACCACTGCAATGTTAACACTTTTACCGTAGCCAGTAGTTTATGAATACACGCAATTCTATAGGCAATATATGCATGGGCGTCCGAGGGGCAAGGGGAGATTTCCCCGCTGGATTTTGAAAATATTTTACAAAAATAAAATCTTGATTTTTATGATTATTCCAACAGTCCCAACACGATTTTCAATGCTAAAAAACAATTATTGAGGTAAGTCAGCTATTCTATGTAAAAAAAGTCGTTTTGCTCCCGCCTACAGAAATCCCCCCCCCCCCCATAGAAAATTCCCTCCCCCCACATAAATTTTTGCCACCCTGGTTAAATTCCTGCGGACGCCCATGAATACATGGCTTCGGCGTAGACAAAATTAGAAGCCTTTGCGCACGAGCTTGAACAGTTAACGAGCAAAAGTCTTTAAAACAAGGTAAGAATTTGGTGAGGGTGTCAGTCAGTCAGCCAGCCAGTCATTGAGCTACGTAGCATAATGCAGGTAGATCAACTGACAGAGGTCGTAAATGCATCCATGCGCATGCGAACGATAGCAGACTGTTTAAGTCGACGTATCACCAACAACAAGCACATCAACGCATGCAGGGGCGCCGCCAGCGTGACGCACTGGACGCACGTGCGTCCACCCACCAAATCAAATCCATACAAGGATTAGGCATCGCATCGATATTTTTGACAATTTCACTGTGTAATTTTGGTTTACCATACAGTATGTATAAATAATATCATAATGATATCATATGCGCGTGTTATACTGTACTTTTATGAGTCACTCTGAGTCTCTGAGTCATTTTCAGTGTACGACTATGAGTGGCAGACAGAGGACGGCTGTGGATGGGAGCAGACGGGAGGTGTGTGCGTCCAATTTTTTTAAGCCTAGCGGCGCCCCTGAACGCATGCGCAAGCACACATACAGGCTAAAGCAGACACACACACCCACACCCACGCATGCACTCACATCCACGCACACACAAACAGACAGGCAAGAAAGGGATCTAGGGACGGTTACGTCGTATCAGACTTGTACACTGGTCTATTTCAAAGCCTCGTTTATTAGAGCTGCCGACCTCGGTCAGTTCCTTCACAACAGCTTTAGCGCTCTGACTTATCGACTACCGTGTCCCATAAATCATAAAGTATCTATGATCGGGAATTTGAACTAACGACCTCTATCTGACAGTCCAACACGCTAACCATTAAATATGGACTATTGTAGGCCTACACCCTTAATATAACTTTTATCATGATTATCATCCTTGTTATTACTGTTCTGCCAGAATAATCAAATAATAATAATAATAATAATGATAATGATAATAATTATAATAATAATTATAATGATAATAATAATAATAATAATAATAATAATAATGATAATAATAATAATAATAATAAATAATAATAATAATAATAATAATAATAATAAATATAAGTACCCGAGGTAGGCCTACCTATAATCCTGATGATCATAATAACCAGACCCGCATGAAGGGGGTGCTAAGGGTGCTGCAGCACCCGGGTCCGCAGTTTTGAGGGGCCCGCATTTTCATAAGTACATAATTTCTTTTATTGTACTTGTAACTGGACTCCGCGCTGACGGGTATATAGGTAATTATAGCACCCGGGCCTGCACTAGCCTTAATGCGGCCCTAATAATAATTATGAGTTTCATTAATAGCAGTGCATTAGCCTATCAAACTTGGTACCCCACGTTTTGGACCAGCGTTGCGTCCCTGAGCGTGGTTGCTCCGAGCGATGGAGCAACCACTCGATGTTTACTTCGATGTTTAGTTAACTAGTTAACTAGTTAAGTCCAAAATGTCTAGTATTACAATGTTATGCCAATTGCCGTTATTTTTTATGTACAAGGGTAACCCTGATAGCGGGGCCCAGGTCCCTTATGGGTTTCTCTCCCTTTACTTCCATTGGAAACTAATTAATTTATCTGTTTTCTGTTAAAATTTTATACTGTATTTCTGTTACTGCATATTATGATACTATGCGAAGTAATAAAACTTATGGTTATGGTTATGGTTATGGTTATTATTCGTCAGTGCAGTAGGTAGTCATCGTTACACACTGGGATAAAGCGAGAACTCACCCGATCGAGTAGCTGATGCTCCAATTGCTCCATTGCCGTAGCCTGTTCATGCTTGTGCTATAGGATCTTGGCTACATCCGAATGACAAAGATAATCAACGTCCTCCTGTTTCAGCAGGTTTACCTGATGCTTCTTGAACTAGAGATGAATATGACATTGTATACTTCGTATCGAACCGCCGACAATTTTCAGCATTTATTTACACTGAGACGTTTGACCTACAGAATCGCCAATGAAGTATAGTCACACACAATGCCCTTTGCATTTCGTTACCTTGGACGAACTGATATAATATCGACATTGCTATAATTATTGCACACGCCAAGTTTGAGCAAAAATAGCTGCAGTTTGCGACAAAGAAGAGCGTTGGCCACCAGTAAGGCGTCATAGGCCTATGACGTCACAAACAAATGGATGTTTAAAACAATTACGTACGGTAATCCAGTGCAGCGCTATCACTAGCTGTAACCCGTGAAAAATCACGGTATAACAATTAAGCTTACTTCCCCGTTATATTATGACGTCATATTATAGGCCTATAGCCGTCGTTGGTTAAAATGCTCTAAACGCCGTCGTCATGCCCGTCGTCGTCAAGACAACCGTCGCCAAGGCGGCAGTATAGTGATGTCACAATAGTGTTTGTTTACGGGACAGACAGACAGACAGACAGACAGACAGACAGACAGACAGACAGACGTACAACGGTTATTATGTAAGTTGACTAGATGTTGGCCTGTCCTAAGACGGTTTAAAAACAAATTGAGAATGTGTTTTCCGATGTGCGAAAAATTTATCAAGAACTTCATAGTTTAAAAGCATTTCCAGCTTCATCTGTTGGAATTTCTAGCTTAACCTTGCCTTTTCTACAGCAGCTTGTTACTTTTCCATTTGATGGACGCTCATCAAGAAAATTCTTTGAACTACAGAAACAACAAATTACATACATCAGTCCACGATAATGTTTTATTATGCTGCCTTCGAAAGAGATGGCTTCACTTCGGATGGCCTGGAAGTTCTAAAGCGTGTCGTTCGTTATTCAAAGAATATCGATGCAGCGATGCTGCATTTCTTCTTCAGTGAAGAAACTGCGTCGCTGACGCTAAGATTTAGCCTTTGCTGCAAGTCGAGCTTCTCTTTGGATTGTCGTTTCTTCAGTTGTCCGACGCGCCTTATATTGAGCATTTGCTGCAAATCGCGCTTGTCGTTCGGGTGTTGTTTCTCATGCTCTCTTTCTGGCTTTCGATCATGCACTTGCAAACTGACCACTTGTGGATGGTTGCGGTTGTAAATTCTGGTTATTTTTTATTTTCTTCATCAAATTTCTTTTTAGAATCTTGACTCAATCGTTCTCTGTATCTTCGCATTCGCTCTGTAGCTTGACGACGTTTCTTTTTAAAAGTATCGTCATCCATCACGGCTTTCGAAAGTCTTGCGATTAGTCAGAATATCGTAAAAAGTACACAAATTTCTTCTATGATGATTGTATATACTTACGAAGAAGCGAAACAACTGAGACGACTGCAGAAAGTCTATCTATTAAATGAGCATAAGTAAGCTTTTTCGAATCGGTTCGTCTGACTGAATTAGGTCGCAATATGTAAACATGAACTTGCCAGAGCCAGCGACGTCACAATTGAGCCGAAACAATTGGTCGCCTTGGGGAGCGGTTCATGAATATTCAGTACAGCGCGCATGCGTGTAACGTAGTGTCACATGCAAATGTGGACAAAGGGTTAAAGTCCCCGTGTAGTTAGACGATCGTAAAATAAAAAAATTAAGAAATTAAGAAATTTCGAATCGGTTCGTCTGACTTTGAATTAGGTCTCAATATGTAAACATGAACTTGCCAAGGCCAGCGACGTCACAATTAAGTCGAAACAATTGGTCGCCTTGGCGAGCGGTTCATGAATATTCAGTACAGCGCGCATAGCAACGTATTGTCACATGCAAATGTGGACACAGTCCGCCAGATCGTGAGGAAGTGACCTTTCTCTTCTATTATATATATAATCATGCTATATACAATGCGTCAGCGGAAGTTAACACTATACGTAGCCTATTTAATCCGAAACAAATTGGACGTCTAATAGGCCTATCCAAAATTTTGCCCACTTACGAAGTATCACAAAAACAGACAAAAGCCTACAGTATCCGATGTAGGCCTACTCAAGCATTCACCCTTCCAGCCAGTTCCAGGTACAAACATAGTCTGACGTTGCTTTTCCTCGCCTTGTGTAATAATTGATCGAGATACAATGTTTTCTACGTCATCAAACCGTAGAAACAAGAAAACAGACCCAATACAGTCACCATATATTTTCGTCATTATAATAGTCTTGGTTTTATTCATATTTGGGTGAACTCTTGCCCTGTGACGTAGGGCGTCTGCATAGGCGAAATTTGTGGGGGTACGAGGGGTATCCGTACCCCCACTTTTTGGACTGGGGAGTAGTGTACCCCCACTTTTTGAAGAATGCCAATCAATACTTTATTATTGTGCCTTCCCAGAGACCGCATTCTCTGCCTCGCTTCGTGTATGTAAGAAATTGGTACCTCCGACTTTTTTGACCAAAGTTATGCCTCTGGGCGCCTGCCTCCAGATCAGAAATTACATCAAAAACTTTCTTAGCTGTCTAAATTTGAGTGACTTTATCATTAAAAGTCGCCTATTCACATTTCACAGACGCTCAGACAAAACAAAATCGACATCGATACCAGTGTAGGTTCAAAATCGGTTCCAGGTCAAGATGCAAAGGGTCAAACAGACGACTAAGGTGTATGGTGTTTAGAATTGAAGTGGATAGGGAAGTAAGGGGAAGAGGAGGAATCGGGATAGGATTTGTGAAAGAACACTGTTTTCAGTATTTTGATTGCCTTAAAGAAACAAACTCAGACAGACATAGACGGATGAACAAAGATACAGACAGACAGACAGACAGACAGACAGACAGACAGACAGACAGACAGACAGACAGACAGAAACTGACAGACATAGACGGACAAATTGGCAAGCACGGATGGACAGATAGATGCAGGTGGTGAAGCATACAGACGTAGACGGACATATAGACAGACGCAGACGGACAAGCAGACAGAACGAACGGACAGACAGACAGAGAGACAGAGGTCGATGCCAGTCTAAGGCCTTTAGTGAAGCAAATGACTGTGTTGTAGTCGATGCGTCGTTGGTCGCGTGAGAAAAGGACGATATCCGTCCTCCATCGCTGTCTGCATATAGTGCTAGTGCTGGTGCTGCTGCTGCTGCTGCAAGCCCCGTCCACTCTCTCGGCTGGAAAGAAACAGCCAATATTATAAACGTTGACCTAGTCTGTCTCTTTCTGTCTGCCTCTTTGTGTGCGTGGATTCCTCATTGCATGGCTCTGTTCGCCAGTCTTTCGTGACGTAATCTGAACGCCTCTCCGCCTGTCTGTGTGCGTCTGGATGCCTGCGTGAATGACTCTAGCTGTCCGTCTGTCTCAATGGTAATATATAGTAGACCTACTGTAGTATGTCCGTCTGTTAAGTATCGACCTGACACTTTTGTAGGTATATGTATGTGTGTATGTATGTATGCATGTATGTATGTATGTATGTATGTATGTATGTATGTATGTATGTATGTATGTATGTAAGTATGTATGTATGTATGTATGTATGTATGTATGTATGTATGTAT
Organism: Allolobophora icterica; assembly: GCA_963556255.1. Classification (NCBI taxonomy): domain Eukaryota; kingdom Metazoa; phylum Annelida; class Clitellata; order Crassiclitellata; family Lumbricidae; genus Allolobophora; species Allolobophora icterica. The sequence goes on along the minus strand of OY744602.1, from coordinate 55,413,395 downwards.
GTATGTATGTATGTATGTATGTATGTATGTATGCATGTATGTATGTATGTATGTATGTATGTATGTATGCATATATATATATGTATATAATTATGTATGTATGTATGTATGTATGTATGTATGTATGTATGTATGTATGTATGTATGTATGTATGTATGTATGTATGTATGCATGTATGTATGTATGCATGTATGTATGTATGTATGTATGTATGTATGTATGTATGTATGTATGTATGCATATATATATGTATGTATATAATTATGTATGTATGTATGTATGTATGTATGTATGTATGTATGTATGTATGTATGTATGTATGTATGTATGTATGTATGTATGTATGTATGTATGTATGTATGTATGTTTGCATGTATGTGGTGGTTTATATATGGTAACACGGGTGGTCGATGATCTTTCGGTTGTGGGTTCGAGTCCATGTAACGATCCGGTGCAAGTTGTTTGGGTACGCGCATGTCCGTCACTAAGCAGTGTAGACTGGTACCAACGCCAGCAGCAGAGTGAACGGCAAAAACCTACGATGCATTCGCCCCGTGTGCAGAACTCCAAGAGGATTCGTCCATTAACAACTCAAGGGCCTACAAAAAGAAAATGAGCTCCTCGCACAAGTCCCACTACAGGACACGGAACCTTTATATATATAATAATATTATGTATATATATACACACATATATATATACATATATATAGTTATATACAGTAGATATATCTTTTAAACGCCTCAAAAAGCGCTGCCTCTGCCAGGCTAAATGCTTTTAAAGTAATTAAGAACGAAAGTTAAGGCATTATAAGCGAACAGTGCTGAGATAACTAGAAGAGTCACCGCTGACGAACTCCCGCAGACGCGGATAGCTCAACTGACGTATTACCATCCAGTTCTGATAGTGGACTCGATTTCCAAATTCATGGACTACTTAATTAGCGTCGAAGAAGAAGAAGAAGACAGATGACAGTCGTCGAGACTCGTAACACACGAACGTCAACTCCAGGCAGTCCGTCGCAGATGATAAGAAGACTGGGCAACCCTCCCTGTTAGCATTTCCATGGGCAGCAGATGGGTCCCATTTATTTAGGACTTTATACGGGTCCCATATGAAATATGGGTCTCGTATGGGTCCCAAATGGGCATGCAGCAGGGCTCCGACCCCGGGTCAATGCATGGATGGATGTATTTGTGTAGGCCTATGTATGTATGTATGTATGTATGTATGTATGTATGTATGTATGTATGTATGTATGTATGTATGTATGTATGTATGTATGTATGTATGTATGTATGTATGTATGTATGTATGTATGTATGTATGTATGTATGTATGTATGTATGTATGTATGTATGTATGTATGTATGTATGTATGTATGTATGTATGTATGTATATGTGTAGGGTTATGTAATGTATGCAGTCTTGTATGTCTAGGCCCTGTCTGTCTGCACATATATATTTTATATATATATATATCTGTGAAGATTTCTGTAGCGCCTTTTGACCTTTCAAAGTTTAATATTAGGTATATGAATATCGAATGTGCGTATGTGCTTCTGCCAATGTGCGTTCGTCTGTCTCTCTGTCCCACCCTTCATCCATCCCGGCATCCATTTTGAATGATGCTATAAGACAACGCAGACCGTAGATACACAGAGGTGGCACGGAGGCAGAGCGATACGAGCAGTGAGAGCGAATGCCGCGCCATCTATTGTCCGTTGAGCGGCGTGTGACCGCTGGGTGGCGCTGCTCTGGCCATTCGCGGATGTCGGCGAGAAGTCATCGCCAGTGTTCTGCGTCACTGATCGCTCGACGGAATTAAATTGTCAGTTCTTCCGATTCCGTTGAAGACAAATTCTCTCTTCAATCTTCCGGTTCCTCAGAGCGCTGTCCGAAACGCAGCACGGTCGGATTAATTTCGCTATCGACTCGCGTTGTGCTGATCTCGGTTTAGAACTGTTAGGCTCGTATTGGCAACTGGATGTTCGATTCTTATTCACTGTTTAGCTGCTAGGCTTGTGGTAGCTACGTAGTAGCTGTTAGACACGTGTTAGGTACCGTAGCCTGACTTCTGACCCGTCGGATTTCGATTGAACTTCTAAGCATTACGATTTCAATAGAAGCAGCTATCAATTGATGCCTCATGCATTATCTAAAGGCGCTACAGCAGTCAATAGATTTCTTGTCGAGTTAATCTGAGTTCGCTTGCTCAACTTTAGACCTGACACCTAGACTGATCCCAAAACTCGACTGTTGCGAGCTTGAAGGAGCTGATCTACATGGCGTTTTTGTGTGCGCTGAGAAATTTCGGTGATTTACATTACATTGTGTTACATTACATCGCGCTATGCTGGTGTTATGATGGGATTTAAGATATATTTGACAGACTCTCGGAAGTATATAAGTACGCTCGCACAGTGTAGGCCTATTCATCTGCGTCATTGAAAACGTCATCAACTGGAATTCAACGTCATCTGCCAAGCACCTCAATTGATTAATCACCGTTAATTGATTAATTGCTTTCACTTAAAAGCCGTAGATTTAACGTCTGAGAAATCCGAAGTTCCTACACCAGAAAGGGCGTTGCCAAGATTTTCAAGAAGGGAATAAGATTGGTCACTCTGGCAAAAAAAATCAAAAGGGCCGCGATGCATATTGATCTTCTGCTCTGTCTGGGGATATGGCAACGAATTGTTTTATATTAGATGGACTCTGCTCGAATCCACGTGTGAATTATAGTTTTAGATGATAAGTGTCCTAATATTTCAATCACGTAGAATTGATATTAGTATTACTTCATTTCAGCAGCATCCAAGACCTTGGTCAGTAGCATGCGGTAGGCCACCTCGTTACAAGCTGGCTTAAATCGCCTTCCAGAATTTTGTTCAGACAATCCCGCAGGTTCTTGCTTGTGCAGTTACCAGATTCCCAAATACCATCGCATTACCCCAGTTCTGAAATACCTTCATTGGCTTAAGGTACCTTGGCGCATTCATTGCAAATAGCAGGTCTATATCTTACCTAAACCGCCTTCACACTTCTCAAGCTCCTTACATTCGCCAGTTATTCACTATCAAACCCATAAGATCTAGTCGTTCTATAAGATACCTTTCTGTATCTTAACCTTTGGTCCTTCCTATCGTTCAAATTCGGTAATCGCTCGATCTTTACTCTGTGCTGCTCTACCTTTCCGGAACGAATTCCCAAGCTTCCTCCTTAGTTCGAAAGTCCTTCACTTTCACTAGTGAGAGTCCATCCAAGCTTTCCCCACTAGCCTTCTTCTGGAACGTCTTAATCAAACAGAAAACCGAACTTTTCTAACTATATCCTATCCTGTGCCATCCTATGACCTCCATCATTAACGCTTTCGACCTTAGCACCGTGTTGCCTCCACCAGCTTGATCCCTGAATCCCGACCGGGCACCGAAACTCACGACAACCCGACTCTTGCGGACTTCGTTTGATAAAGCGTCGATGAATACACCGATCTATGCGATAACAGCTTTCGTTGAATGCTGAGGAATTCCCGACATTTACACTTACAATCCACATCACCCCTGGCGTTGTCCTTCGCATCGTTTGCCACTTCAAACTGTCTACATACATGTAGCGATTAGAGGCGTTTTGTAAGGGACCGTTTTTGTCGGGATCGATCGGTTCTCTTCGCCTTTGGTAGCTGCTGCCGTTCGCAGATTCAGGCAATTCGTCGGAATGCTGCGCTGTTTGCCTTTGCTGAAGGCCTGCAACCAGCAAGTGGACTACATCGACAAACGACACTGTGGATTGGGTGCGATTCCGGACGATATCCTGCAGTACTATCATTCGCTTGAGGAACTTCTACTGGATGGAAATCAGATAAAAGACCTGCCTCGGGTTAGTTGCACTCAAGTCATCTCGTTCAATCGATAATTCGATCGTTCACTCGATCGATATGTCAGGCAATCAACTAGTGAAGCAATCAGAAATCAGCCAATTTCAGTTATTGATCGGTGAATCAAACAGCAATTCATTCACCTATCCATCCATCCATCCATGATCCTTCCCTACGTCTTTCAAATCGTCCTTTTGACCCATCCGTCAGCCCAACCATATCCATATGATCCATTAATCGATCGACTCATCCATCCATTCATCCATCAATCCACCCATCTATCAATGCGTCCATCTATCCTTCTATCCATCCATCCATTCATCCATTCATCCATCCATCCATCCATCCATCCATCCATCCATCCATCCATCCATCCATCCATCCATCCATCCATCCATCCATCCATCCATCCATCCATCCATCCTTCAATCCTTCAATCCATCCATCCATCCATCCATCCATCCATCCATCCATCCATCCATCCATCCATCCATCCATCCATCCATCCATCCATCCATCCATCCATCCATCCATCCATCCATCCATCCATCCATCCATCCATCCATCCATCCATCCATCCATCCATCCATCCATCCATCCATCCATCCATCCATCCATCCATCCATCCATCCATCAGTCCATCCATCCATCCTTCAATCCATCCATTCGTCCATGATCCATCCACCCATCCGCCAACCCAACTATAGCTGAGCTCAAACTGTTTGCAAAATGTCAATTTCAGCAACAATACAAGTAACATCATCCAGAACAACGACAATAACATTAAGGACAACAATAACAACAGCAACAACAGTAACAATAGCAATCCTGTTATCCTTGATTGCAGTTAGGCATTTCCTCTTGGTTGTAGGCGTTTTTTCACCTGCTGCAACTCCGGAAGCTGACGCTGAGTGATAACGAGTTGTTGCATCTGGCGCCTGATATTGGAAGCCTTACTCAGCTGCAGGAGCTCGACCTCAGCCGCAATGGTATTCATTTCTAATTATCTGCCAGTTGCGACTTCAGATGTAAAATAAATGTAAATGTACACATTTTTATATAGCGTCCGTATGGCCTCGACCCTGCTCATTTCTCAATGAACTGATCGGGTGAGATCAGCGCTTCACCAGCGCTACCCGTTTGAACGGGAGCCACTCATTTAAGGTCCCTGTGTACGGACCGTGCTAGCCCGAGATTTAGATCTCTTAAAAAACCATCATCGGGAGGGGAACCGCAATCAGCACGCTCTCTAACACAGAGGCGCATGAGGCGCAACCTACGCTCTAACTAAAGTAGCTTTGGGTGAGATGGGGTCCGGAGGGAGCTGGAGCGCTTGGGAAGTAACCCCTCTGAAACCTGATGAACTAACAGTTTCCCAATTGTCTCTTGTAGTAAACACACATAATATATATATATACACATATATATTTATATATATATACACATATATATATAAAGTGATAGAGAGACGATTTGTGCCTCACGGAAATGTTGAAATTTAAATGGTTTTAATATGTATTTCTTAATCAAATAAATGCAGTTTACAATTACGTTCTCACCAGATTCAGATTCGTATGGACCTATTGGCTGGGTAGATGTTAAGGTGAGATTTAAAACTGTTGTCCAACCATAGCCAACTACAGCAGGTTTGTGCCTCTAAATTCCAAATCAAGGAGAATCCAACTCTGGCTTTCAGTGTGTCAGACGATGAATGCATTTTGGTAGCTTAGAATCAATAAAGATGTTTCCAGCGTTGATGCGATAGCAAATAACCAGGTGACCATTTGGAGCCAGTGGTACAACGCTATAATGGCAGGGCTATAAATTTCTTATGTGCCACTTACATCAATATTGAACAACAAAGCAGCTAATCGTCTAACTACAGTTTCATTTCGTCAGGCTGCACGCGCATCACTGTCAGTTGCTAGTTAGTCAGAAAGTTTGATACAAAAATTCGTTGATGCTCCGATAGATGGTGTGATTTAAAGGATATTCCGATGGATGGTGTGATTAAAAAGATACACCTACAGATGGTCTGGTTAATGGATACTCCGACAGAAGGTGTGCATGGTTAAAAGGATACTCCGACTGATGGTGTAATTAAAAGGATACTTCGATGGATGGTGTAATTAAAAGGATACTCCGATGGACGCGTGTAATTAAAAGGATACTCCGATGAATGGTGTGATTAAAAGGATACTCCGATGAATGGTGTGATTAAAAGGATACTTCGATGAATGGTGTGATTAAACGGATATTCCAATGGATGGTATGAGTAAAGGATACTCCTACAGATGGTGTGGCTAAATGACTTAGGCTCAAACACGACAACAACGATCCAACTACATCCCTTACAGCTCACCAACCTAAATCAGCATTTTCACTCGAAACTTCGGGATTCAAACCCAGGACGCAAAGGTTAAAGGCAAACGCTCAATTAATCTACGACCGTATGAAGCTGTAACGACTTGATCAGAGTTTAACCCGGGCGACTTGTAGACTCGACTCTCCGTTGTATAAGTCTCATCAGTTAGGCTGGCCTATGTCCTCCTCCTCCTTCGCGTCCGTTATTATTTCTGGCGTTGAATATTGAACGACTATTTATGGCTTTTCTCGTCGACATGAATAATAAACATCTTCGTCTCGTCCGCGATGGTCTACATCGCATTTCAGTGGGACGTTCGAGGAAATGAAACGACGTGTTGGGCCTGCTACCGACCAAGCGAGTGATTTACAGCTGTTCTGCCATGGCGTTGCATGACGGTGGGCAACGATACTGCCTTTCTGCTCATTTGTATCATGGTCTACCGTCTGTTTTAAGTGCACTGCTTCGTGCTTTGAGTTACGCGTTTTAAGTTGTTTGATTCGGTCCTAGGAGAACAATATATCTCCGAACTTGTATGTTCAACTTGCATTTGATGCTGAAATACTGTTTCTTTTTTGGTCAATTTATTTCACGTACACACTTTGTGTAAGTTACTTGTGCAGTAGGTATGCTGCTTTCTGTTTTTAAGTGCACAACGCCAAAAATAACGAAACACTTTCTGTATGAGCATAGGCGTAATTTGTGGGGGGTGCAAGGGGTACCCGTACCCCCACTTTTTGGACTGGGGGTACCGTACCCCCCACTTTTTGAACAATGCCAATCAATATTTTTTATTGTGACTTCCCAGAGATCGCAGTCTCCGCCTTGCCTCGTGTATATAAGAAATTGGTACCCCCCACTTTTTATACCAAAGTTACGCCTCTGTGTATGAGTTACTCTTTACGACTGAGTTACTCTTCGCTTAGGTTACTATTTCTCCTCGAACTAATCATTCTGCACGAGTCAATCTTACGGTTGAGTTAGGCGTGACACCTTTGAGTCACCAGTTAAGTACCCAGATACAGTGCTCTAGTTAACATTTTCGCATACTTATTTACAGATATCGAAGAAATTCCTGAGAATATCAAGTACTGCAAGAATCTCCAGATTGTTGATTTAAGTAGCAACCCACTGCAAAGGTAATACCTTCTTAATTTCTGTGAGGTAAGTGATTTTACCGCTGTTACTTCAATGTATCCCATTCATAATAGATACGACCTAAAAGCAGCCTTCAACAGTGTGATCGTGTTTCCATGGTAATTTTGCTTATATTTCCATGGTTACAAATATCAGATATCCATCGACATTGTAGTTGTAATTGTGTTACTCTGCGTAGTTTTCTGTGTTGTGATTCCGTTGGTGATAAACGAAATAACTGAAATCCGAAACAACCATGGATACAGTGTTGTTGACATGGATGCGATGTTGCCATGAATACTTTGTGGCCACGGAGGCACCCCGTCAAAAGAGCGCCCGACAAAAGAGCGCCGACAAAAGAGCGCCGACAAAAGAGCGCCGACATAAGAGCGCCGACAAGAGGTGTAAGGTTCACTGACGAAGGGTTCACGATCTTCCAGCTTCTAGTGTGAGCTATATTTTCATCACTCATCCAGCTTCTAGTTTGAGCTATGTTTTCATGTAGAATCCAGCTTTTAGTTTTAGCTATATTTTCATCACTCATCAAGCTTCTAGTTTGAGCTATGTTTTCACCGAGAATCCAGCTTCTAGTTTTAGCTATATTTTCATCACTCATCCAGCTCCTAGCTTGAGGTATGTTTTGATTGGTTATCCAGCTTCTAGTTTGAGCTATATTTTCATCACTCATCCAGCTTCTAGCTTGAGGTATGTTTTCATTGGTTATCCAGCCTCTAGTTTGAGCTATATTTTAAGCACTCATCCAGCTTCTAGTTTGAGCTATGTTTTCATCGCTCTCCCAGCTTCTAGTTTGAGGCATGTTTTCATCGATAATCCAACTTCTAGTTTCAGCTACGTATAATAGAGCTCAAACTAGAGGCTGGAAGATCGATGAAAATATGGGTCTAAGTAGAAGCCGGATTCTCGATGACTATTTAAATATTAATTTATCGTGAACCACTTGTCAGTGAATCATTCGTCGATGAACCATTTCTTTTGGTACCGAAGTGTAATAATACAAATTTAATGTATTTGATGGAATGCATTAAAAAAGATTAAAATTTATTCACGGAATGCAACGAAAAAGATTGCAGTTCAAATCATGTTTTCTTTCGTTCCGAATACTAGGATTCTGTTCGCGTCATCCGCGCGATCTAATGGTTATGTCGGCGCTCAACTATGTAACATAAAATAAAATAAAATACTTGCTTATTTCCCATACCAGTTGATATAACGCAATTGGTAACAATAATTGATAAATGTTGAAGTGAGTTGATAATCTCTCAGCTCTTCCTTTTTCGTGAATGCTAATACAAGTTTCGGTTTATGAACCCTCGATATAAAGTTTTCGTCGGCGCTCTTATGTCGGCGCTCTTTTGTCATCGCTCTTTTGTCGGCGCTCTTTTGTCGGGCGCTCTTTTGACGGGTCACCGGCCACGGATATGGTGCAGGCCAACGTGTTGTGTTGGATATAGTGTTGCGTTACATTGCACGACGTCAGCAATCATTTTCATCTATAGCTCGTAATGGCGTCTGCTCGTACAGTTGAAAATACATTGGTTTGAACGTCTACGGCCAATCGACTAAGTCTTTAAATCAGTCGCTAACTCATTAAGTCAGTAGGTAATTCCTTAGCGACTGACTCCGGGAACTATCGCAAAGTGTAGACCACCTGTGTTTCGAGTCCGAGAGCGTGAGCAAGGTGGTCCATAAAGACGCGTTACCTAATGTTCCGTCCACGACGCTGTGTCGTATAACCTTAATATTCCTTATTGCTTCACTGTATACAATAAAACGCACGCCGTACACGATGTTGTCGCAGTTCGGTAAATAGCATTCTAGTCTGTTTTTCCAATAGCCTACTGCATAATATATTCTATGATTCCGTGACGTGACAACTGTTCGTGTCTTAGTGACATGTTTTACCTTTTGTGGTCTCAATTAGTCATTGCTATAGTAAATCGTTAGACCGTAGGACAATTGGGGAGGGGTCTGTCGTAAGTATTACCTCGATATGATGGTTCCAGGAGCGTAACAATCTGAGAGCCACTGGGTTTAAAGCGACGTGACTGGCCTTAGCAGCCACTTAAGGAGTCGTCTTACACAAGGGTTTAAATAACTTAAAATACAAACGCTCTGCTCAGACACCTTCAAACGTATCATTTGCGTTTTCGAGTGGTGCCAAATCTGGATAAAGGAGGAGGGTGACCATAATTAGCTTCGTTATGATACAGCGCCGGAGCAGGAACAACCGATGGAACGTTGGTTTGAGGTTCGATTTTCTGAGTATATAGTATACGCAGGAGAGGCGTTTGCAACCCTGGTAGCCATTATGTGTAATTGAACAGTAGGTAGGTCTACTACCATGGGCGCCCGCAGCATAGGTCAAGGGGGGTCGCGTGACCCCCCCTGGAAATCATGATGTGACTGCCAAGAGAATCATGGATACTGAAAACCTTACTCTCTGAGTTTGAAAGCAACAGCAAGTGCTGGCTGTTGACGAGAACCCCAGAGTTGATGCACTATAGAATTAATAGAAATAACACAGTAGGCCTAATGGAACCTACCTAGAGCCGGCCAATGCCAGCCCTGGCCTTAGGGTCAGCAAGCTAAGGCGACTGACCAGAGAATCATGGACACTGGAAACCGTATACTCTCTAGGTCTGAAAGGTCAAACAGGTGTTGGCTGTAGAAATATAGCTTTGGTTTCTCTCTGCATGGTTCAAAGGCGGAGGATGGTGACACGCGCAATATATCATCCTACAAGACTGAAGAGGGAGTGGTTGGACTTGGATATAGAGATAAGACACAGGACAACTAATTACTAAGACAGCTGTAATATATATCTATATGTATGTATGTATGCTCATATATATATATATATCATATTTATTTATGGGCTTTCAGATTGGGAGGAGAAAGAGAGACTAGATCAGTTCATTTCGAGATCCCATCAATGTAGGCCCTATTCGAGAATAGGGCCTACAGAGGATTGTAACTAAATTTTAAATTAATAAAAGTGGTTAAATCTAGTGGACCGCCATTAAAGAAATTTATAATTATCTGTCGTTTTCAAAGTCACCAGCTGGAAGATGTGATGGTAAGTGCAACTAAACTGTTGAGAGTCGAGACTGCATTTATAAACAATTCGCCTAAATCTGCGCATCAGAAAAATTGACAAACAGGATTAGAGATGGCCATATCCCTTTAAATTTTACTTTCTTCCACACAAAAAAATCCGTTTTGTTCGCAGTTTTTACTTGTAATCGCAATCGTAATCTCGCCCACAAAAGCTATAGGTCGCGGGAACCAGATTATTCACAGGCACTCAGTCAAACAAAATCTATAGGCAGGGGGTTAAAGTGCAAAGGGGTCAGGCAAGCCTGGCAGGCAGTCAGACGGCTACGGTGGATGGAGTTTAGAATTGAAGCGATGAGGGAGGCAAGTGGAAGAGGAGGAAGCAGGCTAAGATCTGTGAAAGAGCAGTGTTTTATGTTTTGAGTGAAAGCCATGTGGACAGATGACAAGAGATAAGGTTTTGGTGAGTTCGTAGGAATGATCTGATATTTGTCGTAATCCTGGTGAGAGTTCATTCAAGAGAAGCAGAACAGCTATGACTATAAAGCGATTTGCAAATTTTAGCGATGAGGTGACGGAAGGGCGAAGTGTTAGGGCGGATGAGGAGCGGGTTGAGCGGCGTAGTTGGACTGTGAATAACTGACGAAGTTAGGAGGCACACCATACATCCGACACACCATACATCCGACCCCCAAATTTAGAAGAAACACCAAAAAAGGTCATCACACGAAAAAGAAATTTTGACCTCTTTTTGAGGAGATCAGTTCAAAACTCTTTATTGACCAGATCAGTTCAAAAGTGTCCCCCCGCCTGTCAAACAAGATCGCCGCCAGTGCTCCCGGCCGTGACTGACCTCCCCTGCAAAAAATCCTGCGGGCGCCCATGTCTACTACTGAATAGACAGTATACGTAAGTACGTAAGTATAGGCTAAACTTAAACCATTGTCTACTGCATAGACAATAGTTTTAGGTTTAGCTTATTAACTGACGTACCTAATTTAGAAATTATGTTAATCATAGGCCATAATGAATGCGTTATTACCAGAAAATTGGTATCGAAGAACGTTCTCGCTACATCAACGTCTGCTGTTTCGAGACAGTAATTTAAGAATGGACAGGCTTGGGTGAAGGTGGGTGGAGTGTGGGGTATGTGAATTTTGGTATAGATGGGTGGGGTTGCATAGGGATGAGATATGGAAGGGGAGTGTGAAGAGGATCCTAAGAGCAGCCGTGCGAGGAGTATATCATTGTGCCCGGACAGCATCCTTTACTAGAGAGGTTTTCGAGTCGGGTTCTGTTTGCTTGAGGACCAAGAGAAACAGACACACGGACAGATAGAGGCAGGCAGGCAGACAGACATACAGACGGACAGATAAATATGTAAGCAAGTGGCCAGACAGTCCAGACATGCAGAGAGACAGACAGGCAGGCAGACTCACAGGCAGCTATAGATATAGGCAGGCAGATAGGCATATAGTATCGCAGGTAGGCATACACGAAGGTTGACAGACAGGCACAGAGGCAAGTAGACGTGAGGGCAGGTGAACTGACAGACAGGTATGAACGTAGGTAGACACAGAGATAGCCATTTCAAAGCGAGATGTCTGGCAGACATGACGGACGAACAATTTGTTTGACAAGAGAGACTAATGGGGTGAGCGCGATTTGCCTGGACAGTCTTCTTCTTCTTCTGAGTGTTTGGCTGTTAGTCATTGTCGTCGTCGCCAGAGGTCAGTCATAGACGACGACGATACAGCCGAATATTTGTTCATCCTCCAGGCGCTTTAATTTGGCAGAGTACGGTAAACAACTCTGGCTCCATGTCCAGGACCCCAGAGCACTTCTCTGACTCAAGGGCAATAGAGAGGGACATGCTCCACCGTCTCCCCCTCCCAGGGATATATGAGGATGCTGCCTATTAGAGACCACTTCATCATCATTATTATCTTCCTCCTCCTCCTCCACGTTCACCTCCTCCTTTTGCTCCTCATACCTTTTGCTCCTCATCATTGTCATCATCTTGCTCATTGTCGTTATTGCTATTTCATTCTGTTTGTTTCGTATCGGGGTAAAAATATCTTTCAAGTTCTTCATATCGTAAAACAGACAAAAGAAGTCATTCGCTTCAAATTACCTATATACTCCATTCTGTCCGAGTACGACAAACCTATGACAAACCTATGACTCTATGAGTCCCATATAGGGAAGATATAAAAAAATTTAATATGTTTTCATATTTTACTGAGAGTCATTGATATGACTCTTTCGTCAGCAGTGAAACATCCGAAATTGAGAATGTCTATGATAATGATTAACATTATCACAGGTTTATTGATTTTATGGTTATTTTTTTATTTTATTTAGCCAAATCTCTCACATAGGCCAAGGTCAAAGGTTATGTTCACACGTCATATGAATAACGGTGAATATACTACTACTACCACCTCCACTACTACTACCACCACCTCCACTACTACTACTACTACTACTACTACTACTACTACTACTACTACTACTACTACTACTACTACTACTACTACTACTACTACTACTACTACTACTACTACTACTACTACTACTACTACTACTACTACTACTACTACTACTACTACTACTACTACTACTACTACTACTACTACTACTACTACTACTACTACTACTACTACTACTACTACTACTACTACTACTACTACTACTACTACTACTACTACTACTACTACTACTACTACTACTACCACCACCGTCACTTTTACCACCACTACTACTATTTCATTTGCCGTCATTAATTTATTTTTATAGTATTGGTATCATTTCCTTTTTATATATTTTTAAATGTATGAGTATTATCAAGTATTTGCTAGGTTTATTCGTATCAGTATTATTATTATTATTATTATTATTATTATTATTATTATTATTATTATTATTATTATTATTATTATTATTATTATTATTATTATTATTATTATTATTATTATTATTATTATTATTATTATTATTATTATTGTTGTTGTTGTTGTTGTTGTTGTTGTTGCTGTTGTTGTTGTTGTTGTTATTATTAATATATTATAATTATTAATATATTATTACTATTGTTGCTGCTTAGTTTTGTACTGGGTCTACGGAGGTGCTTGCTCGTCCATCTTTTGCCGATAATCTAGCAATCACCAGCATCGGGAAATGTGCTCAGCTGCAGCAGCCGCCAGCGTATCCAGCTGGCGTCGGATGCTCTGTCTCTTGGCTCCAACGTCTCGTATCACAGCATCACGGCACGCGCCAAAAATCTCCGACAAACCTTTTCACTCGGCCTTTGTATAAACTGTGCTGACCGGATGTCTTGGTAATAGCAATTGAACGCGATGCTTCGGTGCTGTGCATCGACGCTGTTTGCCTGCGTAGGTCTTGGTTGTAGTTTTGGCCACGAATCTTCGGACGCTGTATCGTTGATCAACTGGGAGCCTGGGATATGGATTTCTCGGTTAAAGAGATGAACGCGATACCGCCTGCGCAGCGCTTGTGCTCATGACACGGTGGCCCATCAGTTATTCAAGCAGTCACCGCGTAAAGACTTCGACCATTCACTTTAAGCACAACCGCCTAGCGCTGTAGTTGATTTATGATTATTGCTATATAAAGGCGGTACATAAACGCATAAATTGATTATTATTGTAGCCATAAGGCGTTGTGTCACCAAATAGAAAATTAATCTGGTGAAAAAATAATTTATCTAGAACGGTCATGACTCATGACTCGTCAATATCCAGCAGACAAAATGTGCCGCAAATGCGAAAGCGCTAAACAGTTGGACTACTGTTGCCAGGTGTTGAAAGAGATAGCTTATTTCTTCAGAGTCACCGGAAATTGCAGGAGAGACAACGCCCAAGAAATGTCATACCACTTTTCTTAATTGGGCTATGCGTCTCAGCAGCCCAGTGGAACGAAAGGATGGCTACGAAGCAGTGAGCTGCATGTAGGTCGTACATTTTCTGATAGCGGCAAGTTCCGCAGCTCCCCTCCCCACCCCGACTCAGGATAAGTAAGATGTCTCCACGGCTTCTATCACTGTGACGTCTCATTTAGACTGCGCCCTAAGCTCCACTGAATTAGGGTGAGACTATTCAGGTCTCTTACCATTGGTTCTTGATATACCACGTGCCTCTGTCATTGTAGGGAAGCAAACGTGGTTGAGTCTCCGACAAATGAGATCATTCAGTGCAGCCTGTCTGGCAAAGACGCCAGGGCACAGCGAGCAAGAAATCTCATGCGAACCATCTGCAGCTATCAAAAATCCACAGCAATAGTTAATTAGCTCACGAGTATTGGTTCCGAGGAAGCTGTTCTCTTTTAGTGCCTGTCCCAGTAACATTGCATATTGGCATTATTATTATTACTACTACTACTACTACTACTACTACTACTACTACTACTACTACTACTACTACTACTACTACTACTACTACTACTACTACTACTACTACTACTACTACTACTACTACTATTATTATTATTATTATTATTAATTTATTATTATCATCATCATCATTATCATCATCATCATCATCATCATCATCATCATCATCATCATCATTATCATCATCATCATCATCATCATCATCATCATCATCATCATCATCATCATCATCATCATCATCATCATCACAACTGCATTGATCCATAATGGTCACAAAACATTATTCAATCAGTAGGAAGCTGACATAATTATATATTATGCGCCAAAAGTTTTGCAGTGGAATTCGACGGCACTCACCGTATTAAGCCGTCCTGGTTTCACGTGCAGTGACTGTCTTCTATTGATCCATGGTCGACCAGTCGTCGAGAACCGCTAATGAAGTTTATCTGCGGAGGTGGCAGCGGTGGGATGTTGCGGGGCACCCGCCTTCGTCTGACGCTAATATTGGCGTCGAATAATACGATATGATAAGCCAGAGGGGCTTTTGCTTGCTTGCTTAAGCCCTCTGGCTTGGGGATAGTAGCGAGTCCGAGGGGAAGGGTGCGCGGAGGGGAGTGCGGGAAGATTTGGAGCTTTTTATGCGTGGATTTTTATCGAGTTCGGTTCCTGGATGTTTTCCCTTCCAGGCCACTGTAGGGACTGCTGTATTCTCCATGGAAGGGCACTGGGACTCCGTTGGAAGGGGAGTTTTGGAAAGGAAAATGCGGGAGGTGTTTGTCATCTGAGGGATGTCCCTTACAGGCAACCATAGTATTGCTGTCGTCCTGTTTAAGAGTAAGAAAATCGGGATTCCGGTCGGGAAGTTTTTTGGGGTTATGGCGGTGATTTTGTCTGACAGATGGGCAAACACATCTGGTTGATGGGTTTGTGGGGTGACATACCGTGTAGGTCATTACTACTGTCGTCCGGTTCATACTGCCCCTGGCCCATAGTTTGTGTGAGGGCTTTTCCGAACTGTAGCGCGTCCGTATACGCACTTCTTTCAGCCTAATATATGTATACATGCCTGTATGCATGCATGCATGCATGCATGCATGCATATATGTATGTATGTATGTATGTATGTATGTATGTATGTATGTATGTATGTATGTATGTATGTATTTATGTATGTATGTATGTATGTATGTATGTATGTATGTATGTATGTATGTATGTATGTATGTATGTATGCATGCATGCATGTATGTATGTATGTATGTATG
>OY744602.1:55377263-55392263 GCA_963556255.1 Allolobophora icterica | reverse complement strand
GAGGAGTGGTTGAGCTGTGAAGACATAGCTAATGCGGCTGACATTTATGTAGCGTCGTATGATGGTGGGAATGACTTAGTGTGCCGTAGTCATCCGACACCGAAGTATAACAATTGGACGAGAGGTCAACCACAGGTTCAAGTCAATAACCAGACAGCTCAACCCAAGTCTCCCAAACCGGAAATAAGGGGTGAAGCCAAGATAGGTGCGAGGGTGTCTCAGGAGGAGGCCAAGGTAAAGGGTCTCTGTTTCCTATGTCATCAGAAGGGTCATAGGGCAAGGGAGTGCCAGACCAAACCAAGTTCTAAAAAGGTGAGTACTTGTATATCTGGGAACCCAACTGAAGAAGTGACCGACTTATTTGTTGAGAAGGTCAACGTGTTGCATGAGATACCTGAACAGGTAAAGCAAGGGAATTTATTGGATAATTCTAAACCAATAGGGTTGGAAACTGCTGTAAGGGTATACGAGAATAGTATTGATGGATTACACGAGAGGTCGTATATCAATGTACAGATTGAAGATCTCCCTTCTCAGCCAGCATTATCTGATTCAGGAGCAGAAATTTGTTGTATTGATAAGAAATTAATTGAGTCACTAAACTTACCCGTGATTAAACGGATTAATATAATTGGTTTTCAGGGAGAAGGATGTAAGGCAGATGTAGTATACCTACAAATGAAATTAGCTAATTCAATGGAAGGAACGACAAACATTGCGCCATCTTTGTGCGTCATGTTCGCTGCAGTCCCTGAACTAAATGAACGGGTTATTTTGACACCCCATGTTGTGGACCTATTAAGGGATAGTTCGCAATATGTAGTGATGGTAGCTGGCGTAGATCGATGTGTACAAATAAATAAAGGGGCAGAAGAAGATAACTTAGAAGTTAACAGCAACGAATCCTTGCCGTCAGAAGTGAATGAATATTCTCAGGAGCAACTAGTTGATGATTCAGATAATTTTCTTGATGTTGAGTCAACAGAGTTCAAGTCTGATGAGGGAGTAGCGAATAGTGATACTTTATTGCGTGAGCAACAGAATTGTCACAGTCTTATACCTTGCTGGCAACAAGCGAGACAGAATAAAAATAATTTCTTTATAGATAATAACCTCCTGTACCACAAAGGGGAAATTATGGGACATAAGGTTAATCAATTATGTTTACCGGAAGATAGAATCGAGGTTGTCTTGCGAGTAGCACACGATGCCCCATGTGCTGGGCACATGGCTTTTAAGGCAACGAGAGCCAGGATCAAATTAAACTTTTGGTTTCCAAGAATGGATGAGAGGATTCGCGAATATTGTGCGTCTTGTCAAATTTGTCAACTAAGAACTCCAGTTAAAGTGGCAGATCGAGTCCCGATCACTCCTATTCCGAGGGCGGATGAACTCTGTTTTAACCATCTAAATATGGATTGTATTGGCCCTATGGTAGTGACTGGAGAATCCAACAAATCGAAACCCCAGTACAATTATGCTCTGGTTCTGGTGGACAAATTTTCTCGTTGGCCGATGGCGTATCCTCTTAGATCGCTGAATGCAAAGGGAGTTTGTGAAGCTCTGTTGCAAGTTTTTACAACTTTTTCTATTCCAAGGATCATCAGTTCTGATTGTGGTACCAACTTTACCAGTCGTTTGACGAAAGAATTCTTGCGGCGAATGGGTTGTAGTCCCAGATTTAATACCCCTGGACATCCTGAGGCAGCTGGATTGGTTGAAAGATGTAACCAAAGCTTGAAAACCATGATCTTTAAGCTTGCTCAATCTGATCCTCGTGGATGGCACCAATTGTTACCGTTTGTTCTGTGGAGCCTTAGAGAAAAACCTTCAGGCACGACTCATATTTCGCCATTCACTATGGTTTATGGAACTCTTCCTCGGGGTCCACTTAGTGTGTTGAAGGAATCGTGGGCTGGCGAACGAAAAGTACCTCTTAACTTAGGTAAATCACCCGAAGAGTATCTCCAATCACTGAAGGAAAACCTCGAATTCGCGAAAGTTTATGCAGATTACTATAGTGATATAGAAACAAAGCGGTATGCAGATTATTATAACTTGCGTAGTACTGACAGAAAATACGAAGTTGGAGATAAAGTAGCAGTATTAGCACCAGATTTTGGTAGTTCTAAATTTTATAGTCGATGGCAAGGACCTGCTACCGTAGTCAAGGTTAAATCCCCATATTCTTATATAGTAGAAATAGAGGGAAAACAAAGACATTTACACGCAAATAAGATCAAGCGATACCATGAACGACTCGAACAAGCGATGATCAATAGCTGTTCAGTAATTGTTGATCAAGATGAAGAATTTGGTATAGTAGAGGTTGTAGATCAGGAAGAACGTGAACAAATAAGCCCGAGTAAGCGAATTGATCCTCTGATTGTAGCGCATCTTTCGCAAGAGGAACAGAAGCAACTTTTTGAAGTTTTGGATCGGCACACGGCAGTATTTGTGGATAAACCTGGGTATTGTCCAGTATTAGAACATGAAATTAAGATAACTCATGATTTCACTCCTAAGCGTTTAAGGGCATATAAAGTACCTGAGCTACTTAAACCTGAAGTACAACGCCAGATAGAAGAAATGTTGGCATTAGACATCATTCGACCATCGAAAAGTGAAATGGCCAGTCCGGTAGTTTGCGTTTTAAAGGGACCCAAAGGTCAAAATGGCGTTCGATTGGCAATTGATTATCGCCATGTTAACAAATATTCTCTAGGTGATTGTTACCCGACCCCAGACATTGCTGACATCTTACAAAAGGTGGGACGGGCAAAGTTTATTAGTGTTTTCGACGCGAAATCGGGGTATTGGCAAATTCCAGTTCGGAAAGAACATCGATGGCTTACGGCATTCGTATGTGATGCAGGACTTTTTGAGTTCACAAGAATGCCGTTTGGACTCAAGTCCGCTAGCAATACCTTTATTCGTGCTATGACCCAAGTTTTACATCCAGTGCGAAGTTTTACCGAACCATTCGTCGATGATATGGCAGTGGTTTCAATGAATTGGAATGACCATTTAGAACATCTAGAGAAATTCTTGCAAACTATTGAGGAAGCAGGACTCACTTTGAATTTAAGAAAATGTAATTTTGCACAAAACAAAATAAAGTTTGTTGGCCATATAGTAGGGTCAGGTTGTATTGAACCTGATCCAGGTAAGATCGCTACGATCAATGATATCCATCCTCCAACAAAGAAAGAAGTTAGAAAGGTTATGGGTTTTTTCAGTTACTTTCGAAGTTTTATACCTGCTTTAGCTGAAAAAGCACGGATAATAACTGATTTGACACGAGATAACATACCTACGAAGGTGCCTTGGGAGCAAAAGCATCAAGAAGCACTAGATAAGTTAAAGGATGATCTCAGTAAAGCTACACAGTTGCATACCATTGATTTCACTAAGGAATTTGGTTTAAGTGTTGACGCAAGTGCCACCGCGGTCGGGTGTTGCTTGTTTCAGTGGACCGAAGAAGGTCAAGAAAAACCAATTGCTTTTGCTAGCCTTAAACTTACAGATACACAGATGCATTGGTCTACAATTGAGAGAGAGGCTTTCGCAGTAATTTGGGCACTTAAACGATTCAAGTCATGGATATTCTTATCAAAGATAATCATTTATTCAGATCATAATCCTTTGTCTTATCTCACAGATGCAAGCCCTAAGAGTGCGAAACTGACTCGTTGGGCGTTAGCATTGCAAGAGTTTAACGTGGACTTTCGATATCGTCCTGGACGTCAGAACACGGTGGCTGATTTCCTCTCTCGGTTGTGACTCGGATGGTGAAGGGGGGGAATGGCCCGACACACAAGGATCGAGCCCGCAAATTGTATAGATAAATTGACTAACTGATGTGTTTTGTTTTGTTTGTATATGCTGTGTCGAGATGGAGTCTGGAGGCCCGGCTTGATTGTGATGACCCGTTCGGGATGGTGCTGAAGACGTGTCATCATCTGAGGGCGGAGGGAATGTCGTGGTCTACGCGGGTGCATGCATCAAGGGAAGAAAACCGACGCGTCAACAAGCTTGTTTACAACGCACGGAAAATTCTGCAGCAAGCTGTCAACATTAATTCGGTGCATGCAACAAGGATATACGTGTTCAGTAGGACTTTCCAGGGAAAAGTACAGTGACGTCACAGAACGTTCTGGAATCCGGGAGAACTCTATATAAGATAGACCTGCTGTACATTAAGGGCCTTTTGACGAAGATTTGTAAACGTTGAAACATTGATCGTATGACGTTCAATCGAGACCAGCCAACCTGTGTGCTGTCTACGATTGTGATATTTGATAGACGAGTTGACTTACTTTACATTTAATCGACTTTATTTTTAATTAAAGATCTTTTAATAGTTCCTTCGTTGGTTCGTCGTTGCGATCGAAGGAGTCGACCGCGACAGCTAGTGAATTATCAAAGAAAATTATTGATTCTCCAGACTCATTTGAAAGATTTCTTCCACCGTCCAAAACATCTTCCATGGGCCTACTCCCGACCTCCGTAGACGAGCTTCTGAAAATCAGTAGTCTTCTAAAAAAACACACACCACAGGTTTAGATGAAATCGACCCCTATATTGCCACTCCTAATTTAAAACTCATAGTTGTACCTTTAATGGCGATCATCAATTGTTCCCTCCTTAATGGAATAGTCCCTCTTAAGATCAAAATGGCTAAAGTTGTTCCAATCTATAAAAAAGGTGATACTGACAACCCTGCCAATTTTAGGCCTATCTCAATACTTCCTTATTTCGCTAAGTACTTCGAAAAAATAGTATACGATAGATTAAGTAATTATCTAACTACCTTTAATTTAATACACCAAGCGCAATATGGCTTCCGATCTGGGCATTCCACCTATATGGCCCTAATAGAGATGGAAGACCGAATCACTAAAGCAATTGATGCAAACGAATATTCTGTGGGGGTCTTCGTCGATTTAGCGAAGGCCTTCGACACGGTCAACCATCCTATCTTGTTAACAAAATTAGATAACTTTGGCATTAGGGGCCCAATGTTAAAATGGTTCCACAGCTACTTTCAGGACCGCACTCAAAAAGTATTATGCAATGGCGTGCTGTCTGACAGTCGATCTATTTTATTTGGTGTACCCCAGGGATCAAATCTCGGCCCATTACTTTTTCTCTTGTACATAAATGATCTAGCCACAATATCTAAAACCCTCCACTTCATTTTATTTGCGGATGACACAAATATTTTTTTTGCACACCCTTCTTGGCAAACTCTAATGGAAATAGTGAATTCAGAATTTAAACTCATCAATCACTGGTTCTCAGCAAATAGACTCACCCTCAATGTTGACAAATCTAATTTCATTCTTTTTAAATCCCACAGAAAAATTGTGCCCATAGATATTACCCTTGAAATCGCAGAAACCCCCTTGGACCAAGTGGAGTCTACCAAATTCCTGGGGGTGATTGTGGATAAACATCTCTCCTGGAGAGACCATATTAACTTTGTCGCACAAAAAATAGCGAAAAACATAGGTATAATCAATAGGATTGCCCACCTACTTCCTGAAGTGATTAAGCTAAATTTATACTATTCTTTAATTTTACCGTATCTAAATTATTGCAATATTATTTGGACCTCCACGTACGAATCTAGATTGAATAAATTAATAATTCTTCAAAAAAAGGCAGTTCGGATGGTGGCAGGAGTGCCTTTTGGGACCCATACTGCCCCAATCTTCAGCAGACTTAGACTACTAAATATAAGTCAACTTAGGCTAACACAAATTGGTAAATTTTTCTATCGGTTTGAACACAATAACCTTCCCTCCTCATTCTGTGACTATTTTATTCCAGGATCTCGGATCCACACCCATCATACTAGGAACGCCGCTGCCCTCAGACCAGTCAAGGCTCGTACCAACTCACGACTATTTAGTTTAAAGGCGTATGGGCCCAGAGTATGGGAAACTATACCTCCCGATATCCGTCACTCTCCAAATATAAACTTATTCAAATCTCGTCTGAAATCATTTATCTTGAATGGTTGTTAACGGACCTTGGAACGACCACAGGGTTTGGCCAATGCTGCTCGGTGGGCGCGCCGCGCCGGGTTACGTGCTGCTCTTCTCCCCATTCATTCATTTTTTCTCCTACTTATTCTTTTCTTATAGGACTGATAGTCCTATTTTCTGTTTCTTTGTTTCTTTTGTTGACGTTTAGTTAAGTATATATAAATGATTAGTTAAGTTTAACAATGATTTATTTTGCTTTCTCTCATGTTTCCACACCAGACCTCAACTATCTACTCCCTCTGGCTTACCATGACTTGACAGTCACTTAAGTTATGTACAACACTAGTAGGTGTCCCTGCTTAGCGGGAGTTACCTCCCTTTAGGGCCACCTTTTGCTCTATCTGAGACAGAACCACAATCCGACTACTTATAGTTTGTTACATAACATGTTTTTGTTTTGTTTTGTTTTGATGGAAGCAATAAAATGATTTGATTTGATTGATTTGATTTGATATATATATATATATATATATATATGTATATGTATATATATATATGTATGCATGTATGTATGTACATGTGTATATATATGTGTATGTATATATATATGCTTCGGCTGTATACACAAATAGAACTACATACTACAAAATATCACACACTTTGCAGAAAAGAGTGGTAATATTCATGGGATCAGTCTGAATTTTTGTGGTCATCACATTAGCT
This sequence comes from Allolobophora icterica, assembly GCA_963556255.1. Classification (NCBI taxonomy): domain Eukaryota; kingdom Metazoa; phylum Annelida; class Clitellata; order Crassiclitellata; family Lumbricidae; genus Allolobophora; species Allolobophora icterica. The sequence continues at coordinate 55,385,547 of OY744602.1, read as the reverse complement.
TTTAACCTGATTAAAACCTGGTTGTTGGTTTACTAGACTGTTTGTTTACCTGTGCTTTGCTTACCTGTTTAACTGTGGTTTCAGCCTGCCCGATGGTTTCATGCATCTGCAGAATCTGACTCACCTTAGCCTCAACGATGTCTCACTCAACCGAATACCATACGACATTGGCAGGTCGGTTTTTGGCTCTAACTTATGTAAACTATTTAGCGATGTTAGCACACGGAACAAATTAATCTGTGGTCGCCCTGAAAAAGCTCATGTTCCAACGCATTAACATCTTCACATTATATTATTATCACAAAATTTCTTTCCGAGGGTAATCGTCTGCAGTTTGTCCGTTCGAATTGATATTAAACGAATATACATACATACTATGTATACTAGAGTATATATATTCTAGAGTATTTGCCCGTCATATGACGGGCAAATACTACTAACGACGGCGAGTTCTGCATGTAATGTTCGTCTGGCCTGCGCTTGTTCAGGCGCTCCGTGAGCTCGTCGTTGCCAGTGATAATGCGTATCAGTCTCACGTCTTTGCGACCTCAGACGACCGAGAGTTTCTTGGCTTTGTCGGGCCATCCATCTTTGCCGTCGCTCACGATTTAAACGTAATCGTCGCTCTTGTGACTTTTTCATTCATGGGGCAACGAAATTTCCAAGGACTATTTACCAACAATATGGTATTTTCCAGTTTTATTACGTCTTGTGGACTGTTAGAAGAAATGATGAAGAACTATTTACGAACAATATAGTATTTGTCCTTTATTTGTTCTTGTTCGTGTATTGTACGTGACCAAACGATGTTTAGGCTAATTGGTCTTCGCCTCCCCTCAACCTGCCGTCGTACGTGTCATGTTTTGTACCATATTGAGAAAGTAATGCTGGGAGGGAGGGAGGGAGGGAGGGAGGGAGGGAGCGAGGGAGGGAGGGAGGGAGGGAGAGAGGGAGGGAGGGAGGGAGGGAGGGACAGACTTGGTTAGCAGCGCCCATGTGGTATTGCGTCGGTCTTCGCCCGATGCAGGCCTTAGGCAGAATCAGTTACATTCCACACATTCCAGAGCGTTTATCGTAGGACACATAGATCTGGGAGACTATAAAATATATATATTTTATATATATATATATACACTGCAAGTGACGCCACAGTTCATATGCAGGTTTGGTATAATCACCGCAGCTAATCTAATCTAGTCTAGCTAATCTAATTACCTCTGCCGTCTTGAAATTGAAAGAAACCAGGCGACTTTGTTATCGTGACTTATCCTTGATCTCACTTTTGAATGCCTATTAATACTTTGCTGGATGAACTTCATCTTGAAAGCTATTTGAGCTTCAAACAAAACCACTGAGTGAAATCAAATCGACACAGAGACCGGAATACGGGCTGCGGAAGATAAGGATAAACAACCTGAAAAGATGAGAATGTTCGAAAGAGGAATAGGAAGAGGTTGAGAAGACAGAGGAGACGGAGAAAGAGGAGTCGAAGGAAGAGAAGCAAGAGGGGAATAAAAGGATGAAAGCGAATAAATTGAGCAGAATAAAGAGGAAGAAGGGACGGAGAAATGGTACAGAAAGACAGGAAGACGAATAAGAGAAGCAGCAGCAAGGGGAAAGAGAGGCAGAGGAGGAATAGGAAAAGAATGATGTATGTATATATACGTAATCGGAGCAAGAGGAGGCAGAGAAGCAGGATGAGGTGGGGGGGGGACTGAGGAGGAAGGGTCGGACGAGGCAGAGGACCGGCTATCAAACAGCGACATCTAGGCGTTGGCAGCGGCTGCAGAGCATCTATACTATCACGCTGTTTGGAACCAAGAGATGCGGACGACAGACAGCGAGGGCTGACTGATGCACAGACTTCTTGGCTATAACAGATTGCACGCAAAACGTAGAACGACTCTTGTGTGTGCATGTATGTGTGTATGTATGCTTGTACGTATGTTTATTAGTATGCGTGCGCTTATGTGCTATATATGTCTTCATGCGTGTATTTGTGTATGTACGTACTTATGTATGTACCTACGTATGTATGTGTGTATGTATGTTAAGTATGTATGTATATTGTACATGTTCACATATAAAAATTTAAAATTCTGGAGCCGTCTTATTTCCTGGAATCGTCTGTCAGACTGTCACGTATGCGTGTAACTGTTTAGATTTTTCACAGCTCCTATTAAGAACGTCTCAACGGCCATTTTATATGTCTGTCTGTCTGACTGCATATACATGTTCCTATATGTACGTATTAAAATATAGATGAGATCGGAGGCTGCGTGGAAATGGGGAATCTATAGCAGCGCCATGGGAATGGAATGGGAGAAGCGAAGCTTAGGTAGAGAGAGCGAGAGAGAAAGAGAGAGAAAGAGAGAGAAAGAGAGAGAAGAGAGAGAGAGAAAGAGAGAGAGAGAGAGAGAGAGAGAGAGAGAGAGAGAGAGAGAAGAGAGAGCATCCAAATGGACATCTTAACGACGCAAGATGTCTCTCTCCCCTTTGGCATTTCAGGCGTTGCTCTGCCATCTGCCGACTGCTCTGCACACGATGCCTGCTCTCTTTCCTCTGATTTTGTAATGCGATACCGTGTAGTGTTGTGTAATGTAACGATATGTAACGCGACGTTCTTAAAAGGCGCTGTTTAAAGAGCAATATGCACGCATAATGAACGATGAGTCACGCACACGAAGACAGAAACGGACTGACACACATACAAATAGGTAGGCATGTAGGAAACAGAGAGATAGGCACACGAAGCTTCGTGATTGAGAGAGACAGACAGCTATAATGAGTATACGAGTATAATATATATATGTGTATCTATATATATATATATATATATATATATATATATATATATATATATATATATATATAAATATATATATATATATGTATACGGAGAGAGACAAGGAGAAAGATACACACAAAAAGGAAAGACAGACAGGCGGTAATATGGAAACGCCCCACTAATGCTCACGGCGTCTGATCTGATTTATCAATAGAGGGAGTTTTCTCTGGGTTTCTGGTACAGAGAAACTGCCTTCGGTGACGTGCTGGAGAACTGGTTGAAAGATCACCCTGTAGTGAGTAGTGTGCAGTTTCGAACCTCCTCCCCTGAGACGATTACTGTTTTGGTCAAGGAGCCAACGCACGATTGCTCAGTGTCGTCCACAGTTGTGCTACGCATTATAATGCATTAAAATAGCGCAATAAGAAAGATCAAGGAATTACTTTAGAATTTAGTGGGTTTATGATGTATTTGTATGTACGTATCTGGGAACTGAGAGTATTTGAAGAACTTCTCAAAAGCGATGTGGTCTAAGGGATCTCCAAGCAGATGCATCCTAATGAAGAGAATCTAACTTAGGCGAAGTTAGGAGGAACAGTAAGTGTATGTTGACTGTTATCCGAGACAGTTGTCTTAGATAACAGTGAACATACACACAATTCCTTATATTATTCGAATGACTCTTAAGCCAATTCAATTGAATGCTCAACTCAGAGAGAGAGAGAGAGAGAGAGAGAGAGAGAGAGAGAGAGAGAGAGAGAGAGAGAGAGAGAGAGAGAGAGAGAGAGAGAGAGAGACAGACAGACAGACAGACAGACAGACAGACAGACAGACAGACAGACAGACAGACAGACAGACAGACAGACAGAGAGACAGACAGACAGACAGACAGACAGACAGACAGACAGACAGACAGAAAGACAGAGAGACAGAGAGACAGAGAGACAGAGACAGAGAGAGAGACAGAGAGAGAGACAGAGAGAGAGAGAGACAGAAAGAGAAGAGAGAGAGAGACAGAGAGAGAGAGAGAGAAAGAGAAGAGAGAGAGAGAAAGAAAGAAAGAAAGAGAGCGAAGGAGAGAGAAAGAGAGAGAGAGACAAACAGACAGATAGACAGACAGGCAGAGACAGACAGGCAGACACACAGACAGAGATAGACGCACAGACAGAGAAGCAGGGATAAGACGACGAGACATAGACTGAGAGATACTGAAAGACAGAAAAACCAATTGACAGAAGGACAAGCAGGCAGATGAACGCTTGAGTTGCTAAAGACAGAGTAAGACCATGAGACAGAAACAGAAAGACAGATACAGATACACAGACAGAGGCAAACACCAAGGCACCGTGCACAGCAGTTCTCAGAATAATGTAGAATCTAATCAATGAACGCATCAGTGAATACATTTCTAACCCACTGGGTGGAAAGGAACGAAAACTACAGGGGTTTACTTACAAAGAAAATTGATCTGAGTGTATATGAGGTCATTGTCACAAAATCAGATTTTGCTGGTTCTGCTGGATAAGTAATCGGAATCTTACTCTCAGAAATTCTAAAGAGCTTCTTAGAAGGTAAGCGCAGAGCTTATTCACGAGTGCTGCATCAAGTCAGAAGGGTTGTCCATAGATATTAAGTGCAGAATAAGGAGCAGACTGTTTGTTGTCTTGGATAACAGTGAACATGCATTTCATTCCTTCTAACTCGGTCTCAGTCTCTTCATTTGTTACGACGAAGAAGAAGAGGGACGGACAAAGGAAAGGACCAAAGCAGGACTGTGCAGGACAAAGGAAAGGACCAAAGCAGGACCGTGCAGGACAAAGGAAAGGACCGAAGCAGGACTGTGCAGGACAGTTCACGGTTTCTCGTGCTAATGTAGGGAAGTGAGGAACCTCATGATCTCCCCATGCAGCTATATGCGTATATATGCCTGTATTGGGATGACAAAGAGGCCCTACGATCGCCCTAATTTACCAGGAACGCGTAGACGGTGCCCTTTAATTAGCGGTCAGCGCTGCGGCTATTTCTGGCGCCTCATAAAAATCCCAGTAGGCGCCTTAATCGTCTGGGTTTGAACCAAGGTGTTTAGTGCTCTGCAATAATAATGTTCGCGGCGCGCGGTCTCAAGTGTTCGCATTGTCTCAGACCCAGTAACTCATGTCCGTCCTGCAGATGCCGACGGCCGCTGCAAGGAAGACGTCTGGACAAACAGTTGACTGCTCTATGTAGTAGCAGTTGAACAAAAACTCGACCCTTGTCCTGTCTTTAACAACTCACGAGCCAACTGTTGGCTGCATCACCATGAACGAATAATATTTGGGCCATTACATTAACTTGTATTGTTTAATCGTTCTACATCATGTAAATGTTCATCCGCTTTTCGGATGAAAATAAGACTACTTACTTACTTACTTTCATTCCACTCGCCTCTGTCCTTTATCTCCGTCAGTAACTGATCGAACGATAGTTGAGTCCACGACTTAGTCCGCTAGTCTTCTCGGGTCTTCTTTTCAACAGGGACATCGCATGGGTGAACTGGGTTCGTGTCCTCTGTCATGGCAATCAGGACGACAGGATCGGAAAGTCAGCTGTTCCATTGAGTATATGCTTTGCTCACAGTCGATATAACGATGATCATAGACTGCGCATTTAATCAATTCATATATATAAGCCGACCTATAGTTGTCATAATATTTCGTTGGTTATTATTATTAGTAGTAGTATCATCACCACCACCACCAGATGCAGTTCATCATCCAACAGACCGAAATGGTTGACAGTCTGCAATAGGCTGTAATGCTGCATGCTACATAGCCTTCTTTCTGTGCCTCGATTTCGCCAGGGCTTCAAGACCATTCCATCTGATTATGGCCTGGTCGAGTCAGGCCGGAAGCACCTCTGAAGAGTTTTCTTGAAGTGGCGAAATATAAATTTAAACTTGCGATGGCGATTAGGGTGAATGTCGTTCGATTTAGATGCATTCGCGTGCGTCATGGATTTCGTATCGGATGCTGCTTATAAGAAGTCCAGGCGGTCGTTGCGTCGGTCGTGCGTCTTTGCCGAGGATTCTCTTCGGCTGTGTAACTTAAGTGTCGATGAAATATTGAAGGACTCGTCCTCTTGTTGGTATCTTCCTTCTTCGGGGGTTGTGGGGGGGGGGGGTTGTTTGGGTTGGTGAGGTTCCCCGATCCAGTCTCTCCCGGTCTAATACGAATTGCCATTGATCGATATAAGACTAGTTACATTTGAATGTGGTAATATTACTGGCATGAAATGGGTAATTAGTTAGTTATCTAGACACAATATAGTGCCCTTAGGTGCCTTACTACTACTACTACTACTACTACTACTACTACTACTACTATTACTACTACTACTACTACTACTACTACTACTACTACTACTACTACTACTACTACTACTACTACTACTATTATTATTATTGTCATTATTATTAATATTATTAATTAATTAATTAATTGTAGTACTATTAAGATCGTCTGTAGAGAACATTTAAAGGCGATGCCTGAGCAGTTGATTAGGCATTGTCTGGAGAATCATCTCAAGAGAGTTCATATACTATCAACCCTAACATTTAAGGGTATTAAGAGTAGGCCTAATGAAAAACTACTTGTTATTCAGGAGAGAGCACAGTTCTGTAGTTCAAAATCTTTGAAGATGAAGTAAACTAGTCAGCGGTGTAATGTGGTTTAATAATTAATTGTCATTCTTGCTTAATTGTAATTCGTCTAGTTTGACGAACCTTGAGTCTCTGGAACTTCGAGAGAACCTTATCAAGTACCTTCCAAGTTCCGTGTCCTTTCTTGTCAGACTGCGCGCCCTTGACCTTGGAAACAACGTCATCGACGTTCTGGTTAGTCGTCATTTGGATCGGGGCAGAATATGAACTTCGTCTATTGAAGGAGTTTGCCAAGAAATGTTCAGACAGTAAGAGGTTAACAAGATTAACGACTCCACTTGTGTTTACACCTCCTCAGAAGCGATGAGCTAAAGGTCACACATTTCTTAATCTATTTAAGGTGACACACGTATTTATCAATCCCTATAGAAACGCCTAAGAATCATCGTGGTTCAATGATCGAAGGATCAGTCAGAAAAACAACCACAGCAATTCAACGACAAGACAGTTTTAAACAATTAAATACAGTTTATTAGATATCATTAAAGAAAATTGCACTTCACCGCTTCCCTCAGCTTCACTGTGATGCAAATTGCATTGTATTTTGGTGCGTTTCATTGTATCGCATCACAAGGTTTGTCAATGAATTGTATTGTATTGAATTGCATTGCACTATAACTTAGTACATTGTGTTTATATACATTGTTTTAATTACATTGCATTATTTAGCATTGCAGTTTAGTGCCTTGCATTACAATGCACAGCGTTGTATTGCATTTTATTGCATTCCATTGTTCTGTTTCAATTGGGACAGTGATTCTTACTTACTCTCTGATTGTGCTTGAAGCCAGGTTGCATTGGTTGTCTTCCGAGCCTCGAGGAACTTTGGCTTGATTGCAACGACCTAACAGAGGTACCATGGGTATGTAGTATGTACTGCAACCTTTATATTATTATTTTTTTCCCCCGAGGTACATATGATCCCTCGGGAGTTCAAAAATTAGGGGGGCATTGTTCTGGAATGGCTAGTCTTCGCAGATGGTTTTATCGGTGCAAAAGGTGCTAACAAAAGCGACAGCATTGAAGCGTTGGATTTCCATAGATAAGCGCTGATAAAGGAAAGTAGTCTCTCTATTGTCTCCTGATATTTGGGCCAGGCGGTAGCCGAGGAGGTTGATCAGTGCGAGGCCTATAATAATAATAATAATAATAATAATAATAATAATAATAATAATAATAATAATAATAATAATAATAATAATAATAATATTATTATTATTATTATTATTATTATTATTATTATTATTATTATTATTATTATTATTATTATTATTATTATTATTAATGACAAGAGACTATGTTTTATACGGCTTCCATACGTCATAAAACGCTTTCTTCTAACATCAATAATCTACATAAATTAAACGAGGTAAGCTAAAGTCAAGATTGGGAATGAGAGATGGAGTAGGGAGGGGAGATTGGGAGATGAGGTGTAATGGGAGGGAATTGCTTGTAGAACGAGAAAGAGAGAACAGGAAGCAACAGAGAATTGTCTCCACAAGGAGCAATTTGGTGAAATAACATGCAGATGCTGGCTCATAACAGGCTCATTAAAATGATAATAGCCATTCCAGACGTGATTTTATTGTCTCCGGGCATTATTTAAAGAACCTGAGGGATCATAGCTATTATAAATGATATAAGAATAATAATAATTGTATACCTTGGGGAAAAATTATTACTTTGCATTGCATTGCATTGTATAACAATATTAATAATAATAATTATTATTATACATATGCATACATATGTACATATATATATACGCACACAAACAGTATATCACATACACATTTATA
>OY744602.1:55257263-55374763 GCA_963556255.1 Allolobophora icterica | reverse complement strand
CATCATCATCATCATCATCATCATCATCATCATCATCATCATCATCATCATCATCATCATCATCATCATCATCATCGTGGCTTGAGAGCATATTGCTTCGCCCGGCATGTCATCTTAAATTATCTAATCTGTCAAATCCTTCGTCGCGCAGGTTTCACTCCAATCAAAGAACCACCTTTCGTAACCAGATCTTAACGCAAAAGGATCTGACGGGCAAAGGATCCAATAGCTGTTGTTTGATTTGGAGTATACTGTATAGCTGTCACTGCTTCATACTTGACGGCTACTTCTTGTTCGGCCGGTTGGGCCGCAGAATTGGCGGCGTCTAGGAAAGTATTAAAATACAGTTCACTCCTGCCAGATTATCATATTATTCCACTGGTCGTTTAATCTCGGGACCCTTTTAGCAACGCTGTACTTACTTTTACACGGAACTTGAGCGCTCTCTAACGCTTATATCTGCAGACACAAGAGAAGCGTGTCATTTTCCAGTTTCTAGAAGTCACGGTCCAACGATTTAATACTGCCGCCCTTCGCAGCACTTTCTACGTGCCGGAACTTGACGAAGTTTAGCCAACCCAGAAATTTAATTTCTCCGGTACATGATTGTCGGCTTGCAAATTACTATTTTGTAAAATTCCTAACAGAAAATATTATATTTCTGTGTAGCTGCGAAAGCCTCCAAGAATTGCTTCTGACCGAAAATCTTCTTACGGTATGTATTATGTATTTTTATGACGGCGCTATAGAAGTTATTTTTGTATTAGATTGGATTATATAAGCTGAGATTAGATTAGGCTAAATAGATTGAGGTATAGATACTAGACTACACTTAGGTTAGTTCAGACTAGACTACATTTGACTAACTAGATTATGCTGGAATAGAATCAAGTAGATTCCATATCAGATTGCATCATGTGAGATTAGATTAGATTATATTAGATTAGATTACATCACAGGCCATGAGGTTGCAGTAGATTAGATTAAATTATACTAGGTTGCACATTCTCAATTTGGTTATCAGTATACGAAGTTTCAATTGAAGAGGTGCTGTACAAATTCATGATTACAATTGTGATTACAATTAGAGATGACTGAACTAGACAAGATTAGAGCAGATTAGATTGGAATGGATTAAATTACTTCATGTTTTACCTTACCTTGGCTTACTTTGTGGCACCTAATATCATAGAAGATTCCTGGAACCATTGGCAAGTTGAAGATGCTGTCAAACTTGAATGTTGATCGCAACCAGTTGACTGAGATACCTGGAGAGGTAGGAAGCAGTTGCATATATTCCAGGTAGAAGTAAAGGTAAATTAAAGGAAAGGTGAGTGTAAAAGTACAGGTGAAGGGCAAGGTACCGGTGAAGGAAAAGGTTAACATGAAAGTAATAGAGAAGGTAAAGGTAAAGGTGTACAGAAAAGTAAAGATACAGGTACTTGTGAAGGAAAAGGCGAAAGAGGAAGTACAATTGAAGGTACAGGTTACGGAAAAGGTAACTATGGAGGTAAGGGTGAAGATGAAGGCATAGAAGCAAAGTTCAGGCGAGGCAAAGGTATAGGTGAAGGTAAAGGTGAATATACAGGTGGATATATAGGTAAAGGTAATGATGAAGGCAAGGGCGAATTTAAAGATAAAGATAGTATAAGTGCGACTTTAGAAACTCATCAGTTTCATCGTTGTCCTTAAGTCGAATGATTTTGGCTGAAATGCTGACAGCAATCCGACAACCAAACAACCTACACACACACCCACACACACCCACCCACACACACACACCTACACACACACACCTACACACACACCTACACACACACCTACACACACACCTACACACACACCTACACACACACCTACACACACACACCTACACACACACACACACACCTACACACACACACACCTACACACACACCCACACACACCCACCCACACACACACACCTACACACACACCTACACACACACCTACACACACACCTACACACACACCTACACACACACACCTACACACACACACCTACACACACACCTACACACACACACCTACACACACACACACCTACACACACACACCTACACACACACACACACACACACCTACACACACCTACACACACCTACACACACACCTACACACACACCTACACACACCTACACACACACCTACACACACCGATACACACACACCTACACACACACCTACACACACACACCTACACACACACACACCTACACACACCTACACACACACACACACACACCTACACACACACCTACACACACACCTACACACACACCTACACACACACACCTACACACACCTACACACACACACCTACACACACCGATGCACACACACCTACACACACACCTACACACACACGCCTACATACACACACACCTACACACACACCTACACACACACACACACACCTACACACACATACACATACACACTATTCCGGCAATGAAGGCTTGCCAGTAAATTATCAGTTAAACGTGAACTGATACTAACTTGAAAACCGGAAGCAGAGGCGGAAGAGACGGATGCTTTTCCAGTGAACCATGCTGCGTTGTTTGCAGATAGGCAACTGCACTGGAATGGCTGTCTTCTCTGCTCGGGAGAACCACATCACACAACTTCCTATCGAACTCGGAAACTTAACCGATCTACACGTCCTCGATGTTTGTGGCAACAGGTGGGTGTGCTTCTGCTCTAATATGTTCTAGTCTTTTACGAGAAACGGATCTAATTTATTCTAATCTAATCTAATCTAATCTAATCGATACCAATCTATCCTAATAATCGAATCTATTTTGTTCCATTTTATTCTGATATATTATGATATTATGGGATCTAATCTAATCTAATCGATATTAATCTATCCTAATAATAGAATCTAGTCTGTTCCATTCTATTCTTATGCATCATGATATTATGGGATCTAACCTGATCTTATCTAATCCTACACTGATGTGCATCACCCCACCATACCTCGTTTACCTAACCTTGCTTCACCTGAACCTGCCCAAACTTACGTCGCCTTTCTATCAGTCTTCATCTCACCTGACATCGCCAACGGGTCTTTGTTTAGAGCGGCTTTATTTATTTTCCTTGTTGGATCTGTAAGGCTGCGAAATCTGCCGGTGACTCTGAGTTCGTGCAGTCTGAAGGCGATCTGGTTGTCTGAGAACCAGGTCCAGCCGAGCATCAAGTTCCAGCAGGAGTTTGACGACGTCACCGGGCAGATGGCGCTTACCTGCTTCCTGCTTCCGCAGCCCGGATGCAGCCAACTGGTGTCAACCGCATCCAGGGACTTTGGTGAGGGCAGAGCAAACTGTAAATATACACGCTTTTATAAAGCGCCTAATGCTGCATCTATGTGCCAGGTTTGGCCTAGGGCTCCTTGCATGAGTTACATGGTAAGGCCGCCACAAATAGTGTCTGTCAGACTCTGACATACGTGCCTGTACCCAGTCTGCATCCGGTCGCAGAAGTATTCACTATGCAGTCCAGGGTGATTTGGTTGTTCCCCATTCCACATACCTTCTGCAAAAAAATAAGATGGCTTCACCGCAGTTGACCTTTCACCGTGGAATAAGTGACTTGCGACACGAGCTTCTTGTTCTTTCTCTGCTTCAGTTGAAGACCATTCTATTTGTGCTGTCAGGTCTCCAGCACCTCTGAAAATGTCCAATTACGATTGGGATAACTTATAACTTACTCGTTCATTCACTGTTTGATTTGTTTGTTAATTGATTAATTCATTCTCTCACTGATTCACTCACTCTTTCTCATCCACCCATCGATCCATCCATCGATCCATCGATCAATCGATCGATCCATCGATCGATCCATCGATCGATCCATCGATCGATCCATCCATCGATCGATCGATCGATCCATCGATCGATGGATCGATCCATCCATCCATCCATCCATCCATCCATCCATCCATCCATCCATCCATCCATCCATCCATCCATCCATCCATCCATCCATCCATCCATCCATCCATCCATCCATCCATCCATTCATCCATCTATCCATCCATCCATCCATCAATTCACCAATTCATCCATCCACCAATCCATCCATCCATCCATCCATCCATCCATCCATCCATCCATCCATCCATCCATCCATCCATCCATCCATCCATCCATCCATCCATCCATCCATCCATCCATCCATCCATCCATCCATCCATCCATCCATCCATCCATCCATCCATCCATCCATCCATCCACTGGCTGATTTCTGTGCGTGGTCTTAGAGTCTCATCCTCTGTTGTTGAGCGAGAGAAGTTCTTCATCTGATCAAGGCCTTGGATACCAATTCGACTCCAGAGACCTTATTAGTTCGTCCGTCAAATTCGCCGTCGAAAGCAGACATGACGAGGAAGGAAACGAACCAGAGGTAAGTCCTAAGTCCTATTATATCATTTAGCGTGTACTATATGCCTAGCAAATGTCTATAGGGCCCTCCTATAGACATACCCAGTGCTGCCTCTGTCGGGGTTCAGTCACAACTGAGTATTCTTCTGCACACTACGATTTTTCAATCAATCAGTCAATCTAATCAATCGATGGAGCAATCAATCAATCGGTCAAGCAGTCAAGTAATCAATAATTTATTTCATTTAATGATTTATTTTACGTATTTTGTTATTCTATTTAATTTATTTATTTTGTCTATTTAATTATTTTATTTATCTATTGTATTATGTTTAATAAATATAGGTTATAATTAATTGTTATGGCTATGGTTATGTTCGTTAATTGTCTTGATTTAATTTATTTTATTTTATTTAAGGAATTATTTTGACCTATATTTATTAATTCGTTTGTAGAGGCATCTTGTGAGACAGGACACTCCACATCCAAAGGAACCTCGAGGCGGTCATGTGAAACCAGTAAGGAAGGTTTCCTACCTGCAGACATCCGAACGAGACGAGGTCAGATTCACGGTTCACTGCACCTACTCTAATCTACTCGATTCTAACTGTTGTGTTGCCGTTTTCCCAATGCACAGGCATCGGTCGACGGTATCTTCAAGGGAAACCGTAGTCTAGACCATACTTCGTTAGAGAATTTTAGTTTTGATCTATTCTAATATAAAATATAATAATATAATCTCGTATGTTCTAATCTGGTCGTTCTGTTGCATTGTTATCATAAATCGGAAGGCATTAATCGATCGATCGTCTGGTCCTTCAAGACAGCATTTCAGAACCGCAGTTCATTTGACAGAATCAGTCAGGATTGATGAGGCCTCTGAGACTGGAAAAACGTCACGGAGGCTTTGCCGTGTCTAAAATTAATATTCATTGCTTTTTAAACAAGAGGCGGAAGGTCTTCATGGTTGATTCTACCCAACCCCGCTACAAATAGCACTGCTCCCTTGAAAACTCAAACAGGAACTTCCAATCCAGCTATGCCCGCTTTCTTTTTAGCTTAAAAGGTTTTTACGATTATTAATCGTTTTTAAGCAAGAGACAGAAGCCCGACTATAATAGCCTGTCGTTGATCAGCCTTGTATTCGAATCCCGCTTCCCATTCGAAAAGACTTTCTTCTTTGCCTGTCATAACCATACTTTGAACTTTTCTTTAACTTTCCTTGTCTATACAGACATGCCTTAGTCAGTTACCTTGCCTTACCTTAGCCTGCCTTAGTTTTGTCTTGCCATACTTTTCCTCGCCGCCATTCACCTTGCCTTTCCCTTGTACCTGAATTTTTCGATTTGCAGCCCGATTCATCTGCGCTATTCGCTGAGCAAGACAATGGCAATACGGCGTCACCAGGCAGTCGAAGTTCCGACTTATCTTCAGGAAGCAAAGCGTCAACAGGTAACTCGCTTATCTGACTGGCTGGATGACTGGCTGGTTGGATAATTCGTTGACTGACTTTTGGTTAATTGGTTGGCTGATTGGTGGTTGACAGGCTGGCAGACTGATATGCTAATTGGATTACTAATTGTTTCACTGACTGAATGACTGTGCTGTTGTTAATTGACTGGCAATTTGGCTGGTTAATTGGTCGACTGGCATTTTGGCTGATTGGCTTGCTGATTGTTGATTCACAACTAAATGGTTATTGGTTAACTGACTGGCTAATTGGTGGGTTTGTTGGTTGATTGATTTGCTAAGTTTATTCGCTGACTGGTTGACATATTGGCTGACTGCTGATTAATTGACTTGGTGACTGGTTGGTTAACAGGCTGGCTTACTGGTGGCTAATTGAGCCCTCTAGCCATAAATTGAATGCACTGATCGTTCTCTGTAATGGATCTCAGAGGACTGGTCATTCGCCATCGTAAGCCGAGGTTAAGAAAATGAAGTCGTTAAAACTACATATATTCCTATGACTACCTGTGTGGGCTAGCTCAAGGAACTGCTTCTTTTCATCTTCGTCTTACAAGTTCATATATTTTTCTATTTTTCAGTCAAAGTTCTAACTGACAACCTGGAGCAGCATCAACAGCCTCTTCTTCCTTGGCATCCTCAAGCTCCTCCGCCTTCGAACCAGCCACTCCACTCACCCAAACCACCCTTGGTATTCCAGCATCATCCACAGAAGTTCCAGTGTCCGCAGCAATCACCCCAGCTGCAGCAACCGCCAAGGTTCACCATCACCAAAGAGTTTCACGCGGAAAACGAGTTCATCTTTGAGGAGGAGTTTGAGCGAAACACGAGTCAGATATCGAGCCGAAAACTGCACTCGACTAAGGTAACCTGCGCGAATGTGAGCAAAAGAATGAAACGGAAAGGGTGCTAAAAAGAGGCGCTAAAAATTTAATTGTCAAAAGCATTGGTGAAAATATTGAAGTAAATTATTTCTTTGTTTATCCATTTATTTGGTAACAATTTATTCATTTGTTTAATTGTTCTTTGATCTATTTGTTTATTAACATTAAAAAGAGTAAAAATAAATAACTCGTTTGACTGGTAAACTAATTTACCAGAATCAGACAAAAAGATCATTACACAGGCTTTCCGCTGTCACAATCCTTCGAATCCTTTGCCTTCCACGAGTTCTCGTCCTCAAAGTAAGACGCCTCTGCAGCTCCTCTGCTTCCTCTCTTTTGTCTCTCTGGCAATCGGACTCGGAGCGTCCCTTGACCATCTATGCCTATGGACAGCCTATTTGACTTGCTTGTGAATAAGCTGATGCCCTGTGCTTAGCTTTAGCGCAGCGCTTTAGACATTTGGAGTTTACGATTTACGATAGCGTGTTTAACTTATTGAAAATGTCAACTACTTACTCACTTATTAAATCGCATTTGCTTATTAACTAATTTGCCATCTTATTTACTCCGTTGCAGTTGCGTACTTACTGGCTTCCTTACTTACCTAATTCTTCCTTAGTTAATTATTGTTCTACTTATTCCCATACGTATTTGCTTCTTTAATAATTCAGTTGCAGACGTTTATTTACTTAGTCGCTTACTTTCTTTATTTAGCTACTTACTACATTGCTCGTTTGCTACTCACTCAATGGTTTAGCCACTCAGTTTTTATTTACTCCATCACTTATTCGCCATCTTAATCAGTTGCTTGTAACTTAGTTTCTTACTTCTGGACAACTTGTTGACTTCTGGACAACCCGTTTCATTTGACACAGTGCTCGTGAATAAGCTGGGGCTCTGTGTTTAGCCTTAAAGCAGTGCTTTAGAAATTTGTAGTTTAAAAATTACGATTACTCGCTAGGTCGCGTATACTTAATCGCTTTCTGACTTTCTCAAGCATGACGTCGATGGAACGGTGAATTCGAAGGGACTGTTCCTTCCGGCTGACGAACCAGAATTGGTCAGCCCCAGATCCGGTTCCGCTCCAGTAAACAGAGGACGTCACGTACTCCTACGTCAGTGGAGCAACTGCGACTCCTTCGAAAACAGCTGGACGCACCTGCTAGAAAATGTTACCGAGGTAAGTCTTATATACTACGTTATATTTCGCTGTAGTTTGATGATAATGCTGCACTTATTTGGTTATAACTTTGCAATAACATGATAAGAGAATAATTTTGTAATAGACTCGTGACATTTTTTACCGTTCGATTGGTACTTAATTTGAAGTAAACTGATGCTTTTGTCGTCTGTACGATCACTGTGCTTTGCAGAACATAGAGGTCCTGCAGATGACCATCTGTAAGCATCTATTAATTACCAAAGAAAGAATACCTATAAGAAAGGATAAATTATTTTCAAACTAAAAGTGTAAGATAACGAAAGTAAAAGGGCAGCTGGTGATGAGGGTTGCTCTGGATGTAAACTTGGGTTGAAATCGCCACTACCCTCCGCGAATGTTACGAACAGAACACTACCGCCACAATCTGATAATTATAATCTATAGGCTGATAAGAATCAGTTTTGATCTGTTTATAATCTGCCAATGATCTGCTATTGTTGATGTAGGTTGGCAGTGAGTCTCCAACGGAGACAGAGGGATGCTACATGAAGCAGGTTGATCCGGGTGAAGATGACGACGAAGAGGCGGAGGAGGAAGAGGAGCAATCTCAGCATCAGCAGCAGCAGCAGGTATCAGGTGACGCTGTGGAACAGGTGCTGATGACGCTAGAAGTGCTTCATCACCCGGATGTTCCGCTTGGCATGAGCATCGCTGGAGGATCGAGAACCGCAGATGAGGTCTTTCCAGCTTCCGGTTGCCTCTGTCAGCTACCTGTCTGTTTAATCTGATCTAATCTTATGTTTCAAAGCGCCTTAATCAGCATCAAGATATCAGACTATGGTCACTTCAAATCGACTGTTATCTGTTTGTTTTTCTCTCAGTTTGTTTATCTATCTGTTTGTATATCTGTCTGTCTGTCTACCTATCTATCGGTCAGTCTGTCTATCTGTCTATATGTCAGTATGTGTATGTATGTGTCCATGCAGGGGCGTCTACATCATAGATACCTTGGAGCATATGCTCCATCCTAGAAATGGCGGAAGGGCGGAGATCTGTCAGTGTGTGTGTGCCATCATTAGCGGGGCGGAAGGGGGGAAGAGGAGTGGAGGGAGAGGAAGTTGCTCCAATGACTTGGGAGTGGGGGGGATAGACGTCTCTGTGTCCATGTTTAACCGCCCGTCAATTCATTCATCTATTGCTATGTATGTATTTTGTGTATTTATTTAGAACCTCACAATCTGATATTAATTTATCTGTTTCCCGTTGGGTTTCGCCGCATTTAAACCTCGGTGATTGATTCTCAAGAATTCGTTTTCCCTGCGTTTCTGTTTTCAGACTGTCTTCTATTTTCAGGGTGTCTATGTATCACGAGTGGTGACGGGAGGACCATGTGCAGCAGCCGGTCTAAGAACAGGCGATCGTATCGTATCTGTGAGTAACAGTGTGGGGCTAGTAAAATTCCATGTTACACAATAGAATTGCATTGCAGTCAGCCACTCATCAATTCAACCACCCACCCACACATTTAACCACACAAAATATCCGTCTATTCACCTAAGTTCTTTAACCGTAAATTGCCTTACATTTACTTGCATTGCTTCACCTTCCGCACCATAGCGTACTTCTCATTACTTTAGGGGCCATCCATATATTACGTACACAAAAATCCGGGAAAATTGGACCCCCTCCCCCCGTGTTCGCAAGCGTACTTTCTTCCACCACCCCCCCCTGAGTACGTACGTTTGACGCACCGCCCCCCCCCCGATGACCAGCTGCAGAAAGTGTCTCCAGGCAGCCTGTCTGCACTTTAGGCCAGATTATTGAAGGGCCAATATAGACAAATTATAGGTGTCGTTCACAGCACAGAATAACTGCACATGGCTTTTATATAATGTAATAAAATGCCATGGGATGACTATAGGATAATACAGAGTTATAAATAGGCTAATGTGGACGTCATAATTAGAAATTTATTTTGGGTACGTACACATTTTGTTACCCCCCTCCCCCCGTTCGCACCCGTACGCAAAATCGCCAAAATCCGACCCCCCTCCCCCCTAAGTGCGTACGTAATATGTGGATGGCCCTTACCTTATCTTACATTTTTTTTATTTATTTAGCTTATTTTACCATTCATTATCTTATCTTGCATTACCTTGCCTTGTTTACCTTAAGTTACCTTTGTCTTACTTCAACCTAATCGTATATTAGGCCTACTTTGCTTTGCATTATATTGCTCAGATAAAAAATAATCTTACCTTATCTTCTATTGACAAAACAAACCTTGCTTTATTTAACACGCATCGTTTTCAACTTGCTGCAGAGACCTACTCATCGTTACCTGATTTTTTGTTTCCCAGAGTTTCGACCGGGTCTCTCTTAACTGATTATGATTTTCAACTATACTGACTCAGTTGAACTCATTATGACGAAATTGCTGTAGCATTCATTAGCTTAGATACATTTTCTTAGTTTACCTTATCTTATTTACCTTCTCTTACCTTACCTTTGCAGATTAATGACACTGACATTAGTGGTATGGACCACAACAGTGTTGTGACTCTGTTGAGACAACCTGGAAACTCTGTTTCTATGACAATTTCAAGAGAGCAAGAAGCTGGCAAGGTAACGAATTTCTTTCTTCCATGTTGAATAGTTACTCGGCAGCCTTGAGAGGGAAATATTGGGTCACTGCAGATTTTAGAGGAAAATTGGGTCACTGCAGATTTAAGAGGAGAATTGGGTCACTGCAGATTTGAAGTAAAAGTGGGTCACTGCAGATTTGAAGTAAAATTTGGTTATTAGAGACTTGAGGGAAAAATTTGGTCAATGCAGGTCTCAGGCGAAAATAAATTGTGGAAGGATCTTAGAGCTGTTTCACCGAATCTTCGAAGTTTTGATTTGCTCACTATGGCCTTAATGTTATGTAATTGTGGCCTTGGAGTCATAATTGAGGTAATGCACTTCGAGTCTTCTCGACACAAGAGGCCGTTTTTGAAATTGATTCAACAGTGATTTTTTTTCCAGATGGAGACTTTGAGACTAAGGCGTGACAAAAACGGTTTGGGTTTTACGATCGCTGGAGGACGTGGGTCAACACCGTACAGAGGAAATGATCAGGTCATTATTACTGCTACTGCTGTTGCTACTGTTACAACTAGTTAATTTTAAAACTAAGTCAAATGTTTAGTTCTGCGTTGTAAAGTATTCTATCATAAAGGTACTATAAAGCAGAAGAAACTGAATTTAAATTACCTCGTCTCTTCAATTCGAATCTTGACTTTAATGTTGGCTTTGCTTTCTTGTTGGTCATATATCTAAAGTTGACTTTCGATCTGGACTTTTTATCTTTGAGTTGCTGAAACCGCTCTTCAACATTAAATTATTATAAGATCAAATTCAATGAAAAAGTTAAGTTTAAATATTAAGTTAATGTTTAGTTCTGCGTTTCAAAGTGTTCTATCATAAAAGTACTATAGAGCACAAGAAACTGAATTTAAAGTAACTCGTTTCTTCACTTCACATCATGACTTTGAAGTTGGCTTTGCTTTCTTGTTGGCCATATATCTAAAGTTGACTTTCGATCTGGAGTTTTTATATTTGAGTTGCTGAAACCGTTCTTCAACAATAAATTATTCTAAGATCAAATTCAATGAAAAAGTTAAGTTTAGATATTAAGTTAATGTTTAGTTCTGCGTTGTAAAGTATTCTATCATAAAGGTACTAGAAAGCCAAAGAAACTGAATTTAAATTGCCTCTTCTCTTCAATTCAAATCTTGAATTTGAAGTTGGCTTTCCTTCTTGTTGGCCATATATCTAGAGTTGACTTTCGATCTGGACTGTTTATATCTGATTGGCCGAAAACCTCACTTCAACTTTAAATTACCACTAGCTGTAACCCGTGAAAAATCACGGTATATAAAACAATTATTGCAGTGAAAACAATTAAGCTTACTTCCCCGTTATATAATGACATCATATTATAGGCCTATAGCCGTCGCCAAGGCGGCAGTATAGTGACGTCACAATAGTGTTTGTTACGGGACAGACAGACGTACATCGGTTATTATGTTGTTTGATAAGATCAAAACAATGAAAAATTTAAGTCTAAATAAAAAAAGTTAACGCTTAGTTCTGCATTTCAAAGTGTTCTATCATAAAAGTACTATAGAGCACAAGAAACTGAATTTAAATTAACTCGTTTCTTCACTTCACATCATGACTTTGAAGTTGGCTTTGCTCTCTTGTTGGCCATATATCTAAAGTTGTCTTTCGATCTGGAATTTTATATCTGATTGGCTGAACACCTCCCCTTCAACTTTAAGTTACCATAAGATCAAAACCATTGAAAAAGTTAATTTTAAAACTAAGTCAAATGTTTAGTTCTGCGTTGTAAAGTATTCTATCATAAAGGTACTATAAAGCAGAAGAAACTGAATTTAAATTACCTCGTCTCTTCAATTCAAATCTTGACATTGATGTTGGCTTTGCTTTCTTGTTGGTCATATATCTGAAGTTGACTTTCGATCTGGACTTTTTATCTTTGAGTTGCTGAAACCGCTCTTCAACATTAAATTATTATAAGATCAAATTCAATGAAAAAGTTAAGTTTAAATATTAAGTTAATGTTTAGTTCTGCGTTTTAACGTGTTCTATCATAAAAATACTATAAAGCAGAAGAAACTGAATTTAAATAGCCTCTTTTTTCACTTCTCCTCTTGACTTTGAAGTTGGCGTTGCTTTCTTGTTGGCCCTATATCTAAAGTTGACTTTCAATCTGGAGTTTTTATATTTGAGTTGCTGAAACCGCTCTTCAACAATAAATTATGATAAGATCAAATTCAATGAAAAAGTTAAGTTTAGATATTAAGTTAATGTTTAGTTCTGCGTTGTAAAGTATTCTATCATAAAGGTACTACAAAGAGAAAATAAACTGAATTTAAATTGCCTCTTCTCTTCAATTCAAATATTGAATTTGAAGTTGGCTTTCCTTCTTGTTGGCCATATATCTAAAGTTGACTTTCGATCTGGACTGTTTATATCTGATTGGCTGAAAACCTCACTTCAACTTTAAATTACCATAAGATCAAACCAATGAAAAAGTTAAGTCTAAATAAAAAAAAGTTAACGCTTAGTTCTGCATTTCAAAGTGTTCTATCATAAAAGTACTATAGAGCACAAGAAACTTAATTTAAATTAACTCGTTTCTTCACTTCACATCATGACTTTGAATTTGGCTTTGCTCTCTTGTTGGCCATATATCTAAAGTTGTCTTTCGATATGGAATTTTTATATCTGATTGGCTGAACACCTCCCCTTCAACTTTAAGTTACCATAAGATCAAAACCAATGAAAAAGTTAATTTTAAAACTAAGTGGGTCAACACCGTACAGAGGAAATGATCAGGTCATTATTACTGCTACTGCTGTTGCTACTGTTACAACTAGCTAATTTTAAAACTAAGTCAAATGTTTAGTTCTGCGTTGCAAAGTATTCTATCATAAAGGTACTATAAAGCAGAAGAAACTGAATTTAAATTACCTCGTCTCTTCAATTCAAATCTTGACTTTGATGTTGGCTTTGCTTTCTTGTTGGTCATATATCTAGAGTTGACTTTCGATCTGGACTTTTTATCTTTGAGTTGCTGAAACCGCTCTTCAACACTAAATTATTATAAGATCAAATTCAATGAAAAAGTTAAGTTTAAATATTAAGTTAATGTTTAGTTCTGCGTTTCAAAGTGTTCTATCATAAAAGTACTATAGAGCACAAGAAACTGAATTTAAAGTAACTCGTTTCTTCACTTCACATCATGACTTTGAAATTGGCTTTGCTTTCTTGTTGGCCATATATCTAAAGTTGACTTTCGATCTGGAGTTTTTATATTTGAGTTGCTGAAACCGCTCTTCAACAATAAATTATGATAAGATCAAATTCAATGAAAAAGTTAAGTTTAGATATTAAGTTAATGTTTAGTTCTGCGTTGTAAAGTATTCTATCATTAAGGTACTATAAAGCCAAAGAAACTGAATTTAAATTGCTTTTTCTCTTCAATTCAAATCTTGAATTTGAAGTTGGCTTTCCTTCTTGTTGGCCATATATCTAGAGTTGACTTTCGACCTGGACTGTTTATATCTGATTGGCTGAAAACCTCACTTCAACTTTTAATTACCATTAGAGCTAAACCAATGAAAAAGTTAAGTAATTGCGAAGACTGAGTGCCTCCCTATATAAACAGTATGGTTGCCACCGACTTCGCTCCAATAGAGAGCCGCTGCCTACGAGCCACATCCCACAATGCAATGCGCTAAGTAAGTAAGTCGAACAATTGAAGTCAAACGAAAAGCAACTTTAATTAGATTGAAAATTAAAATATATGCATACATCTTAAGAAATGGTTTAATCCGTTATATATATATATATATATATATATATATATATATATATATATATATATATATATATATATATATATAAATGCTACCTACCAGCAACATCCCACAATGCAATATGCTAAGTAAGTAAGTAAAATGAACACCTATATTACAAACACAACTGAATGATTTTGTTTATATCTAACGGATTAAACCATTTCTTAAGATGTATGCATATATATCAATTTTCAATCAAATTAAAGTTCGTTTTACTTCAAGTGTGCATTTGACTTCAAGTGTTCGTTTTACTTACTTGCCTAGCGCATTGCATTGTGGGATGTGGCTGGTAGGCAGCGGCGCTCTACTGGAGCGAAGTCGGTGGCAACCATATTGTTTATATAGGGAGGCACTCAGTCTTCGCAATTACCAAAAGTTAATTTTAAATACAAAAGTTAATGCCTAGTTTTGCGTTTCAAAGTGTTCTATCATAAAGGTACTATGAAGCAGAAGAAACATACTGAATTTAAATTAACTCGTTTCTTCACTTCACATCTTTACTTTGAAGATGGCTTTGCTTACTTTGCTTACTTTTGACTTTTTACATTTGTTTGGCTGAAAACCTCCTCTTCAATTTTAAATTACCCTAAGATCAAACCCGACTAAAAAGTTAAGTTACATATAAGTTAGCGTTTAGTTCTGCGTTTTGGAGTGTTATATCATAAAGGTACTATAAAGCATAAGAAACTGAATTTAAATTACCTCTTCTCTTCAATTCAAATCTTGACTTTGAAGTTGGCTTTGCTTTCTTGTTGGCCATGTGTCTAAAGTTGACTTTCGCTCTGGACTTTTGATATTTAAGTTGCTGAAACCGCTCTTCAACTTTAAATTATTATAAGATCAAAACGAATGAAAATGTTAAGTTTAAATATAAAGTTAATGTTTAGTTCTGCGTTTTAAAGTGTTCTATCATAAAGGTAGGCTACCACAGTATAAATAATTACACAGTACGTCGACTCCCGGCCTCTGCAGCAGTCAGAATGTGTGACCAAACGCCATCTTGAAAGAGAACGTTTACATGCCGATACACCGGAAACAATCACATCAAATATTTTTTAACATTACAACAACATTGAGGACTAGCCTACACGCCGATACACCGGAATCCATCAAATAAAATATTTTTTAAACGTTAAAACAACATCGAGAACTTCATTAGAATTAACAATATTATTTTAACGTTAATTTCAGCTTATATCTATAATTCAAAAGCTCTGTTTCAAGATGGCGTCACCCCAAAACTAGTCAACAGCTATAGCAATGCGAGTAGACGTACTGTGTAATTATTTATACTGTGAAAGTACTATAAAGCAGAAGAAAGTGAATTCAATTTACCTCGTTTCTTCACTTCACATCTTGACTTTGAGGTTGGCTTTGCTTTCTTACCACAAGATCAAAACCAGTGAAAAATTAAGTTTAAATATAAAGTTGATGTTCAGTTCTACGTTTTAAAGTGTTCTCTCATATAGGTATACTATAAAGCAGAAGAAACTGAATTTAAAATACTTCATATCTTCACTTCACAAGTTGACTTTGCTTTCACATTGGCCACACTAAGGTTAACATTCTGCCTTCTGTTAACTTGCTGCAAACATCCTGCTTCTGCCCGCTTTTTCTTCTAGAGTATACAATCTCGGCATAGTTTAACTCTGAAAAAATTAATTGAAAATTGTCAGTGTTTAGTTGGCGCAACTGTGTTGAGGGTTTAACCCCTAGCTCTTCTTCTAACATCCCTTAGCGAAGTAACTGAAAAGATGCTGGGTGTCAGGTCTGAACCACCACCACCAACCCAGCCATTGGCGTCCGGAGGAGGGAACGGGGCATTTGCCGCCCTGAATTTTGTAAAAATTTAAAAAGATTAAATCTTGATTATTATGATTATTACAACAGTCCCAACACGATTTTCAATGAGAAAAACACTTCATTTAGGTAAAGTCCTTGACCATTATTTATTTTTGAAGGTGTCACAGGTTCTGTGTTCATGAATAACTATGCAAAAAGACATTTTGCTCCTTCCCCCAAAAATTTTGCCCCCTACAAACATTTCTGCGGACGCCGCCCATAATCCAGCTCTTTTATGGCATCAATGATCCGCCTCTTACTGCATGGAATGTAGAAGATTTTATTTCTTTAGCACTAAGCTGACAGCTATGGTGCTTTGAACAAAGCCACTGGACTACCAACGAAAATAGGTTACAAGCATGGTTCAAAATTTTCGTAAACTAGTGTTAGAGCTCTGTAATTACGTTCTCTCTACTTATTTTACATGCACCTTTTAACATGTGTGATCATTTTAATTCTCTTTTTACCCGATGTATCCTTCGGGACTTACAATTGCTACGGGGAATTATTAGGCCTACTGTCTGGGTTGGCTAAGACTCATCAATCTCTGGCAGGGAGAAAGTGACTCGAAAGGCGTCTGCATTAAATTTTTAGATAACTGACAGAAAACATCCTGGAAAAGCTTGAATGTTTCTCTAGAGCTTCCAGATACATGGGTGAGAAGGCGCCCAAGCTCCCCTGATAAAATCGAGGTCAGCGTTGTTAATAGGGTCCGGAGTTTCTTAGGCCTGCGGAACAAAATGATACTGCAGCCGGAGTGGATTGTATTTGGATATTTTCCTGCATGCCGCCATTTCCGAGGCCCCATCGGCCGAATGAAATGTAGCAGCCAATTTTGAAGCAGCGATAATCAGTCACGGTGACATCTCAGATCATACATGCTACGGCTATTGCGCCATGGGATAAGCGTGAACCCGTCGGGTCTTTTTCCATCAGGTCCGGACGGGCCAGGTGGTTCTTTGATCGCGGGAATACCAGCGCGAACAAGGCTTCGACAGACTAGGTTTTTTAAGACGGGCATGCCGAGCGAAGCGACCGGGACCAAAGTTGCAAGAAAGGTCATTCTTGTTTGTTTTGTAAATAAATTTAAAGAGGAAACTGAAATATGCCACGAGTCATCAGTTGTTTTGTGTGCAACTTATTAAAATCATTAGAAATTGACCTGCGTTCGTGTAGGCCTACTTTGGCAATCTAAAATTGTCGACCCAGCTCTTTTTCCACAACTAAACCACTTAAAGTTGTCTACGTATAGATGCATTATGCATGTTTGTATCTATGTATGCTGTATGCTTGCATATCTATGAGATAGGGCCTATATGCAAAACTCTATATAACTGAATTAGCATGTTTTGATGTTACAAAACGATTAAAAGTCTTACGACTGCATTTCTTTGCACTGATCGTCCGTTTTTCTCACCGTCATTCCGACTCAATTCCTTCGAATAGGCTATTTTTATTACAAAAGATTTGAATACCTTTTAATATCGATCATCTTGACGATCTTTTTGTTTCCGAACATCAAGCTTGTCGTTTCATAAAAAATGTGTATAATGTATAGAAGTTCATGACTAAAAGTACATTTTTATCTATATCAAAAACCACAGACGACTGTAGAATAAGCGACGTTATTATTCAGGCATTCATGTCAAAAACCCTGCAAACGTTGCCATTGGCAACAGATTTTACGTCACGAGTAGCCTTTGTGTTTAAAGATAGCGTCATTATTCAGTATCTAATTACGGCACAGGTGTAGATCACGTGCATCTTGTATCCAATCATTTTCTGGATTAGTTTTATTTTTTCCGGGTGACTGCTAAGGCAGTTCAGTAAGTATGTACGCAAAGCCTACTTTTCTATTAAATTATTTTCTTTTTACTAAACGAACAACAAATAGCTTCGGGAGATTTGCTGTGACAAATTTACGGGGTCTTTAATTATTATGATTTATTAATAATTCAGGTTGTATGGCAAGCCAGGTTACGTAAGCCTATAGGGCCGACCTGTGTGAGATTTGCCTTGAGTTTCTTAACCGCCGGATGGTATGGTGCTAGCAGTCGTATTTCACAGATTTGGGTCTGTGAAATTATTCTGTTAATCTCCGAGGCAGTGCTATTTAATGCAGACAGCAACAATCGACTGTCGCTTCTAAGAATGCATATAATATGTTTGCTTAGGCCTATAATTACATTCTGAAATCACAGTTTGTTGGACACCAGTCGAGGTCGATAAGACCCAAGAGATTATTATTATTATTTTTTACCCGAGGTATATATGATCCCTCAGGTGTCAGATACTAATTAAATATATTGATTCTGGCGTGGCCGTCCTTATTATTATTATTATTATTATTATTATTATTATTATTATTATTATTATTATTATTATTATTATTATTATTATTATTATTATCATTGGCGCTATCTTTATTCTATCTGACTTAATTTGCCTTACCAAACCTTACCTTGCCTTTCTTTTCTTACCACAGTGTACCTTACCTTTGTTGTTCTTGTACCTTATCTTGCCTCTTTTACCTTACGTTACTACCTTATTATTTACTCGACTTAGCTTGCATATATCTTACCTCACCTATCTATCCTATCCTTTCCTTTCCTTATCTTACCTATGCTACCTTACCCAGTCTTACCTTGTCTTGCCTCTTCTGAGCTTACCTTTCAGCATCGCACCATACGCGCCGCTGTTGAGGGAACTGCATTGGCCACCAGGGGCCGTATTCATGAGACAAGATTAAGCTAGTCCAAGCGTAGCGCCTACGCCGGGATTAACTATTCCCCGAATAGCACTTAGTCCTGGTTCGTATTCATGAGACCGGAGTATCCAAGGGATTAGTTATTCCGGGCGTAAATGCTGGGTTTTCCCCGCGCGAAAGTACACTCGTCATAATTTGAGTGGTTATGGATTATTTTAGCATGCTTACAAGGTATTTATATGCCGTCAGTCCCGACAGCTGAAGTAAACAAAGATTAAACGACGGCCGTTAATCAAAACGAATCATATTTAACATAGGCCTAAACGTAAAATCAAAACAGGCGTGGGTTAGAGTAAGTCTGGATGATTTTATGGTTAAATAATAACAACTAAATTATAACACAAGATAAATTAATGATGGTAAATTGATATTCTCTGCATTATTATGAAAGATTGCATTAGGCCTACAGCTAGGTTACTATCAAATAATGTGTACAATGTTTGTAATGTCTATGCTAATCAATTGCTTAAGAATGAGAAATCAACATTTTCACCATTACTTACGGGATACAATTAATTATTGGATATAAAAAACGCAATAGAGTTAATAATAATGCCTTCAGAACAAACCTTAGCTTATATAAAATTCTCAAATGGACCAGTCAACTCATGAGTTAAACTCTTTCCTTGACAATAATATTCCAGCACAGCGTTTTTGGTATCCGTTGCATTCTACAGTTAAATTACGTGAAAATAAACCCGCGTTACCCACAGTACTGTAAGCCAGTGTAAGGAACCCATGCGCGGCACTTCGAATGCATCACCGTCAGACATCTCATCAAATCTTAGCATTTGTGACAGCTAGAACGAAAAGCAGTATAAAGTTCGTTGTCGGTGAACAATACGAGCTAATTACAGCACCTCTGAAAGACTTTTTGACATCTAAAACCTCATCGAATGGGGCGAATTATAACGGCCGCCATCTTTGTTTATAGCCGCTACGCTGGGAATAGCGGTCTTACACCTAGGGTCGACTCGGAGTAGCGTTACACCCAGAGTAAGGCGGTACGCGTGTCTCATGAATACCGATTTAACCCACTACTCCGGCGTAGGCCAGATTTAAGCTGGGAGTAAGAGTTACGCGTGTCTCATGAATACGGCCCCAGTTGACAAACGCACAATAGGCTATATAAACTGTGTGTCCTGATGTTTGACGCGGTACATAATACTGGACCTGGTTACCTGGCTGAACTGTGCATTCGTTGCAGCGACAGGCGCTTGCGTTCAGTCACCCGTGGCGACTTTGTTGTCGGGAGGGTCAGAACGCGCCTGGCGGACTCCTCTCTTTCTATAGCCGGGTCTAGCACCTGGAACTTATTGTCGCTGGTTATCCGCTCCATAGACTTTCACCCTACCTTTTGCAATCACCTTAAGACGTTCTTGTTTCGTGCGGGCTTTCCTTAATATTCTATTATGTAAGGCGCTTCTGAGCACAGGTGATTGGCACCGTAGCAAGTGTTGTATGATGATGACGATGCTGATGATGATCATGCGTAATGTTTTAGAAAGCTTATCTTTATCTGTTTCTTTTCAGTCAATCTACATATCATGGATAACGGAGGGTGGAGCAGCTGATAAGGATAGAAGACTCCGAGTGGGAGACAGACTACTGTCCGTAAGCCAATCCTGCTTAGATTTAACTGACACCTAAATAAGTTTCACTATATATATGGCATCGAGTCACTGCAGACTTGAGGGAATATATATATATATATATATATATATATATATATATACACACATACATATACATATAAGGCTAAGACACCTGTCTCCGTGGTTTCTGATCTAGAACAGCTAGGGGGACGGTCCTTGGGTCGGTCGGTGGTCCATTTAGTGCAGAGTATTTCCAACTTGACCAAGAGAAGGAAACAGGGACAAGAAATGGAGAGGCAGAGGCAGAAGATGGGCATTTGAAAAAGGAGAATTTGTGAGACAGGTGGAAGGGAGTGGTATAGGAAAAGTAGAGAAGGAAGGGACGAAGCGGAGGGCAGGAAGAATGGGCAGGGGAGAGGAGAAACCGGGAGCAACAAAGGATTTACCCCATAACGGGCATTTTTCTATTATTAGTTCCATTATTTTTGTTATAATGGCCATTACCAATAATTAGTTAATAAGTTTGAACTGTGTTTGTAAAACATTGAGCACTGCAAAAAGCCAAACATAACATTATAATATAAAAGTGTAAGTTGCATGTATAATTGAATAGCATATATCGCACAAAAACAACAGTAATAATAATAATACATGTACATGTTGTAATAATAATAATAATAAAAATAATAATGATAATAATAAAGTTCAGTTTCGCTGGGCTCGGCCTATCTTTCTGGAATGAGTCGCCTAGCAACCTGCGACGTGAACTCCTTGACCTCTCTGTGCCTCTTTTCCTTTGACGCTTGAAAATCTTCCATTCGTTCTTGTTTATAATAACGTGAGTATCGCAGATGAGTCTCTCTTTTACTGGAGCTATATAAGTTTGCGATACCAAGTAGGCCTACATGCTACAATTAACCGTGACGATGTCATTTCTAGGTGAATGGGTATGACATGTCTGAAGCGACGCATGACTCCGCCGTCCTCTTACTTACTAGTATCGTCGGTGACATCACAATCCTCGTCATGCATGACAGCACACAGTTGCCCCCTCCTCCACAGTTCGATGACGACCTCACTGACTCGGAACAGCCTCCCGCTCCTCCTCCTCTTCCTTCAGCAGTCAACGGAACCATGACAAAACCAACTTGGAACCCGTTTCATCTGTCGGAACCGGTTTCTGTTAAACCGAGGGGACGCGTTGATGTACTGCCGGCCATAGCGGAACGAAATTCTCCAGTGAGTCTGTCGGACGCAGGAAGCGAAAGGGGATTGAATGGGGGAGAGTTGTGTAACGGATTCCGTCGCAGCTGAAGGCAGTGTTGATCCAAGTGGAAATTGGAAAAGACAGTGAAGCTGATGTGGTTTCAGAGTTTCTGCTCAGGGAAGTGCAGGTGTTAATGGAAGGCAAGGAGATGTGAGAAATTTACGCTGCATATCAATCTGGAAAGGTGGGATAGAGTACGATATCGTAAATTGCACTTTGGAAAGTACTGGTTGAATTGGAAAGGCAGGAAAGATGGGAAACTAGTTTGGAGATAAATATGGTGAATTAAGTTAAAAATTAAAACAATAGAAGGAAGTGCGCCATCTCCTGTGGTGGTAGACGGATGAGAAGGAAAAGTAAGTGTATAAATGGGAAGCCAGAGAAATGAATTAGTGTAGCGAAAGAGAGAAGATAGGATGAGCTTTGCGAAAGAGCGAAGTCTCATAGAATTGAAAGAAAGAGAGAGAAGAAAACGGAGGACAGGCAATCATACTGATATCTTCTGGAACAGGAAACATTGACGAGAGTATGCTCTCCCTCGCCCCACCCCTCCGTCGTTCACTTTGAAGTGTCATCTCCGCAGAATCTCATTTACAGTAATCTCGGTGGTTGATTGAAACGTATACGACTTACGCCTTAAATATAATCCACTCATCTAATCTCAACTTTATCTAAGGATTAATGCATGGAGACAGCTACAATCATTTGATCTTGCTTATCTAAGATTGATGCAAAATATAATCAACTAATCAAATCTTATCTGTTTAAGGATTTATTCGGGGAGGGTATATAGTCTGATCTAATAGAAGCAATACTTACAGCTCCACAGTAATACACAGTTCAGCAGCACGCGTGCAACTGGACGCTGTAATCGTGTACAGCTCCCGTTGCTTCGGCTCTGCTATGGCGCTACACAATTCGTCTCATTGTTATTATTTTTTTTTATTTATGCCTTAAGGTACATATGATCCCTCGGGGTCTTAAATATTAATTAAAAGTAGATTATTATTATTATTATTATTATTATTATTATTATTATTATTATTATTATTATTATTGTTATTATTATTATTATTGTTATTATTATTATCTTTATTTTTATTACAGTCGCCTACCAGTAGAGCGCGATCGATGTTATACATTACCTAGCATTTTGCTTCTTAATTTGTTTACGAATAGTTTAAGGACATTCGTTAGATGGCGCAAGTGTGACAGGTGGCAGCAGTGGAGCGACCAGCTGAGAGGTAAGAGATGCTAGTCGTTGAATAGTGATAACGACTTCAAATCCTCGGTCTCGGGGTATTAATGAAGGCTACAATTCGTGCGTGCATGCAAACGTAGGAAGAATGCTGCAGATAATGTAATGACGTATATCTGTCTCTCTGTGTCTCCCTAACCCTATGTTTAAATAAATATTTTCTCGGTATATATGTTCATCCCAGCGTGCAAACCCACCCGTCCACCAATTAAACCATCGACTCGCCTGTCCACCCGTGCATTCAATCACTCACTCACTCACTCACTCACTCACTCACTCACTCACTCACTCACTCACTCACTCACTCACTCACCCATCCGCCTATCATTGCAAACTACCCATCCACTCAACCATCCCCATCTGTCCATACATCCACCTGTCTATCTGTTCGTCTATCCACTCAAGCATCCGTCCATTGCATCCAACTATCCATCCATTCGCCCATCCAATTATCCATCCACCCTTTCACTATGTCATTCATCCATCCGCGCATCCCACCGTTTTAATTAGCCTTCCTGTTACTGCATGCGTGTAAACACAGCCGCAACATATCCACACTGACCAACAATTATTCAATTTCGCTCTCCAACCTTCCCCTACCCCAATCTTTTATCTCAACCAAATTCACTCGCAGCAAGAAATCAGTTCCTGTATTCAATTCAATTTCTACACGCGTCAAGGTATTTCAATCGCTTGCCAGATTCATTGAACCCCTCCAACCCCTACCCGTAAAAATCCAGCGACACAATGAGGTATGGAACGCCCGACGCGGATGTTCCTTTGTCTACGATCGTCGTCGTGGGTGGTCTAGGCGCGGCGCCCGCCTTTAATTAGCTGATCGCGACTACGACGTTTGATAACTTGAAAGGCGCCGCCAGGAACGCGGCAGGTGCCCAGCAGAGGGCCGTAGAAGCACCCGAGATACTCCCAACGGGAAACACGCACTATGCGCACGTGCAGACGAATGCTTTAAATTAATGTTTGCAAACAGCAGACATTAACGTTACCAAAAGCTGCTAATAGTCGTCAATAGGTTGCCTGCTGCTATACGAGACAAGTCTTGTTCGCGTCTTAATTCCTTCTAAGTTCGTGTTCCGTCTTCCTTCAGAATTCTTTGCGTTATGTTATGCAATACGATGTAATGTACGGAACGTCGCCAAAAATAATTATGTATACGGGCTACGCGAGAGACAGCGTATACGTCGGCGTTTACATAGGACTGGGTATTTGTATGCCGCATTTTACGATCTTTGGAGAAGATGAAGCGAAGTCTGGTTCTACTTATGGTTGAAAGTAGGCCTATATTGGATATAGCGGGTATACATAGGTGACCTTTGAGATGAGGTGAGTGCCTGCTGGGAATGGGTGCAAGTGTATCATCCCCTCTCCCTTCAAATTATGTGTACTGGCCACATTAGTGTCTTCTACTTCCAGACATTGATTTTAAGATCCTCTGCTTGATAGTCTAATTAAATTATGGGCGTTGATTATGATACCTGGGGATAAGGAAAGGTGATATAAGGTAAGAAAAGGTAATGTAAGTTATGGTCAAAGCACAGTATGTTGTAAGATAAGTCATTAGTAGGCAAATATGCGGTAAATTAAGGTTACACAAATCTCAGTAAAGTACAGTAAAGCCAGTTAAGGTTAGATTAGGAATAATGCGTATGCTTTATATTTACATGTAAGGCAGGGTAGCTGATTTGTTATAGAGCGCTCGACTTTTAACGGCGATAGTAGGCCTATGGAATCGAACCTCCTCCGAGACGGTTACTGTGCATAGAGGGACCTTGAGCAGGTCCTTCACTCGCAATTGCTCAGCGCCATTGATTTCTGCTTAGTCACTAGATAGTGGCTTCTGATAAATATAGATATTATATTGAACATGTTTTTTACTTGAACATTAGCACCTTTTAGAACCTCACATAGGTGCTGAGAAATGACTTTCAGGCGTATAATTATATGTATACATTTGAAGTTCCAGTTAGTGCTAGAAGATTGAAGCTAACCTGTTTAAGAAAGAAATTGGTCCAGCTGCAGAGTGTATATTGGATGTGTATGATTAGATGTAGGCCCGTGGCTCGTGAATAAGCTGGTGCCCTGCGCTTAGCCTTTAAGTATATAGTGTTCTTTAGCAATTTTCAGGTTAGCGCTTATGTAAACGCTGTTAATTATTGCATGTTTTGACTTTAATCTGACCCTTCTGAATAAAACTGCTCAAAAAAGATGGGGGGGGGGGCTACCTTTTATGCAGTCTGTTTAAGTCACTATACATTATAGTGACTATAGACAAATAGAATATTATATATTACTAAGGCTGTTGATCTTCGAAGGAGTGTCAAATGCATGCATGGCGAGTAAAACTATAGGATCATGAGGATTGTACCACGTACACATGCATGCATTGGACCAGAGTGGCGTAAGGTTCAGAAAATGAAATGCACGACCATACAATACAATGTAAAACAAGACAAGGTGACCTATAAGGTAATCGCTCACATATTACATGTATCTACTATTGACTATTGACTATATCAAATATTCTATTGACTATATCAACATATTCTATTTGTTTATGGTATATTGCACATATGACGCAAGCAATGTATGCAAGTAACCTTTCTGCACTTGAACCCGGGCAAACAATCGCTGGTTTACTGTATGCAGACACAGGGCACCGCCGAAGAGTCCGCAGTGCCGCATATTCGTACTGAGAGGCAGGCTTGGTCCTGGGATACTCCGAGCTCATTGACGGAGCAATTCAGCGCAATGGAAGATAGAATGAGCGAGTTAGGGTGACGTGTCCCTTGCGCCGAAAAGTTTAAAAACCATAAGGTCAAGATCGGTAATGACACATTTCAGACCATTACCAAGACCTCGGCGCATTTTTGATCTCCTGCAGGCGGTCTAGAGACGAAAAAGAGGTATCAAGACCACGTCATTGGATCCTTGTATTAATTTAATATCTGAATTCGCTCAAGGCGCTAGTGTAACAGCCACCTTGAACTGTCGACCTTTCCTGGTGGAAAACCGTTTAAAAACAGTAAAATTGTACAGAAATCCTCTTTAAAAATTCACAATTCCGTATATCAGTCTAATCCAGGGATGGCGAACATATATGGCATATTTCAACGCGTGCCACTTTGGGCACGCGTGCCCAAAGTGGCACGTTTTGAAATTTTTTGGCACGCGGAATTAAGAGCGTCCCCCAAAATTCCAAACTTAGAGATACAAGGTCCCTGTAGCAATCCACATTTTCTTTGTTGAAGGACTTAATTTTAACACTATTCAAAAACGATCTTTGAAATAACATCTTTAATTCATTTTTTATAGCCTACTTTGTTAACTAAAACCTAAATGAGAAAAATAATAATATACTGTGCAAAATTCCGAGGGGTATGCGACGGTATTTTTTAAAATGATTTAGCAGCATTTTGGCACGCACCTTAAAAAAGGTTCGCCACCCCTGGTCTGGTCTAATCTAATCAAATGACTTATATAGCGCTGTCATCGTAATGCACAAGGCATCAATCGTTGGGTCGCTTCAAGTGAAACCTTAGTTGAAAACATGGGCGTCCGCGGAGGGGGTAAGTGGATCATTTTCACCATGGATTTGCGCATTTTTACAAAAATGAAATCATATGATTATTGTGATTATTACAACAGTCCCAACACAATTTTCAGTGCAAAAACACTAATTATTTAGGTAAAGTCCTTGACCATTATTCATTTTTTAAGTTGTCGCGTGTTCTGTGTTCATGAATAGCTAATCAATGCAAATACGTAATTTTGCTCCCCCTACAAAAATTTTGCCTCCTCACAAAATTTTGACTCCCCATTCAAAAATTCCTGCGGACGCCATGGTAAAAAAAACTGCTATCCGTTGGGAAACCCCTTCTCATTGTATAAATCAATAATTCCGCACCTCGTAATAAGAGGGTGACAATCACGTGACTTCCCAACCCGCTACCGTCGAACCATGGCAAGCTAGATATGCAGCGCTGCGTAGCGCTCGGCCTGTAAAGCTATCGGCAAGCGCTTTTCCTGGCGACTGAGTTTCCGTCAATGCCTAGAATCGTAGCCATAGCTCAACGACGACAACGTTGGGAAAGTCCCGCCAATAGCCCCGCCCCTTAACCCAGGTGGGCGGAGCATAGTGAGCGTCGAAAGCCTGGGAGACTACAGCAGTTTAGAGGAATACGCGTCGTTTATTGGTTCGTTTGGAAACGAAGAATGGAGGAGAGACGGATTGAAGGATGAGTGGAATAATAGTCCACGAGGTTTTCCAGCGGAAACTGAGCTACAGCGAAGAGCACGACATTCTCCGTATATAACCGATGCGCAAGGGCTAAAGGCGCTATATAACTAGTCGACTACGTTACAACCACAGGCTTAGAGCATACGATGAATGTGTGTTTCGGAATCTAACCGCAGCGTGATTGTAGCGCTACGGAAGTTATTGGACTGCATTGTTTATGGATTATGTATCATATAGGCTTGCGAGTTTGTGACAGACATCAAATGATATCGGATATCGGATATCCAGCGATGCCATTAGATAAGAATATCTCGTCAATAGACAACGTGTTATTGGGGTCCAATGAAGCCATTGATAACAATAGATAACATTATATGTTTAGTTATCATGTACTGCCACCTGTTCGTTGTTAGACCCCGTCGTCAAAATCTCTACCCGCTGATCACCGACAGAGAATTTTCACTACAAAAAGAAACTGGCGCTAAAGAAAGTGCTGTATTCAATCTTCCTATGCAACTCACGTGGTGCTTTGATGCCATATTAGCACTCTATAGATCAGGGCATGTTTTAAGGAAAATTTATCACTGCACATGGCCAGCGCCAGAGCACATAAAAATCATAAATAATTATGAATTACAATTCTTTTCATGCACAAAGAGCGGTTAACAGCCTTTCATCACTGCACATTTTGTGTATCATTGCACGTTAAAACAATCCCTGCTATAGATGAGCATCATCGTATCGACAGAGTGCGCTTATATTTGTACACGTCATTAAACGATGGCATGATGTCATGGGCAAGCTTTTGGGTTTAACATAAACTTTAACAAAAATATTATTTAAGATACTAGGCGATGACGTAATCACTGAACGAATATTTTAGATATCGAATGCATTTCGCAGGAGTGTATAGCGGCGGTTATAGTTCAGACTGACGGAAAGGATCTGGAAACATTCAAGTGCACGCAAGCATCCCCGGTGTGAGGCGATATATTTAGAATTCAACGCAATAACGTAATCTACACGGTGAGTCATAAAAAACCGTGTCCCTACATATTTTACTATAACTTCGTCAGATATCAGATTATGTTAAAGAAATTTTAAGTTTAGATAGAAGAGTTATTACTGAGCATTGAGAAAGTTAAATTCTGTGTTCAAATTGACCTCCTTGGGCATACGCGCATGCGCGAAGACGCGTACGCAACTGCTTGGCTGACTCATCAAGATGCGCTGATCCATTTCGTCCCTGACCTCCACAATTCGATGACGCAACTCGTTTCTTTAAAAATTGCAAATGTCAATCACTCTTAACGATTCTCCTAACGGATGACTGGCTAATTCCTATTTCTCGAGCTATTTGTCTCTGCGTACGATGCGTTTGCGCCATACGTTCCTGACTGAGCACCAGCGATTCAAACTGTTCAACATTGTCGACCGTTCTGGCCGATTGAGGGCGGTCACTACCTGCTTGACGATGAAAAGACCCAGTTTCATCGATCTTTGAAAGGAGAGCATTCAATCCACCACACGTCGAGCCCTTAATCTGAAAATTCTTTTGAAAAACGTTTCGGACTGTAATTTTATTCTTTCTTAGAAGTTGTGACATGTTTATCTTCTTCGGTAAACACCATTTTTTCTGGGTTGTCGTTACGCAATTACAGTTTAGGCTGGGCCAGCTTTTTATAACAAATAATTTATGTAGCACTTGGCTAGACCATCAAGCGTCAATGTTCTGAAATTTCATTAAAATTCATGGCTATCTGAATGAACTACGTTAACTTATATAGGGACACGGTTTTTAATGACTCACCGTGTAAATGGAGATGTATTCAGAATTCTGAAAGCGAATCCGGACAGATGTTACGATTTAGGATATACGTGAACACAGAAACTTTACCTGTAGCGTGTCAGACAGAACACCCTGCTGACGAGGAAACGAATAACAATAGTCAGGTAAAGTTCTACAGGCATGGGCCTGTGTGTATACGTAGAGTGACACCTTTTGGAACTTTGTAAACTTCACCTGCACATGTCGATGATTTAGGACGTTCGACAACTGTCTCTACCTTATTGCTTTACGGAATACTTTTAAAGTTCATTGGCATAGCTCTATATCAGCGCATGGAAGCCAGTTACTTTTCCAACATTCCTTCGTTGAACCCGTCCTTCGGTGGGTTGATGTTCCCCTACGACCGTTCGCTCTTCACTCTCAACTCGCTGCCCCCCTCCTTCGCTGGTGGAGGTTGCTACGTCGCTCGAAGGGACTACCACGAACCCTACGGGTTATGTCGACCGGGCCATACGCGTGCCCGCAGGGGCTCCGTTTCACCCTCGTCACTCGGTGCTTTCCATAATCGTATACCCAGCGACCAGTCAAAGCCGCGAAGTCCGATTGAAAGGTTCTACCAGACGGACGACAAATCGCAACAGGCCGTCGACAAAACAGGTACGCAACACACCATGCATAGTCTAGATTGTTGGTTAACTCTGTTTCATTCAACTGGTCTTATAACTGTAGCGAACAGTCAGACGAAAGGTGTTCTTTTTAAGTCAGTTCTTAAATATCATACAGAATATTTGTTACTGTTACTGGCGCTGTTGGTGCTGGGGATTATAATGATGATGACGTTGACGACGATGATAAAGATGACAACGGTGATAAAGATGACAACGGTGGTAATGATGATGATGATGTAAATGTTAATGTACGCGATTTTCTATAGCAACCGGATATATAATCCCCGTATATGGCCTCGATCCTGCTTATTTTTCAATGAATTGATCGGGTGATCCATGGTGGTGGAGGTGATCACGATGATGATGATTGTGGTGGCGTTGTGATGGTGGTAATGTGGCGATGCTGCGGATGATGATGGTGGAGTTTATGATGGTGGTCACGATGATGATGATGATGATGATGATGATGATGTTGTGGTGGTGGGGGTGATGATTATGATGAACACGACGACTAATGATGATGATGGCCATGGTGGTAGTGTTGATGAAGATGGCGAATTTATGGATTATCATTGTGACGACGACAACGATCGACACTGGCGATAATGATGATGATGATGATGATGATGATGATGGTGATGATGATGATGATGATGATGCCTTTATTTGTTTCTGTTATTACTCTCGGTAGATTTCGGATCGTCTGGGGGCGATCATTACGACAGTGGAGGAAGTGGAGTTGGAAGTGGAGGAAGTGGATCGGCGGAAGAGGATGGAGACAAGCAGCAGCAGAAGCAGCAGCAGAAGAGAAGAAGAACTCGGACGAACTTCACATCTTGGCAGCTGCAGGAACTGGAGCAGTCGTTCATCGACAGTCACTATCCGGACGTCTTCATGAGGGAGTCTCTCGCACTACGGCTCGACCTAGCCGAGTCTCGGATTCAGGTCGGTCTACGGCATGGATGAGAAAGAAAGGAGGCAGAGATGAAGATGCGGTTAAAGCTAGCAGGAGAAGGATAGAAGGAAGAGTCCCTGACACTTCGGATCGATCTAGCTGAAGTTCAGATCGGGTGGCATATATTAAGAAGGTATTGAGGGGTATTAAGAAGAGGGTGGGGGAGGACCGATGGATAAAGGAAGGCAGGGTAAAAGAATGGAGAAGGATTCGAAGTCCCACGCATTCCGACTCGACCTGGCTGAGTCCTGGACACAGGTGGGTATACAGACCCTATAGTTTGAGGTATTACATGTAGAGAGGAATTTGGGAAGAGAGGAGGCAGAGATGAGGCTCGGAAGATGGTAGGATAAAGAGGGTAGATGTACACCCCATTTACGAGACGAATCTCGGAAACAGGGGTTCGTACTATGGAGTAGGGCTAATGAGCAGGAAAAGGGTTAAATAGGAGGAAAAGAAAGAAAGGACGAGGAAAATGAAGGGAAAAAGGAAAGGATAATGCACGATAAAAATAATGAAAATAATTAAAATCAGAAAACCTCTCAGGGTCTCACCACGGTTCAAACTTCAAACTAACCGAATCACGGGTATATAGAGGAGGTGGGTAGCACTACAGCTGAATATTAGATGGTATACGATGGGAGACAGACAGACAGACAGACACAGATAGACAGACAGACAGACAGACAGACAGGCAGAGATGGAGAGAGTGAGAGAGAGAAAGAAAGGAAGGAAAAGAGTATGGAAAGAGGACTTAAAAGGAGGGAAGATGAAAAGACATTGGAATGTGAATATAAGGGCAGCAATTCATGTAACTGATTACAGTCCACTGATTCCTGTTCGTTTGACACTGATTCCAGCCGCCTGCTGTCAAAAACAGTGCCGCGATCTCGCGATAGTCCTAATCGCGACCGTTTCTTTGACAGACGGGGAGGGGGTTAACCCTACCCCAGCCGATAGTATCTACCCCTCCTATGAACGTACACCCCAGCCCGGGGAGACCGTAATATGAAGACCTCCTTGCCCAACCCCATAGACATCTGCGTAAATTCATACAGATGTCTGTGTCCAGCCCCAAAGACAAGAAGGCGACTTCAATTAACCGCACCGTACGCCGAACGGCCGTAAAGAACCCCTTAACGCTAATTAATAGGGGAACAACGATGCGGCGATTGTCCGGACGTCTGACCAGACCCTTTGCCGTAGACTTCTTAACATCAGTAAATGTACGCGAAACTCAGTGACTGCGAAAGGATTTTCATGGTCGTCCCAGTGGTTTCCAGTCTTAAGAAACTAATAGCTGCCAGAGCCGTTGACGTCGTCCTTATCCGAGTCAGTTAACATCAAACATTAGTCGTCAAGGTAGGACGTGATCTTAAAACGGAACTGAAAGTGTAGCATGAGGTGAAAACATTGTTTGGCGTCCATAAAGACCGCTGAATTTGACGCTAAGTTAGTAGTTTTTAGTAGTTAACGACGTCTTGTGGATGTTTGGACTACTGAAGTCGACCTGACCTTTGCCTTGCTTATAAGGGAAGGCAAGGTCGACGTCAGTACGAGTCTAGTGATTAAACTCAAGTGATGGGACTCAAATGATGAGGCTATTACAGCAAGGCGTTCAACCAGAGCATTGCATTTGGCCTTTGTAGTATGTTAGTAGTTAACGACATCTTGTGAATGATGGTGTCTTAGATTTCAGGCCTAACGGTTTTATAAACCTCTCTGTGGCCAACATATCTTTCGGATGCTTACGTTCAGATTAGCTTTGCGTACATTTGCTGATTGCTAGACGTCCGTGTCTTAATCGCTGCGAGACGGACCAGAGGGCTATCTGTGGGGTCATCAACGGAACAAATGAGGCGCAGTCCCTGCAACAACTACGGACGAAAGGACCAATGCACGAACGAATAAAAAGGCGGACGGATAGAAGGACTAAAGGACGGGCAGACGGTAAAATAGACAGACAAACGGAGGAAGGACTATACGGGGGGGGGGGGGGAAACGAACGGACAGAGCGATGGAGCGACAGGGAGGAAAGACAAGGATAGCGTGATAAGTCCGGTCACAGGATAGATACAGAGGTTGATAGGTTGTTACTGAGACAAACCGAAACAAAGAGATAGACAGAAAACAAAAAACAGACAGAGACACAGGTA
Source organism: Allolobophora icterica (assembly GCA_963556255.1). Classification (NCBI taxonomy): domain Eukaryota; kingdom Metazoa; phylum Annelida; class Clitellata; order Crassiclitellata; family Lumbricidae; genus Allolobophora; species Allolobophora icterica. The sequence continues at coordinate 55,341,861 of OY744602.1, read as the reverse complement.
GAAAGACAGGGGCAGAGAGACAGAGGCACAGAAACAGTTGTACAGGGGCACAGAAACAGAGGAGGAAAGACAAAAACAGAGATAATGAGACAGATATATACACAGAGGTATACAGATACAGAAGACAGATGGGGAGACGGAGACAGAGACACAAACAGGCAGACAAGGACAGCGAGAGAGGCAAAGAGACCTATGATCAGTCTTACTCAGTTCTTTCTCTTTGCACCTCCATGTTGATTAGTTACTGTTAACGGCTGTATATCATAACAAAGATGATTTTCATCGCCCTCCTCCTTTATCCAGGCTTGGGACTGGCACCACTAGAAAACGTAGTGACGGTAATCTCAGGCTTTGTGAGTCTGAGTGGAAATTGAATTAAGCGGACGTCGAAGACGACCGCCGAGCATCGCAACAAAACACATTGATCCCAGCCGCGGACTTCTATATAACTGGATATGAACGCAAAGATCGCTTTTACCTGCATCGCTCCATTTTGGCAGCTCAACGAAAAACGCGCTTCACCGGACTTCATTTGATTCATGTCCAGTGCTCATTTCTTCGGCCTCGGCTTTTTTGGCGCTATAAAAGTTGCATTACAACAACAACAACAACAACAACAACAACAACAACAACAACAACAACGACGACGACGACGACGACGACGACGACGACGACGACGACGACGACGACGACGACGACAACAACAACGACAACGACAACGACAACGACAACGACAACGACAACAACAGCTACAACAGCTACAACAACTACTACTACTACCACCACCACCACCACTACTATCATTATTTTTTATAATAATAATAATAACAATAATAATATTTCTTTAGAACGTATAATCCCTCAGGAACTACTATATACTGTAATACAGGGACAACACATATGTCTGAAAAATGTTTTTATTCCCGACGCGGTTTAGAAGCCCTACACTTAGTTTCCGGTTCAACTACTATTATTAAAGGCATGGAAAATATGCTTTTATTACATATAATATCTTGCTCAAGTTTCGTAGGCAATAGAGTTTCGTAACACTTTTACTTTCACGACCTCGGTCATACCACAAGTCAAGTGGGTCAACCTCATCCTAATCAGTATGAGGAGGCAACTCGCTGACGTACCACCATCCAAAAAATTAAATGGGACGGGCATCGCAGGATAAGCTCACCTGGATCAATTAATAATTGAAATGTTTTTATTCGCCGACGCGGTTGAGAAGTCCTATTTCTTTGTTTCAGGTTCAACTGCTATTATTAAGAAATCACGTGGGCTTAGGCGTAGATTCGCATTCATTTATCACTGTCTAGAAATCCCGTAAAGTTAACTGGTCAATACTGGAATGGTTGGGGTTCATTCTCCCGACCTGGAAGCGCCTCGTTCAACCTTCGGGACCTCTGCTAGTCACTTGTAACTAAATTAGAATTAAATAAATTCTGAGAAGCGAAAAAGAAAATGGCGGACGTCAAGTGACCGATCCAGGAGGGCAGGGGCGTCACTAGGGTTGGTGTCACCCAGTGCGGTAGGTCAAGGTCCTCATTCTTCCTTTAGTCCCTCACCAGACCAAACAGTATCCTTAGTAATGTTTTGTAAATTGATGCCGATACAGTAAACCCTACATGTAAGCTCTGCTTTCTAAAAATGTTTTTGTTGTTATCTGTTACTGCTAATTTAAAAATAATAAATTTCTGCTGAGACTCTGCACAAAAATATTTAGACAGTCATTTTGTCATTTTGGTGTCACCCCTTCTGAAGGTGTCACCCGGTGCGGTCCGCACCCCCGCACCGCCCTATAGTGACTGCAGGAGGGAATTTCGATGCGCCATTATATCAAGTAATCTTAATCGTGATTCGTAATAGTGAACGCCAAATTTCTCAAGCGCTACACTAAAGCTCTAAAGCTAAGTGCAGGGCACCAGCTTATTCAAGAGCGCCTCGTCGTACCAGAGAGGTTGTCCAGAGATCGATGTTTAGGGGCCATCCATATATTACGTACGCAAAAATCCGGGAAAATTGGACCCCCCTCCCCCTGTTCGCAAGCGTACTTTCTTCCACACCCCCCCCGGGTACGTACACTTGACGCACCCCCCCCCCGAAGACCAGCTGCAGAAAGTGTCTCGAAAGTCTGCACTTTAGTCCAGATTGAAGGATGAATGACGGCCAATATAGACAAATTATAGGTGTCTCGTTCACAGCACAGAATAACTGCACATGGCTTTTATATAATGTAATAAAATGCCATCGGACGACTATAGGACAATACAGAGTTATAAATAGGCTAATGTGGACGTCATAATTAGAAATTTATTTTGCGTACGTACACTTTTGCCCCCCCCTCCCCTCCCGTTCGCACGCGTACGCAAAATCACCAAAATCCGACCCCCGACCCCCTCAGTGCGTACGTAATATGTGGACGGCCCCTATAATAAATGTCAAACAGATACATTTACGAATATACTGAATCTATTTCCGATCTGATTATCAAGCAATAAAACTACACACTCGTGTATTAAATGTCAAACAGTTACATTTGCGGGTAAACGTACGTTTTAGCGTATTTAATTATTGGACGACATGTCCACGTTCGCTTTTAAAGCGACGAATAGTGGAGGTCCGAGTCTGGTTGCCAGAGATAATACCAGCAAAGCAGCTGATACGGTGTGTTTCGTTGAGGACGAGAAAGCTTGGAGGGCAGAGGTTGGGATGGATTAGGATAGGAATTCTTGCAGAGCTGAGATTTTAATTTGGAGTGGAAACCCTGTGACGTGATAAGTAGAGGTGCCTGAGTCAGATGACGATGGGTCGTGGCAGTTTTAGCAGAGGAACTGGGAATATGCGGAATTCAGAGTGATGTTCGTTCCAGTGTGTTGTGACTTGTGGGAATTCCGTAACTGAACTGAACACCAAATGAAATTTACAAACATTTATTAGACTAACGATTGAATTATATGCGTCGAAGAGAAACATCACATGCAGTTGCCACATTAAGTACCGCTAATTTAGCAGCCAAATTTACATCACATCGCATGACACTGAAGCTCATTCCATCAAGTTATACTAAATTACAGTAGAAAGCAATACGACGCGTTTTCAACTTCACCCCATTTGAACCCAGCGGAGCGGTGAAAGGCCACACCGATCATCACCCAACCAACCGCCCACGTTCATGAAAAATGTCCAACCACCATAGACGGAGTTTGTTTTCCGTTACGTTTATCTGTGTTAGGCTCTGTTAATCGTGCCGCGTAACCGTTCCGCATCGTATGCGCTGCGCCGTTATTCGATTTAATTAACACGTCATAACGACCACTAACCGACAGACGACGCATTCGCTCGGCCACGTTCAGCAGTTTCTGCGTCTGCGCTCTAAGCAGTTGCGGATCCAGAAATCGTGGTTCACTTCGTTGTTTTCACTTTGCTCAGAATTTAGTAAGGGGAACAATTTTGTCTGTTGCGATGACCTTGTGAGTCATCGGCATTTGGATAACAGTTTATATGGCCTTCTCTCCTCTTGACACCTTATTGGCGTTCCCCAAAATATCTACTGGGAAACTCGACTGGATTGGCCACCTTTGCTATTCATTCTCTTCGTTTTCATTCTTCTTCTCCTCCTTTGCTCATTCCTTCTCTTCCTCCTCCTCCTCCTCCTTCTCTGATGCCATGCTGTTTACGTCCGGGACCGCGTCCATCCATCCATCCGTCTGTCCATCGGTGGGTGACCTGCGCTTCCGGTGTCACGGTCTATTGATTCGATGTCGATCGGTTTCGATGCTTTCTTCCCTAACACGGCCAGTCATGCAAGACGCCTCGGATCGCAGTTTCTCAAAGAGCGCGCCTAATGAAAATTGATGACCTCCGACTCTCCCTTCCATTTCCTCCACCCCTCCCTCTCTTCCTACATTTCTCCCTCTCTATGTCCGTCCCTCCTTTCGATTCTCCCTTCCTTCAACCATTCTTCCCGTTCTAAATCCTCCCTCATTCCCTCTCTCTTCCCACCCGAATCTCCATCTTTCCCTAGCCTCTCGCTCCACTGTCTACCTCCCCTACTTCCCAATCCCTCTACTTTGCCCAGGCCCCTACCTCCCTTCCTTTATCCAATTCTTCCCCTCTTCCAACTACATTTCTCGAGTGCCAAACACACACACACACACACACCTCTCTATTCCTATTCCTTTTCCCATTTCTCCCTATCTGCCTATCTGCCTCCCTGTCTGTCTCCTGCCTCCCTTCCTCCCTCCCTCGCTGCCTGTCTGCCTCTTTAACTCCCTCGCAGATTTCTATCAGAAATCTCACCATCTGGCGCCCAGAATGGACGCACTCATATGGGCCTATACGCGTAACCGGAAGTCCTAAGTCATTATTATTGGTTTTGTTATTGTTGTTATAATTATTATCAATATTATTATTATTAGTTTTAGTTGTTGTTGTTGTTGTTGTTGTTGTTGTTGTAGTATTAGTGGTAGCAGTGGTAGTGGTAGCGGTAGTTGTAGTAGTAGTTGCAGCAGTAGCAGTAGTATGTATGACTACTAATAACAATGACGCTATACTGTCTGATGACGCAGGTTTGGTTTCAAAATCGTCGAGCCAAGTGGCGCAAGCGGGAGAATACGAAGAAGGGACCGGGTCGACCGGCGCACAACTCCCATCCACAGACTTGTAGCGGCGATCCCATTCCTCCAGAGGAACTAGAGAGAAGGGAACAGGAACGCATGGAAAAGAAACGCCGGAAACAGGAAGAGCGACTGAAACGTTTCGAAGCGCGCAAGGTCGGAAGTCAACACACGCGCGACTCCAGTTCCGAGAGCTCTTTGTCCATTTCCGCTTCCGGTGAGCAGATTCTGGAAACGGATGTGGTTGTCGATGTAGTCGGCGACAGCGAGGTCGTTTCCTGTAAGCGTTCACTTCCCGTTTGTGAACGCGGCGGACAGAGATGTTGCGGCGATTCGAGAACTGTCGACGATTGTACTTGGGAGGCAGCGGGTAGAGGGCGCTACCGCGAAAGAACTGGACCGACGGTGACAACATCCGCCGGAAGTGAGACGAAATCAAGCTGTCGAGGTCTTTTACCGCTGGTGCGAGACAAAAGTTCGTTGAACTCCGACGAAAATCGTCCGGTAGAAAAGGAACTGAACCTCGAGGAAGGAACTGACCTTGTCCGCCGTTCCAACACAACCGGAAGCTCCTTCAGCATCTGGCGGATCCTCGATATACCGTCGAGCAGTGTACCTCACGAAGGTTTGTCAGGACCTTCGAAGGTCCAGCCGAGTAGAACATCAGGGAACTTTTCCCTGGGACTTCTCTCTTCCGTCAGTCAACCGATTGGGTTCCAGGTTGAAAGAATATAGTCGCCGTATAGCTTCCATCTCGTCCTTCTTTCGATTTACTCCACTCCATTCAACTCTACTTCATTGCAACCCACTTTATTCACTCCATTCCACTGCTATTCACCTCATCAAGCCAGATCCCATCTACTTTCATCTACTTATCTCAATCAATTCCACTTCAGTCGCCTAGTCTAGTTACCATGCTACACCATACCATACAATATCATACCATACCACTTATACCTGACCTGACTGACCTGACCTTATTTACTTACTCTTACCTTACCTCTCCTAAATAGAAGAGAAGAAGGCAAGAAAAACAATCCGTTAAGCTAGCCTGAGAGGCATCTCATGAATATGACATGTAAGCGACTTCATTTTCTTAGTCCCGATATATGAGGGCAGGTTGCCAGTCCTCCCTTCTCCCTCTTTTCTTCTCACCGACAGTGTACGCTCAGTGTACTCATTATAGGTGAGTTGACAAGGGGAGCAGAAATCTCGAAACAAATTTCTGCCTTGGCGGGGGTTTGAACCCACGACCTTTCCGTCTCTGTCCTAATTCAAATACCAGACGATATCCACAAATAGGCATTCCAATGTTCAAACAGTCATAAAACTGTTTTCGATTTGTTAATATTAATAATATTTTAAATTTTATGTTTTTGTTGAAACACTTATTATGTAAATCTATCATAAGTAAGTAAATTGCATAGGCCTATTGAAAAGTGACAAAATCTTTTGCGTTATATAAATGATGTGTTACAATTACAATTACAATTGATAAGCATTTGTTCATTTCTTGCTCTGAGTATAAAATGCGCTATATATGGGCCTCACTTACCTGATACACATTATGCATTTGTCGAATAAAATCTGGCGTGCAAGCCATTTAATCGATTTAATCTTGGTATGCAATCTGATTGGCTGAATAAAACTCAACGCTCAATCCGATAGGTCGAATTATACTGAAGTTCAATATCAATGGCTGAATAAATCCAACGCTCAAGCCAGTTAGTCCAATTAAACTCGAATTAAAATCCTGCTTGTAGGCAAACAAGTCTTATTATTGATTGTTTCTGTTGCTCTGATTTTTTTTAAATGCGCTATACATATATAGGCCTAAATTACCTGATACATTCATGCATTGGTCAAATAAAATCCGGTTTAGACAAGTCTTATCAAACACTTAGTCTAATTGGTTGAATAAAATCCAATGTCAAAGCCAACTGACCGAATTAAACTGAAGTTCAATCTCATTGGATGAATAAAATCCAACGTCAAAGCCAAGTGACCGAATTAAACTGAAATTCGACCTAATTGACTACTGAGAACAGTTCGTATTATGAAGATCATTAACTACTTTACGACTGTAACAGTAAACTAAGGTTTTTATACCGCAGTCGTTGTAGTACTAGTAATAATAATAATAATAATAATAATAATAATAATAATAATAATAATAATAATAATTTATATATGTCTCCGGACAATTTTTTTACCTACCTGGGGGATCCTTGATACCCCGGGGCAAAAAAAAAATTAATAATAATAATAATAATAATAATAATAATAATAATAGTACTAAGAACTTCTGAATTAAGGTACGGTGGGTTGATGTCATTGGCCCCGAAGACCACAAGATTATGCTGAATAAGCTTACCCGATATTGCTAATATGCGTCTTAGCTTAGAGTAGACACCTTTAAATTGTCATTTCTCATGCTTATATAGTCCTCAGTTTCGTTCAATCGCAGATTACGTCAGTTAAAAGACTGTGAAGGGGCGATCGATAGAAACGGCTCTGACAGCCACAAGATGTCATTAAAAATTGCTTAGATTGGATGTTGGTAATAATATCCGTCTTACTTTAGACACATTTAATAATAATAATAATAATAATAATAATAATAATAATAATAATAATAATAATAATAACAATAATAATAATAATAATAATAATAAGGCCTAATAATGAAGAGGTCTGAATACACAGTATACAGTTCAATTCGTGTGCATTTTCTAATCTGTCTTATAAACTAACAGGTAGTAAATAAGCTAAGTCCGTAGAGACGATAATACATATAGGGCCTATATGTTACAGATGGAGTCTGTGATATTCGACCTATAGGCCTACATGCCGTGCTATGTTCACCATGAACGTCCTTGTCTCTATAACATAACATAACGTGACTTGACATAGCTTAACATAACACGCGTTTAACGCCATGGCTCAGAAGACACGTCATCCATCAATAACCATGCACTGCAACTGTTATAAGGAATGCGCAGTATAGCCAATAGCCATTCTTACGTATAGCCTCCTCTTAAGAGCTATGATGGCCTAATACCCACTGAGACAGAACTGTCATCCAAACTTTCCACAAGATTAAAACTCTTGCACCGAAGAATTTTTGCCATATAATCCTCTCCCTTTTTCAAGTAATGCATATAATACTGTAATTGTACGCCTAATCATAAATTTATTCAACGCCAGTTTAAGAACCCTAATCAGAGGCGTTCTCAACGTTATAGCGGGGCCCTGGTCCTTTTAGGGCTTCCTATTGACCACTCACAGCATGATATAGCCTTCTAAACCCATGAATATCTTAATGTTTCAAACCTTTTCAGCATCATAGTGGCTATTTAAATTATATTTTCTTGTATATTGTCACGTTTGCTTTGTGGATCAATAAATTGATTGATTGATTGATTGATTGATAATTGTGTTAACTGTAACAGTTACTAAGCACTGAAATGTCACCAGTAAGCGAAACAAATTCACATAAAACTGAAAAAGCGACCGGCGACGACTTCGAGTCGCCTTAGTTGTATATATATGCTATAGAAGTTGCGATTTTGTCAACTTGCTGTTGAGAATAAACGAAATTGATTGATTGATTGGCTGTTGCTTATTCAAACAGTCTCAAGTTAACTTGGCTATCTAGTTGTCGAAAACATATTGCCATATTATACTTTAAACGAACGTATAGGCCCACACGCAGAAAATCGACAGAAATTCGGGATATTTGTGTTTCAACGAGACTTCGAGTTAGCTTTGAAGCATTTGGATACGCGTGTTGTCAAAGTTTAACGTCGTGTTTCTCAATAGATGGACATTCTAAGGATCGTTTTGAAGTCCTCGCTTCGTACAGTAAGCTACACACATCGAGTAATTTGCCATTTTACTGATTGTATCAACAACATCACTGGTATACGTTGGCATCTATTGGAGCATCGAGAAAGGCCCAATATTATGTCGGACTAACTCCTCTCCGTGCAAGAATCTTCTCGCTTTGGAACGTCCTACACCGGAACCTCTAAAGACCGCCCCTATTCCAAGAAAGATGCGGTATAAGTACGGTACGTTATTAATTGGCAGTGCCGCAGCGAGGGGTGTTCCAGCGGTGCCATGGAACAGGGCGCAACTCAAAAGGGGACTCAAATTTTGAGACGGAATGATTTAATTTTTAAACTATTTACTTTATCTTGAAATTATCCATGCAAAATGAAATAAATGTAATAAAATTAAGTAACAACAAATAAAAGTATACATGTACATGTATATATAATACCAATAGATAGATCCCTTACAGTGCAGTGCAGACTGGTTTAAAAATTGTCGTCTGAACATATTTATAGTAAATATTATATTCAATATATAACAAATTTGGTCGTTATTGATTAAATAGATCTGGGTATTTACGCTTGGCACAGAGCGCAAGTATATCTTGCTATAGCACTGTTAGAAATCTCACCGTTTTTTTACGGTTAAAAACTGGCAGCTGTGTACACAGGAAATAACCGTAAAAAAACGGCGGACCGTAATTTACCCTAGACCGTAATATTTACATTCATAGGACCGTAAAAGCTTACTGTTATAAACCGTATTTTGAATGTTGGCTAACTGTAATGTCTACGGTCATGGCTCGTATTTTTAATGTTTTGTAATGTATTTCACTGTAATTTCAACGGTCATATCTCGTATTTTTAATGTTTTGTAATGTATTTCACTGTAATTTCTACGGTCATATCTCGTATTTTTAATGTTTTGTAATGTATTTCACTGTAATTTCAACGGTCATATCTCGTATTTTTAATGTTTTGTAATGTATTTCACTGTAATTTCTACGGTCATATCTCGTATTTTTAATGTTTTGTAATGTATTTCACTGTAAATTCTACGGTCATATCTCGTATTTTTAATGTTTTGTAATGTATTTCACTGTAATTTCAACGGTCATATCTCGTATTTTTAATGTTTTGTAATGTATTTCACTGTAATTTCTACGGTCATATCTCGTATTTTTAATGTTTTGTAATGTATTTCACTGTAAATTCTACGGTCATATCTCGTATTTTTAATGTTTTGGAATGTATTTCAGCGTAATTTCTACGGCCATGGCTAGAAGTTTAAATGTTTTGGAATGTATTTCACCATGAAGGACCTGTTCAAAGTCCCTAAAGCAACCGCCTCAGTGGAAGCTCGAACCCGCAACATTGCGTTACAGGCCCAGTGCTCTAACCATCTGCAAACTATTCCTCCATTATTCTCAAATTTGAAGGACATTGACTAAATCAACCAAATAATTATTGAAAGCAATATTCTTTTATATTTTGCCTAAAACAAGCTCTTAAAACCTAACACTGACTCACAATGCAGCTTAAAAGAAAACTTTTAATTTACAAAGACAAGCGTTTTTACAGTAAACAAGTACTTTAAAATCCGACCATAAACTGTATACATACTTCCAAACAATATCCAAGCACAACACACAAAATTATAAACTCTCAAGTCATTATACTGTTTAAACGAAAACTGTAATATGCACAACTTTAAAAGTAAACAAGATACTTTCAAACCATAATCATATGTAAATAAACTACACTAAGAACCTTAAAAATCTCTAATATGGAACCTTTCAAAACACCATCTATTGTAAAAAAATCCAGGTAGCATCTTAAAAACCTGAATTACTAAATTCAAACTTAATAAAATAATAACTATAATTTTACTAATTATAGTAGTAGTATTAGTAGAAACTATATCAGTGCATCGATATCATAACCAAACACTTTTATCCCATTTGAATTCGATGCACCGTTGTTCCAGTGGACAATGATAAATTCTAGCCATCGCAATGATCGCACACATTAATTTGTATTCTCTGCATAATTTTCTAATTCCTGAGAGATCATAGGTACCTCTAGCAGAAATTAACAAGGAAAATAATAATAAGTCATAAAAAGGCTTAAAATTAAAATTATAATTTATAGAACACAAACACCTTTCAATGTAAATAACACACACCCAGAAAAAATCCAAACCTGTCACATATACATTGCAACATACATTTACAAATATATATTAATGCAACCTTCCAAAGTCTGCATTGCTCTGCAATAGTTGAAAATAACCGAAACGCTGCATGCACTGTTGCAATACTGTTAAATGCATAATCTGTTTAACATCCAAATCATGTGCACTTGACATTTGATGAGGTTAACTCTTGAAAAACTGACTCACTATCCAGTTTAAAAAATTTACAAAACAGCATTTTTAAAGTAAACTCTCACTTTAAAATCCTATAATATGTTAATAATAATTATACAAATTATGCCACGACAGAAGGGAAAATTCTGTCTAGGAAGATACCTTGACTGTCTGTATATCATACATGTTAATATGCGGAATATATGAATAGCTTAATTTTTCAGTTCGATATGTTGTAATTCAAGATTAGTAGTTATTATTATGCAAATGTAATAAAAAAATCAAGGCTTAAAAAAGCTTCTATTTAAAAACAAACAGCATTTTTAAAGCAACAATCACTTTAAATCCTACTATAAACTGCACAAACACCTGCAAACAATCCCCAATAAAAAAACTAAAAACTCTCAAGTTATTATAAAGTTTAAAAGAGAAAAATAATAAACGCAACTTATCTTCTGTAAATATACTACACAAAGCACCTTAAAAATCTCAATTATTGAATGCAAATTTAATAATAATATAATCACAATAATAATAATGACGATAGAAACTATTTCAGCACATTGACATCATAACCCAACACTTTAACACCATTCCCTTCCAAGGCACCTGATCTTGACGAATTCTAGCCGGCACAGAATTTTTTAGTATACCTGACAGTTAATTAGTACCTCGAGGCAAAAAATAATAATAGTCATTACGCTATTTAAAATTAAAATTCTAATTCACAAGCAGGAACATCTTTAAACGTAAATAACACACTTTGCAAAATCCAAATCTGTTACGCATACATATAAAAAATATAATAATGCAACCATTCAAAATCTGCAATATTTTGAAATATCGTCGACTTTTGGGTTTAAAGTTCCTTCTTTTTCTTTCAACTTGATGTGACCTTATTGCTTTGATCAGTTTTTATTCGAAATAAGCATCTGAAAGTAACAAAATAAATATATTCACGTAAAAGAAAATTCAGCAGTTAGCAAGGAAGGTTTAATCCACTAAAAGTGCAACAGTGGATGGGTTTATGTTAGTAATTAGAACACGACCAGTCAAAAACAGAAAACAGAAAGTTCTGTACACTGACATGAATGCCTGTTAAGCTTCTGTATTATGACACGAATAGTAACTGCAATTGGAAATCTATATAGCACCAGTCAACAGTCAACCCCGACATAAAACAAAGACATCACGATTGAAGAAAATGGTCCTCAAGCGCTTGTGGAAAAGAGATGAAGAGAAGCCGAGTAGTTCATGTCACAGGTTGTTGGGTAGCTTATTTCACGAAAATAAGACAACCACAGAGAAATTTCTACACTGGTGAAATCTGGGCTTATGAAATAACCAAACTGCCTTGCGTAACAGAGCGGAGAAATCTTTGATCAAATGTGGAAGATCTTGAGACACAGAGCTCTTTGAAATAAACTGGAGCACTGCCTGCTTGCCAATTACCCACAAGCAATAAAATCTTAAACTCATGCCCTTTTATATAGGTGACGAGTGGAGATCTTCCCACATGCACTCTATATGATAATTCTAGGTACGCCACCGATCAGTTGAGCCACAACATCAAAACTATTGGAGCCGATTTATGCAGGAATGAATTAGCTCAGCATAAATGGCATTGCCACAGTCAATTCTTGAGCACATGAATGCATGCATCAGGGGCCGTTGGGCTTCAGTTGTAAGTGAACGGCATATACTGTGAATCTGCTGCATATGGTAAGAGCATGCTTGACATTATTTAATGTAATCACAGACTTATATAGCGTCTCTTCAACAGACACTCATCAGAGGCACTCTCGACCTAAAGATGGAAAAACAGGATTGAACAAAATGGTTTCAAGCGCTTAAGGAATAGAGATAAAGAAAAACCAAGAAGCTCATGTCGTAAGATTCTAGATAACCTACTTGTAAATTCTTCACAAGCTCTGAGAAAGTCAATGCCTGGTCCGAGGTCAACTCAGTTAGCACACAGTGGTTAGCAGAGAGTCACAAGCGAAGCAATGCAATAGATTACGCAAGAAGTTTCGCAATATGTCCATGAATTGAGTTTTCTCAGAGTTCAGCCAGAGATTGTTGGACAACATCCAGGGATTCCAGGCACCTCATATGTCTGAATCATTTTATTCATCATGGAGATAGTCTCTGCATGTGGGCCATGGACATAATGTGTTGATGTCATCTGCATACTAATGTACTGCACAAAAGAAAGAATTAGGGTCAAATCAGCAGTGTAGAGTAGGGTGTCCCAACAAATATTATTTGAAAATCTTAGGTCTCGCAAATCAAAAAGTTTCTTTGTGAGATGATGTTTTTGTAAAATTTTCAATATTTTAGATAATGTTTAGGGGTCCCCAATGGGTCCTGTTTTCATATAAAACGCTTATCATGCACACATGTTTCAATCTAGGATATAGCCAGGCTATATCATTCACACCGTATATATTTTATCACGTTTGTACAAAATATGATATGTACTATTATGTAGTCACTCAAAAATCTAATACTCTATTGTACTCAGATGGGTGTTAGCAGTAAAGTGATGTAGAAAATTGACAAAAAATGGCATCCACTGACTTCCACATATTATTAGAGTTTGGAATAATTTTTTGCTATTATTATCTATGCCTACTATAATAATTAGTACAGTAAATCAAAACATAGTTTGCTTTGAGATGGTACAAAATACAAGATGCAAGATATTCACACATTTAGTCCAATCAGTAAGTAGCAATCAACGCCAGTATTGTTCAAGGTTCGGGATTGGGACCGCCTACATTTAACGTTAATGGTTCTGATCTTCACCCTCTCCATCGTGAAAACATCATAGTTAAATATGCCGACGACACATATTTGTTGGTCGGATCATCGAGGATAAAAACTGTTAGTGACGAACTCGGAGCCATTGAGAGGTGGGCAGAAGCTAACCACCTTCGCCTGAATCGTTGCAAGTCTCAAGATATGGTGATATCGTCGAGGCGTAGTCATGGGCAGCCACCTTTAACTGATGGATTCAAGAGAGTCAAATCTATGATAATCCTAGGGGTTACTATAAGAGACGACCTGGCGGCTGAAGATCATGTTAGGGATGTCTTGGCCTCTTGCAGGGGATCCTTACAGGCTCTTCGTATCCTGAAATCGTACGGCCTCCCGTCTGGATCCCTGCACCTGGTCGCCTCTGCCACCACCGTCTCTAGGATGCTGTATGCGGCCCCTGCCTGGTGGAAACAGACCTGAGAGTCGGATCGCAGCAGCCTGGAGCGGTTTCTCCAAAGAGCGAAAAGAGCCGGCTACCTGAGTGACTCTGTACCTGGCGTGGAGCAACTGGTCCTTCGAGCCGACTGTGCCTTGCTCTCATCCGTGCTGCATAATCCTTTCCATGTGCTCCGTGTTCTGTTCCCGCCTAAAATCAGTAGACAGTAGAATTTCCGTCCTCGACCGCATGACTTTACCCTTCCCCCTAAGGATGATTCCAATTTTTTCCCAAGAGTTCTCTATGCCACATTAAAATAACTCTTTCTTTAATTTAATTTATCCAAAATTTTTAACATTTTCAATACTTGTTAAGTTTCCAGCCTCTCCTAAATCCTCCAACATAACATTACTATTACTTAGCATCACTAATGTATTTGTAACATATTGCGGTTTGTCAATGTGAGTCGATAATAAACGAATAATAATAATAATAGTTAAGTTCACTACATCTGATGAAGTGACTCACGGTTTCAATTTGGGAAAAGTCCTTTCTATGTTTTTCAACAACTTGCAGTAGGAAATCCTTCTGATCTTCATTTGTTGTTGTTTCATTAAATGTCTGTATCAAAGCCACACCAGCTCTGCACAGTCATTGTTGCATGTCAAGTTGTTCACAATTATAACAGCTTCATTGAACGATTTCAAGAATGGCCAACTCTTGACATAACTGTCATCAATGCCAGTATACTGCAAGAAACTTTGACAAATAGGTATTTCTGCTAAAGAGTTTGGAAGAGATTTGACTAAGTGTGATCCCCGTTCGGAGGTCATGTGGATTACTGGGTTTGCTTTCTCGTCTGGTTAAAAGATTTGAGAACAGTGCAAGAGTTGCAACTTTAGACTCAAGTACCATGAATGGCATTGCATTGCTTAAAGTTTATTATTGCTGAGACCAGGATTGTTGTATGCTTGTAATCTCGTAATTAACAGGATGTCATTAAATGAAGCATTAGCTGCAGATCAAGCAGTAAATCAGAATTGAATGCACACTAATACAACAAAATGGTTGCAGCATTGTAATCCCTGTAATTCACGACCTGTTAAGCAGATTACAGTCTCGTTCCAATCACACAGGAACTAAATTTTCATCCAACGTGCTCTATGAAGAGCTCTATCAGATCAGCTCACAAATTGTCACCCTCGGAAGGATTACTGTGAATTCCTTAGCCTTGCCGCATTGATGGTATGGCTGGATGCACCAAACTGTCCAAACACCACTGGTAGACTTGCGAATACCAGTGGTGTTTGGACAGTTTGGTGCATCCAGCCATACCATCAATGCGGCAAGGCTAAGGAATTCACAGTAATCCTTCCGAGGGTGACAATTTGTGAGCTGATCTGATAAGAACGTTTTAAAGTCCATGGCTACCAATATCTTTGAGATTTGATGCCGTTGATTGCTTAGTTTGGACAACTTTTCACGAAACCTCTTGAAAAACAGAATATCTGGCCTGTACATGGTCCAAGACATGTAGAAAAGGCATCAGAAAGCCTCACCTCAAAGATGTGATGCCTACAAGCCAGCCAGATCCGATTGACCCAGTTCGTGATGCTTGTTGCATGTAAGAAATTCTCTATGCTGATAAATGTGTATGAGAAATTTGGCTTTAACATGGCTATTGTCAAACAGTTTATCAAGCTTAATTGTATATTGGGCTCGATTTTTCTTGTCAGACTGGTTACCTCGATTGCGATGCTTCATTAAGCACTGTATAAATCTGCAATGTACTTTTATGATATTTTACAGCCTTTTGGGGACTCCTAAATGTTCTCCAAAAAAATGACATTTTTTCTTTTAAATTAGCTTCCAACAATGAAACCTTTTAGCTGGTGAGATCTTGCATTTTTAATAATAAACTTTTTTGGGACACACCTTTTTTGGGGCACCCTACTGTAGAGGATATAGAGCAATGGTCTGAGTTGGAACCTTCGGAGAAAAGAAGGGTGACCAAAAATCAGTCGCAATTTTCAAATCTTCACAGTTTTTGAAAACATTGAATTAAAAAATATGTTCAATATGAAAATCCCTGCTCAGTCACTATTCTCTGGTGCAGGCTCCTCTACTTATCACTCCACCTTCCAAGTTTTCTCATCCTGAACTAAACCCATCATAACAGGTCCTCTGCCTCCTCCTCTCTAGTCTCTCTAGCAACCAGACTCGAACCTCCACACAACATGACGCAGCACTCATGAATAAGCTGGTGCCCTGCACTCAGCTTTCGAGTAGCACTTTAGAAATTTGGAGTTTATATTAGTATGAAATACTTTTTAATAGTAATAGTAAGCCATTTATTGACACAACATCATCACCGTAATCTATATTAATAAAGCCAGCTTTCTGTGTGTCTGTCTGTCTGTCTCTCTGTCTGTCTGTTTGACCGGGCTTAACTTTTACAATTTTGCACCTTTTCACTCGAAACCTTCACTGCTGTGTCGGTCTCGGCATGGGACACCCAGTGGAGGGGTTCGCGTCCCCCGTTTTCACCGCTACCATGGTGAAAAACGGCCAAAACATCGCCCCAAGCGATAGGAAAATTACCGTCCCTCCAGTGACATTAGGCTTACTGCATTGGATGCAGTCCCTGCACTGACATTAGGATTACTGCATTGGATGCAGTCCCTGCACTGACATTAGGATTACTGCATTGGATGCATGCGCACGTGTAATAAACATCGAAGAGAAATTTATTGTTGGTATGTCAATTTGGGGGTGGTGGTGGGGGGGTGGTGGTGGGGGGGTGGGGGTGGTGGGAGGGGGTGGTGGTGGGTGGGTTTGGGGTGGTGGGTGGTGGGGTGGGAGTGGGAGTGGGGGGTGGTGGTGGAGGTGGTGGGGGTGGTGGGAGGGGGTGGTGGTGGGTGGGTTTGGGGTGGTGGGTGGTGGGTGGTGGGAGTGGGGGGGTGGTGGGGGTGGGGGGTGGGGGTGGGGGTGGGGGGTGGGTGCATGGGGGTGGGTGGGGGGTGGTTTAGTGGTGGGGTGGGAGTGGGGGGTGGTGGGTGTGGGGTGGTGGGGGGTGGGGGGTGGTGGTGGGGGGAGGTGGGTGCATGGGGGTGGGTGGGAGTGGGGGGGTGGTGGGTGTGCAGGGATTAAAACTTATAACTCCGGGCAACGCCGGGTAATCCAGCTAGTATCACAATAACGACAGTGAGTACAAACTCATAAAACTTCTGGCAATGACGTCAAAGTCAAAAGGTCAATCCAAAAGGGTCGTACTGACCCGCTGAGGCTGGATTGCCTCTTTCTGGATAATATCTGGCAGTAGTAACAGTGCAGATATGAAATGTACTAAATAAGTGTATAGTAAAAAAATCTGTAATGGATTAAAACATTAAACACTAAACATAGTGTAAGTTTTTAAACACAGCAAACAGATTAAGTTTTTCTTAAATAATGGTAGTTTAATACACAGAGCTTTAATACTAACATCAGCTTTCATGAAAAGTGTCAGAGTTCTCTGACAAATAAGCCATCAAACTATTTTAACGAGGTTTTTTGTTTGCTGGCCCTATACCTACTTTCTGGAACTCCCTCTCCCTCAGTGGTGTCTATTCAGTCATTTGTGTTATTTCATTCTCAAGTTAAAACCTACCATACCTCTTTCAAATTGATTATCCACCATAGGCTGCCTCTGTCTTAGTGGACTAATCTTCTGGATATTGACCTGGTTTGATGTGCCATCAATTGATGCCTTGTGCATTAAACACCGGCGCAATAGGAATTTACTGATTACAATTATAATCAATGCATAATATGAATGTGGGACAAACAGGTCCCCGCAAGCTGTAAAGTGAAGCATATGTAAACTTGGCTCAATTGAAACAAGAACACATATTGGCTTCAATGTACCCAAAGTTAAAATCCTGCAACCGCAACTTCAGTTTTGGAGAGTGTGGCGCCCTCAAGGGAGGTTCCAACGAACCAACAACAAAATCCAGTAATTAAACTGAGAAACTCTTACAACTAATTCACTGACTTTCACTTAGAGATTGTTATTGTCCCGGTAATTAGTAACTTGCTTGGGCTCGACCTCCTCACTCTCCCTCCTGTCCAGGTTTGCAACTGCCTGAAAAACCAGTGATACTGAACCGGGTCAGGAGCTCCTCTTATTTAGAGTGGCGCTATATAAACTCTCGATTACAATTACAATTGCGACGGTGTCTAATTACAATTACAATTGCGCCCGTGTCTAATGCATAAACCGTTATCTTTTTGAGTCCAATGACGAGTGCATGGCACACCAAAACCAAGCCATAATCAGGTAAATATCCAGAAGATCAGTCCGCAAGTCGAGAACGAAATGAGGCGACTGAGAAGAGTGCACAGACACAGGTAGAGTTCCAAAAAGTAGGTCCAGCAACCGAAAAGCTCATTTACCAAGAACAGTTATTGATTTAGGTTTGAACAAACAAAGATAATTCATTCATTCATTCCGGATATTTCTATAGCGCCTCTCGAAGTCAACTACTACTCAGAGGCGCTCCCGACTACAGCATTTGATATTTGTGCCGGAATTTTCATGCCGAGGCGCCACGAGCAATTGTGAGTGAAGGACTTGCCCAAGGTCCGTACGCAGCGGCTAGAGTGGGATTCGAACCTGCAACCCTCCGGTCACAAGGCGCCGAACTTACCACTGAGCCACCACGCCCCATAATCATATGAACTCGTTTAATAATGACAAGTCTGGGGAAAAGAACTGATTTAAGTATGGTGGCACGCTAGAGTTCACAGTTTTATAAACTATGAGCCCCAATTAAACAAATTCTTTGCTGAACAAGTTCTAAGCCAATGCAAAGACTGAAGCACAGCGGTAATATGTTCATATTTTGAAGTATTAGTTATGACTCTAGCCAAAGAGTTGTGCACTCTCTGCACAGCTTCAGGATGTTTTCCTTATTGATACCAGTAACAAGCGAGTTACAGTAATCTAGTCAACTGGAAACCAATGCATTTGCCATATAGATGTCCTGGCAGGCATGAACACATAACGCCTAATTCTGCATATGTCATGAATGAACATCTATGATGACTTAAAATACTGTTTACATGGCCAGTGAGAAACTTGGTTGAATAGAAAACTATGCCTTAGTTGCGAGCAACTGTCTGCACAACAGTTGAGTCACCAAGTTTCAATGACTTAAGCCAATCAGATTTTTTAAGTTGCTGCCAAGTAGCAGAAATTCAGTCTTTGATGGGTTTAGGAAGACTTTATTGGCCGCCATCCAAGACTGTACCTCATCAGAGACAGCAGACAACAACTGCACAGATGAGTCACATGACAGACTATCAAATGAAATGTAGGTTTAAGTATCCTCAGCATATTTGCATGTTTGAGAGATTACCCCGGTCGAGGGGATTTTGGAGGCCTGGATGTCCTCAAACCGCCTACGGTTAACCCGGCAAAGACCCGGTACATCCATTTGGTACGCGCTAAGAGCTTGCAAAAATTAACCTCTCTGGCATATAGGTCTCTGCACTGGCCAGGCGTTGTCTCGAGGAATTTGCTCCCTACCTGCGGGAGCTTTGTCGCCCTACCTCAGGGTCGGTCCTGCGACGATCTGCTCTTTGCTCGGCTGACCAGGCAATCTCTTGGTCCCGCATGCGAACAGCCATTATGCAGCGCCGTTCTTTTTGGTCGCTGGCTCGGAAGCTGGAATGTCCTCCCTGTTGCACTCCGCCTGGTCTCTTTGACTCACCCTGCCTTGTTCTTTACAAACTTAAAGACTACTCTCTTTAACCTAAGTGTATCGCTATCAAATGAAATGTAGATTTGAGTATCATCAGCACAGAAATGATATTTCAGTGAATGATTATCCAGCAATGTTCCTAGTGGTGTGGTTTATAATGTAAACAAAAGAGGACCAAGCACAGAACCTTGTGGAACACCAGATGACAACAATGTACTAAGTGAATAATTACTATTTAAAGACACTAATTGAGTGCGTGGACTAAGATAAGTACTAAACCAATTTAGTGCAGGACCAGAGACCCCATTGCAGTGCTGAAGGCGATGAAGAAGAAGATAATGATCCACAGTATCAAAAGCAGCAGACAAGTCAAGAAGAACAAGTGATGTAACCTTTCCCTTGTCTATTGAGCTTATTGTCATTATGAACAGCAAGAAGTGCAGATTCTGTTGAGTGAAACTTATGATAAGCAGACCAAAAAGGGGATTACCTGCTTTCTGAAACTCTCTCCCTGTGTCATTGGGCTCTGTTCTGTCGCTTGTGTTATTTCGTTCTCAACTTAAAACTTACCTCTTTCAAATTGCTTATCCACCACAGTGGACTGATCTCCTGGATCTTGACCTAATTACGGCTTGGTTTTGGTATGCCATCGATTGATACCCTTCGCATTAGGCACCAGCGCAATAGAAGTTACTAATTACAATTATAATTAAGTACCACATAATTATAATAATAATAATAATAATAATAATAATAATAATAATAATAATAATAATAATAATAATAATAATAATAATAATAATAACACACTTAATCTCTAAGTCCCTGAGGGCATGAAGTACCTCAGGGCAAAAAAAAAAAATTATAACAATAACAATGAACATGGCGATGAAAATAATATTCAGCAGTAAGCCTTTACTAGACATTTTAACCCATCCAAAGGTTAGAAGACCATTGATGAAAAACGCATTTCACTAGCAACAAGAACAGCATGCAGGAACTTACTTACTAAGATCCTACGGGCCATTATACAAGAACCACATAGCCCCTCAAAATGGCAAGATCTACTTCAATTGTCATCGAAAATTCTATCTAAGCCCAAGAGGGGAGGCGAAAAGCGGAATTTGGGCAAAATAATTCAACAGTGGGTTGAAGCCTGGCATAGTGGAATGGTCTTTTCTGATGTAGCTAAAGAAATCGCAGCATCTGACACACGGACTGGCAGGAGTAACGACAAGACCTACCATGGGAGAAAATATCTTGCCCAGGCAGTGTCTAGCAGACTCAAAGACAGCGACATAAAAGAGGCCTTTCTTTTGCTATGCTCTGATGACGTTCCTGTAGAAGATTCACCTAGAGTGATGGAAGAACTGCAGAAGAACCACCCAAAGGCTTACGATGACTGCAGAACACTACCATGCCCTTAGGAAGACAGGTTTGATACCATACAGGTTTCTGAAAAGATGGTTTGTAATGCTATAGCTTCCTTTCCGGCGGCATCTAGCAGAGGACCAGATGGCTTCACACCACAACATCTAAAGAACCTACTGTCTAATACAACAGACAAGGATTTTGTGCAGACTACTTCTGACCTAATCAATCTACTGCTGAGAGGCGGGCTACCGAAACACATTGCAGAGATTTTGTATGGCGGTAGACTAATAACACTTGGGAAAAAAGATGGTGGAATTAGACCATAGTGAGAGGCACTTTATAAATTCCCAGATACCATACCATACCATACAACTGCATTTTATATTTCCCTCGTTAAAAAGTTCAGAAGTGCATACACAACCCACTCACAGAATATCGATGGCACTGAACAATTGTGAGTGAAAGACTTGCTAAAGATCCTTAGGCTACACAGTGCAATGACCTCCTGAGAGGAAGCTCTAACCCGTACTGTCCATGTTATAAGCTAAATGCTCTAACCAATCGGCTACCATGCCCCATATCTTCCTGATTATGGCTTGATTTTCATACCCCATCAGATGACTTGTGCATTAGATACCAGTGCAACAGAAGTTACAAATATCAATTGCATGTTTAGCATATAGTTATTTATTTATTTATTATTACGAAATTTTTAATGTGCACAAAGTCACACAGGAATGCGAATCTGAGGCATGGTTAGTCAATCACCAGAGGAAGAGCAATTAGATATTCACGTGTGAAAGCCAGTGAGAAGTAGTGAGTTTTGAGGCATTTCTTGACAGAGGAAGAAGAGGTCGAACAATAGATAAACATTTGTAGTCAGTTCCATGCCTTAGGGGCAGCAACAGGAACTGCACGAGAACCCATGGCAGTGCTACACCTAGGCTCAACCAAAAGACCCATAACCGAAGACCGCAGACTGCATGGCAAAATGTAAGGATAAAGTAGTGGTTGAAAGTAGGAAGGAGTGCACATTGTGAAGGTTTTATAGGTCATAGTTCAAACAGGCCAGTTTAAATCTGATTCTGAATTCTACAACAAGCCAATGCAGCTGATGGACAGGCCCCTAGCCAGTCACCAGTCCACCAGTCCTTTGGACGGGTGACGATTATTTTAGACGAGCATAAATTGTGCATGATTCTCCTCCAGCACCATCCAGCTTCTTCTATAGAGCCACTGCGAGCATTCAGATGACAGTTCTGTATGGAGCACCAGGTGATATTAGGCTCTGTAAACAGCATAGGAGCATTGCAATCGGACTCGTACGGTCGCGACTTCATACGCTCACTTCGAATACTTTTGGATGGGCCACTCTTTATCTCTGGCTAAGGGCCTGCTGCTGGAGCAGTTAATGAGTTTGAACGAGAAGATACATGCAGCACCACACGAGCCAGAGAATTTTGGATGCGTTGAAGCGTGTTGACTTGAAGGTCTGACATGACTGCAAACACAGAGTTGGCATAATCGAGGCAAGTGCAGAAAAGAGAACATGCTATGGTCTGTGACATGTTGTTGGTATGATTAGACCTTATGTGATGAATTGCCCTGATATGGCAGAAACAATATTTGCAAAGATTTATTAAGTGGGATTGGAATGTGAGATCACTGTCCAAAGTGACCCCAGAGTTTTGACAGTCTTCGATATCGAAACAACAGTGCCAGCAAGGTCAACACTAGAATGAGAAAGGACAGAGTGCAGTCGTCAATGTGAGAAAATTAATTATAAATTTGTGTGGTGTCTTCCATTGCATTGGTGCAGCATAAACAGTGAGAAAACATTCACCACTCTAAAGCATCATAGTAGCTCAGTATTGTTTGCTTAATGCAAAACACCATGCTTACCTTCAAATACTGGTCTAAGGTGTCAGGTGCAGGCAGCAGGGACAAAGTTTCAGCATTGCTCCTTGAATCGCTGATCCAGTGAAAGCAATCGTCGATTGCTTTTTGTTGAACATCGTTTCCTGTTTGGAAAGAAATGTGTAGGGGGTTTGAGTGATTCTGTTGACCAGTTATCATTACCTTGCCCAACAATTCTCTCTTGCAATAATAATAACAACAACAATTAGCAACTTCTAAAAGATTAAGAAGAGAGGCAGCCAATTAGACAATCTAATTTTGCATAAGCAATACATTTGAAAACTTTAGGTAACTACTTTGAAATTGATAATGAAATGAAAGAAGTGATTGTGCAGGGACAGAGTTTCCAAATTTAGGTCCAACAGACCAATACAATACAATACAGATACATTTGATATATCGCCCTTCTTCTTAAGTTCAGAAGTGCACTTCTGTGTGTGCACACGACCATATGACTGCCCCAGTGTAGGCTCGAACCCGTCCTCCCCGCGTTACAGGCTACCATGCCACACAAGAAAAGTTCTAGTCCCAGTTAGTAACAAAGAAAAACAATCTGGTTACCTACCAGAATAATGGCCAGCCAGGGAAATAAGCACTGATTTTGGGTAATTCGGCTAACATGCAATGTTTTGTAAACACGTTCCAATGTGAAACAAATCCTTTGCTGAAGCCTGTGCAAAGATTGGAATTTACGCATTTATTATCTTAGTTTCACATACCTGACTCAAGCGTGATGGCAGACATAGTTTTACGGAATTTGAGTCTCTGTAAAAACCGTGGATAAGTTTCTGACGATCCAATGTGTTGCTGAAAATGCCTCGTAACAACGCAAGCACATGTCACATCTTCTGCGCATGGATGCAGAGTTTAACGACATTTTTATGACAACAAAAGCCGTTGACGAAGGCAGAAATTATTTTCGCATACTGCGCATTTTTATTTTTCTCTGATTTCAATTATTTCTTCATCATTTGCGATGCATCAGTTTTAAAAGAAAATGAACAGATCTAATCCGCCATCATCCATCTTGGCTGACTAAGATGTGGGTCACAACTTCAAGCCAGTGGGTCACAACTTCAAGCCAGTGATGAGGTAAATAAGTAAGGAAGCGAGCAAAAAGATTAATTCAGGAATATAACCGTCGCCTTCGACTTCTTAACTAAGTGGATTGTCATAAATCCACTCAAATACCTAAATAACCTATCTAAATGCCCGGTTTGTTTATGATGAAGCAGCTTCATCCGCACTGGCCACGAATTACAAGTACACTCAAAGATAACTTTGTTGTTACTTCTGTTTGAATGGATTGACTGGATTTCACTCCATGGAACGCTGTTTGGTTGAACTCCAAAGACGTGTACTTGTAATTCGTGGCCAGTGCGGATGAAGCTGCTTCATCATAAACAAACCGGGCATTTAGATAGGTTATTTAGGTATTTGAGTGGATTTATTCAGTGCGAAAATCTGTGTGGACAAAGCTTCGTCAATCGACTAATCCAAATGTATTACATGTAGAATGTGTTGGTATGGTTCAGTTTTAACTTTTTAAGTCGGATTTGAAATACATGGGAATAGCAAGTATAGGCCTACGCGTCAAAACAGCAACGTTGGACGGAACCTCACTCATCATCTTAAGAGTTGTCAGAGAATGCACACAGATAATTAGTGCAGGATGGATAGTCTGGGATAGATAGTAAATTTCAGCGGTTACAGAAGTTTTAACATATATGCACAGCATGATAACTTAAATATATACACGTTTTTGATTGAAGGCCTTAATGGTTTGCGGTACGTCAAACTACTATTTGTAATAAACGAATACTTACTGGCGAACATGTTTAATTAGGCTAGTAAACTGCATCGAACAATGCAGTAGGGCCTACACAACGACCTCTTATATATAACGGCCTACACCGCCGTCACTATCAAAGCGTAGGCCTATAGGCCTAACATTCACATTTACATGTTAACGTAAATTAATATCGTAAATACCCCCCCCCGCCCCCAGAAATAAAGTAACATATTAATTTGTTATGTTAAAAATGTTAAAATGCTAAAAAGCCATTTAATGCTTACGGTTTTGTTACACAAAATAATATATTTCCTTGCTCCGGATTTGAACCTCTGACCGTGAGCTCACACACCGCACAGTTAATCCAATACACCACTGAGGACTCACATGCACAGCATGATAAAGAACTTATATAATCCATAACTTGTCTCAACGTGCTCCATATCTTATCCTGATACTAAGATGTTTGTGTTCATTACTGTTTGTATTGTGTGTAGGCTTAATGTTTTTCTATCTGATTGCGTGTCGATTTAGGCGTTCTGCATTTGTAGAGAATTTGTGGTCAAATGTTACATGACCAGCAACCGTATAAATGTCTGGCTACTGAGAAAGTTGAGCTTGTAATAATAATTTCCTAAGTTTATTTTAACTTGTAGCCAAAATTGAATAATAGACAAAATGTTTAATAATTTTTAGAATCATTTTATAACTAGATGGTCGATATGTAAATATAAGATGTAGCGGTGGTGTAGTGGTGCAGGCCTTTGCCTTGTAATCCGAGGGTCCGAGGTTCGAATCCACCTCAAGCCACTTTGGATTTTAAGTTTGCAAAATATTTAATTACATTCTGCAATATAATTTTTAAAAATTATTATTAACAGTTATATCTTATCCTGATACTAAGATGTTTGTGTTCATTACTGTTTTTATTGTGTGTAGGCTTAATGTTTTTCTATCTGATTGCGTGTCGATTTAGGCGTTTGCATTTGTAGAGAATTTGTGGTCAAATGTTACATGACCAGCAACCGTATAAATGTCTGGCTACTGAGCTTGTAATAATAATTTCCTAAGTTTATTTTAACTTGTAGCCAAAATTGAATAATAGACAAAATGTTTAATTATTTTTTAGAATCATTTTATTACTAGATGGTCGATATGTAAATATAAGATGTAGCGGTGGTGTAGTGGTGCAGGCCTTTGCCTTGTAATCCGAGGGTCCTAGGTTCGAATCCACCTCAAGCCACTTTGGATTTTAAGTTTGCAAAATATTTAATTACATTCTGCAATATTATTTTTAAAAATTATTATTAACAGTTATATCTTATCCTGATACTAAGATGTTTGTGTTCATTACTGTTTGTATTGTGTGTAGGATTAATGTTTTTCTATCTGATTGCGTGTCGATTTAGGCGTTTGCATTTGTAGAGAATTTGTGGTCAAATGTTACATGACCAGCAACCGTATAAATGTCTGGCTACTGAGAAAGTTGAGCTTGTAATAATAATTTCCTAAGTTTATTTTAACTTGTAGCCAAAATTGAATAATAGACAAAATGTTTAATTATTTTTTAGAATCATTTTATAACTAGATGGTCGATATGTAAATATAAGATGTAGCGGTGGTGTAGTGGTGCAAGCCTTTGCCTTGTAATCCGAGGGCCGCAGGTTCGAATCCACCTCAAACCACTTTGGATTTTAAGTTTGCAAAATATTTAATTAGGCTACATTCTGCAATATTATTTTTAAAAATTATTATTAACAGTAATATCTTATCCTGATACTAAGATGTTTGTGTTCATTACTGTTTTTATTGTGTGTAGGCTTAATGTTTTTCTATCTGATTGCGTGTTGATTTAGGCGTTTGCATTTGTAGAGAATTTGTGGTCAAATGTTACATGACCAGCAACCGTAGAAAATGTCTGGCTACTGAGAAAGTTGAGCTTGTAATAATAATTTCCTAAGTTTATTTTAACTTGTAGCCAAAATTGAATAATAGACAAAATGTTTAATTATTTTTTAGAATCATTTTATAACTAGATGGTCGATATGTAAATATAAGATGTAGCGGTGGTGTAGTGGTGCAAGCCTTTGCCTTGTAATCCGAGGGCCGCAGGTTCGAATCCACCTCAAACCACTTTGGATTTTAAGTTTGCAAAATATTTAATTAGGCTACATTCTGCAATATTATTTTTAAAAATTATTATTAACAGTTATATCTTATCCTGATACTAAGATGTTTGTGTTCATTACTGTTTTTATTGTGTGTAGGCTTAATGTTTTTCTATCTGATTGCGTGTCGATTTAGGCGTTTGCATTTGTAGAGAATTTGTGGTCAAATGTTACATGACCAGCAACCGTCAAACTTTGAGCAACCGTATAAATGTCTGGCTACTGAGCTTGTAATAATAATTTCCTAAGTTTATTTTAACTTGTAGCCAAAATTGAATAATAGACAAAATGTTTAATTATTTTTTAGAATCATTTTATTACTAGATGGTCGATATGTAAATATAAGATGTAGCGGTGGTGTAGTGGTGTAGGCCGTTGCCTTGTAATCCGAGGGTCGCAGGTTCGAATCCACCTCAAGCCACTTTGGATTTTAAGTTTGCAAAATATTTAATTACATTCTGCAATATTATTTTTTAAATTAATATTAACAGTTAATATTAACGCTGAAGTAGTATGTTTAAGGACAAAGTATAATAATAACCTGTTAATATCAACGATTTCAGCATTGTTAAAAATATTTTTAAAAATATCCATCGTCGGGAATCGAACTGGGTTTTTTCCACGAAAGTAGACCTTCGAAACGCGCTAACCACTTGAGCTAAACATGACAACCCAACGGAACGGTTATTAACAGTCTAATAATCAGCTCTTTACTTGTGTCAAAGCAGCATCTACCTTTTATATTTTACATATCTAAATATTTATCTTTCTGCCTGACAGTGATCCCATACCTGTCTTATTATCTGTGTCGCTGCATATCTTGGAAGATGGACTCGGACCTCCTGTTGATTAATCTTTGGAAACCCCTCGGATTTGACGAGGCGCTCGAGAATAAGTTGTTGCCCTGCGCTTGGCTTTCGAGCGGCGCTTTAGACGTTTGGACATTACGATTACGGTGTCTGCGTAGCTGACATGGTGCAAGACGACACCGCTAAGCTATAGTTCTGCCATAGTTTTGCAATTTCAACCGGAGATTTTTGCCTTATATAGCCTAATTTTACGGTCAAGTACCGTGAGTACAAGAACCATGAAAGATTTTTGGTGGATTACAGTAGGAAACCGTAATTGAATGCGAATCATCATTTTACGGTTACTAACATTCAAATAATACTGTCAAATACATTAAAAAAACTGCAACTTCTTACAGTGTACGTTACAGTTAATTGGTGCCGTATAGGCAGTATAAGCTGTTTGCATCGTATAATTTTCAACTGCATAAGAATTGTACAAACTATGCGACTGGTGTGGGTCTTACTCCTCTCAATGTAGTTTGCTTTCATTTCCTATACACTGACGAAGGACATTAACGCGAGAACCCTATTGTAGAAGCCACTAAGACGAAGGGTCGCTTATAGCAACCGACGTGGAGAATCTGCGACCTAAGCGCAAACGAAGCTCAAATTAATTATAATTATATTCTTTATTATTTCAAACCGACAGACGCAGTAAGATTACACTGAAACATGAAAGCACAATCAATTTCTTAATTAAACAGACGGTTTGGCAGCCATGCAAGGCGCCGCCCTAGAGGGGGTTACGGGAATCGATCCGCGTACCTTTTGCTCTCCTGGCCATGAGTGTTACCACTACTCTATCCCCCTCTCCAAATGAAACGATATTAAACTATAAGTTTAACAGTAAGTATATAAAACAATGGACTAGAGATAGTTGTTGATTGATATACACTTCTGTCAGTTGTTTCCCTTCTCTGAACTGCGGTTAAAAAGAAACTGATCAAAATGACCAAAAAACTACCTTTAAACTGGTGACTAAACGTACAAAATACTACGCGTAGCCTATAGCGAGAAAGCAAAGTAATATACCCCTACAGGGGCGGATCCAGAAGGTCTATCAAGGGGGGCCAAAAAATTATGCATACAAAGCAAGAGAGGAATCAGTTTACCAACTGACCACCAACAACAATTTTTTCCAATCTATCTCCCAAAAAAGTTGATGACCTTTTTTTTTTTAGTCATTAACCTTTTTTATGTCTTTAGTATACATCCGGAACCCACGTCCTGTGTACATTTGACTCATCCACGCCTACGGGGGGGCCACGCCTGTGTAAACATCATCAAACGCCCAGAAAACGCCTATGTAAATAAAGAAAAATTTCAAATGGGGGCCATGGCCGGATAAGCCCCCCCTGGATCCGCCCTTGTACCCCTAATATATCCCTAATATACCCCTAAGCCGCCGCCGTTAGCCGCCAAGCCGAAAAAATTTCTGCAAGTCGATAAACCGCCGGAAATTTTGCAGCTTAGCCGAAAAACCGCCGAGAGGTTTTTCACGGCTAGCCGCCGGAAAAAAGTTTGGCTAAAACATGCACACAGTTGTGATTATCAAGTTTCCACGCTGTCTTGCTAATTTGTACTTATTAGTGTTCAATGAGCGGTAAGTGCTGACGTCAGTCACATGGCCGTCTCATCGTCTATTGTAGGGGCCCTGCCCAGGCTGTTCTATGTTGCATATATTTCGAGTTCTACTTCCGGTTTAACATTCAAAGTTAAATATTTCTAATCAGTGCTTTTTTTCTAGAAAAAAAGGTTCCGGAACGGAACAATAGGTGCCGGAACGCAACAATTATGGGCGGGCTAAAATCACGAGAAAAACGGGATTGGGGTTTGGGAGGGGTCTCAATAAACACTGAAAACAGTTCAAAAACACTTAAATTAAATTAAAATAACTAAATTATTGTTTTAATTATTAAAATAACTAAATTATTTTTTAGGAGCTGAAAAAGGTGCCGGAACGCCGTACCGGCGCGTTCCGGCTGAAAAAAAGCCCTGTTTCTAATTATCTTTCATGCGGGTCAGTGCAGAGTGCACACTCTTACTACTCTGCTTCAAAAGAGGCTGCAGTCTATTCCCAGAATTTTCACTTTTTTGTTTCTGTGTATCTGTTTCTTTTTTTCTCTCGATTTGCGCTAGGCTTACACCTATTAATGCATGTCTGGTAGCCCTATTATTTTGTGGTTCTAACTTCCAATCAGTATTACATACTCGTAAATTGTAATTGAAAGTGAACTCGATGCAATGTACGTATGTGAACTGAAAACATGATATGTCCGTTTGTTTCTTAACATAATAATTTGAATTTATTTCTGAAATTATTTTCAGACTGAGTGAAAATTGTCCACCTTTCGATTTAAAAGTAGCCCCAAGTGTATAGTGTATTACTGTGCACTTATAGTCGAAAAAGGTAGTTTACGCGCTTAAAGAACTTAAACTACCTCTTCGGCTAGCCGTCAAAATTTACGGCTAGCCGTAAAAGGTAGTTTACGCTCTTTTACGGCTAGCCAAAAAACCAGCCGTAAATTTGCTCAAGCCAGCCGTTAACCAGAAAAATTACGGCTTAGGGGTATAAATATAGGCATATTTAGAAGTAGATATGCCACGTTTTAAAAGGCGAAATTGTCACTTAAAGGTGAGTGCAGTCAGGGCCGGATTAACATTTTGTAGGCCTGGTTCCAAAATTATATATTTGGCCCCTATAATATATGTTCAATCACTGGCGGCGATCTTGTTTGGCAGGTGGGGGTACACGGGACACTTTTGAACCATACCTGGTAAAAAAAGAGGTGAAATTTTTTTTCGCGCTCATGTGCGAAACAAATTGTTGACCTTTTTTGGTGTTTCTTCAAAATTGAGGGGGCAACTCTACGGGTTTAGGACATTTCCCCCCGGGACATTCCCCCCGGACAATTCCCCCGGCATTTCCCCCCGGACAATTCCCCCGTAGGACAATTCCCCCCGGACTTTTCCCCCCGTTGAGACAGTATAGTTGGTCTTGGACAATATCTATCTATCTATCTATCTATCTATCTATCTATCTATCTATCTATCTATCTATCTATCTATCTATCTATCTATCTATCTATCTATCTATCCATCTATCCATCTATCCATCCATCCATCCATCCATCCATCCATCCATCCATCCATCCATCCATTTAGATAGATAGATAGATAGACAGATAGATAGATAGATAGATAGATAGATAGATAGATAGATAGATAGATAGATAGATAGATAGATAGATAGATAGATAGATAGATAGATAGATAAATAGATAGATAGATAGATTGATAGATATTGTCCAAGACCAACTATACTGTCTCAACGGGGGGAAAAGTCCGGGGGGAATTGTCCTACGGGGGGAATTGTCCGGGGGGAAATGCCGGGGGGAAATTGTCCGGGGGGAAATGTCCCGGGGGGAAATGTCCGTATACCAACTCTACAGTGTGTCCCCAACCCTTAAAGGTTGGGTATTGTCCCCTCGACCCCCCGGATCGCCGCCCATGTGTTCAATCAATAAGTGGTGACGAAATTTGAATTATAGCACAGCTATTTATGAATTTAAATCTGTTTACGACGTACTTTCATAATAGAAAAACTGTTAACAATATCCTGAAAATTTAGCCGTTGCACAATTTCACACTCAATGTTAATAAGTGCTAAATTTGTCAGTCTATCTTGTCCCTGAAATAATAGTAAAAAAATTTAAGGCAGCAATGCCAATGGTAGGCCCCTTATTTGATGACATGTTTTGTAGGCCTGGGTCCCGGGACCCAGTGGAACCATAGTTAATCCAGGCCTGAGTGCAGTTGATTCATATTGAGTAAATCTCATAATGCAGTAGACCCTATACTGTTGTCAATTGTACGGCGCTGTGGTCTAGTCGGCAGAGCGCCTCACGGGCCTGTAAGTCACGATTGCGGGTTCGCGCTTGCCGATTGGACAGGATAGGCTACCTTACTCTCTGTAACGAACTTGGACAAGTTGTTCGCGTAGACTTACCTCGCGCCCCAGATTTAAATAAATAAATTAAAGACTTCTGGAATGTCTGAAACCAATCTAAACCGATCTTGCTGCCCAACAACCTGTTGATCGATACCAACGGGCAGGTACCCGAGCGACCACGTGACAATTTTCGTGTTGGTCACGCGGCGCTTGCGCGAGTCACGTGACCGGAAACGGTCTCATCGTCGCGACTGATCCCGCATGAAATTGACGTCATTAGCTCGCTGCACCGTTCTGTCGATCCTGTCAGCGGAGGCAAGCTAGAGGGTTGGACAGGGAGAGGCGTAGGAGTCTGGGGGAGGTATGCAAATTACTAATTTAATTCCATGTTTATCCGCGCGCCGACGACAAAATAATTCGAATGTAAATTGGAAATAATTTCTGGATCGTCTATCGGCGCGCCATAACGACCATTAGCGTCAGTTGGAGAGCTAGAGGCGATTGAAATTAGACGATCGCATCGAGTGCAAACAGTTTACAGCTGAGGTGGGAAGGAATTTTCCCTCTAAATTTGTGTTTAGAAACATCGGACACTATAAGTACCTACAACGTTCATATACATAGAACTAAGTATCTGGTTTAATAATTCAGAGTCACTGTGCAATATTCTAAAATGTAGTACCAATCTAACAAATTGGACTTTCACAGTGAAGTAAAAACCAATATTCTGTTAAGAACTATTTACGGTAGTAGCAGACATTAACGAGGCTACACCAGCAACTATCTGGTACCAGGACAGAGTCACAGTGGCATTTTTGAAAATAACGGGTGGCATTATTGGACACTAATGTTACATTGTAGACAAACTGTGCATTGATAGGTATCAGTTGCCTGGTAGCCCTACAAACCTATGATAAAATGGACTTGGCGAAAATCCCAACCAGGTGCGATTTACCCGTTGAGTAAGGCAGCCCGATTGCGTCGATATAAACCTATGTTTCGCTAAACCCTCGTTTGTCCACTCACTAAGGCCTTCGATTTCCAGTGGTGGGCGGGTTGGGGGAAGATAGGGCAGAGGCATTTCCCATCTCACTTCTGATTCCGTGGGATTAGGGCGCAGCGGGAACAAATAAATTAGCCGACCGGGGAAGGATTAAGAAGCGATAAATTTCGCCGGGGCGCCCGCCTTGAAGGATAAGAATCGCGGCGCTGAGTTGGTTCGATGATGGATTCCGATGCTGAGCGTCGACGATTCGATCCGTGAATTATTGAAAAGGTTTCAATAAATTCCGCTTCGTTGTTCGTCCGACGCTGTCTCGAATTACGCGGTTGTTAGGCCCCTCGAGGGGACGTTGGGGGACGATGACCAACGGATTGGGGAGTGAATGGGTGCCTTCACTCCCCAACCCTTGGTCAGCGTCCCAAACGAGACAGCAGGATTGTGATTTGGGGTGGAAATACCACTGTGCAGAAGGGGAATGTATCTTCGGAGGAAGACAGACTCAACCATTGGGGTGAAGGACCTGTGGGCAGAAGCGAACTGTGTTGGGGGAACACACCTTCAGAGGAAGATGGCTGTCTGAAACAATGGTTTAGCTTGCCTTACTTTACCTTACCTTATCCTTTGTAACCTTTTCTTATCTAAATTAATTAACGTGTATCTCATTTCACTTGTCTTACCTTACCATACCTTAACTTACAGCAACCATGCAGGCTCTAACCAAAATCAATGCTATGTAAAGATTCAGAACACCGGAAGTCGAACAGAGTTAGTCGGATGCGCTTCGCTAAGCAGAGAGAATAAAGCACAGGCTTTGTAATAATTAACAGACCAGTCATTAATTAAAGGCGGAAATTAATGGCTCTAATTAATGCGACGTCATTTGGCTTCAGTCTGATGAATAGGCCAGGATTGGAGAGAAAGAAAATCGTCAGGAGACGGACAACTGGACTGACAGGCAGACGGACAACTGGACTGACAGGCAGACGGACAACTGGACTGACAGGCAGACGGACAACTGGACTGACAGACAGACGGACAACTAGACTGACAGGCAGACGGACAACTGGACCGACAGGCAGACGGATGATAGACGAACGGAGAGACGGAGGAACGGATGGAAGGACGGATAGGGCGAGCGATGGAAGAATGGATAGAGGGATGGACGGACGAGAGGACTGACGGAAGGGCAGAGGACTGACACAGGAAAGACGGAGTAAAGCACTGAGAGACGGAGGAATGGATGGGTTTGTCTGGATTCTCCATCAGTTACGGTAGGGATGGAGGCGTAATCGTACTCGTAATCTCCGAACTTCTAAAGCGTCACTCGAAAGCCAAGCACAGGGATCCAGCATATTCACGAGCGCTGCGTCAAATCAGAGGGCTTTTTTTCCAAAGAGTAGTTCAAAGTCCGGTTACCAGAGGTCCGGATCAAGACAGGAGGCAGAGAAGCTGTTAAGGCGGATGTCGTTTAGGGCTAGAATTGAAAGGCGGAGGATCAGATGAGTCAGGGTGGGAGTCTTTGAAAAGGTGAGACCCCTCCATTTTTAGTGGAAAGCCCGGGGGTGATAGATAGGAGCATGAAGGAGGAGGATGGAGGCGGGAGTACAATAACCTACATTCAATCGGAATGACCAAGAGACGGTGATAGAAAGAGAGAGGAAGAGACAGGAAAGGTCTGTCTGTTCGTTGGCGTGTATCTGCCTGCGTATCTGTGTGCTTGCGTCCGTCCCTCCGTCCGTCCGTCTCGTAGAATGTAGTTCCTTCAGCGAGCGACAGGTGGCAAAATGACATAAGTCGATGTCATAGATCCGAAATCTGATCATTCCGCAATCCGGTCTATACCATTAACGCTCATCTTACCCCCAATCGATCTTCCCCGCCCGCCTCAAACAAAGGATTCACTCTTACCCCTTCTCTCCCTCCATCCTCTTCATTCCCTCAGTTTCCGCCCCAAAGGACCGATTGTATTCAACGCTAATAACAATTCGCCGTCGACTAATATAGATTTACGGCCGACAGCCATTTTGTGCGTTGGAGGCTAGCCGCTAGATGGCGATGGAGTCTTTGTTCGACGCGGAGTAAGGATTACGTACAAGAACCTCACGAAGGCGCATATTGAAAGATGTCCACCATTGACGAGTCTACAACGATTTCATACTGCGGGTTGGATTTATTCGCACTGTAATGTAACGTTAGCTGAAGTTCATTACACGCAAGTTCGGTGAATGTCAGTTTAGTCTGTATGCTTAGGTTATTTCATACGCGAAATGCTGAGAACGCGTTCAAGAAGTCCCACTCACTCGACGGTAACCGCCAGACGGTACTGTTCGTCCGTGCTTACTGGAGCGGAGCGGTGGATGGACGGCGATTTTTATGCCATCATCCGAAACTGAGCGACGGGGTTAAAAGGCGACTCACAGGAAGGGAGGGATCTGACACTAATAGAAATGTCAGAAGAATATTAGGAAGAGAGATAGCAGCAGATGTGTGCAAGAATTGCCTTAAATCGGGAAAAATTTCACGTTCACTTTGGCGGATTGTGTAAAATCCGTGAGCGAAAATCATTACAAAACGATGCCTCGGAACCCCACGGAAAACCAGGATAGAAATATTCAGTTATCTCCACCATATAAATTTACTCTAAACGGCGATATCATTGCTGAATTTTATTGCATAATGGGTCTTGTGTAACTGCAAGGTCCGCCTGAAATTGTTGTTTCGAGGAGGTTGAGTTTCCGGCCAAGAAATCCATAAACTAATATCATGAAAACCGAAAAAATATTTTATGGGCTGGAATCTCTTTAATTATAACGCGCAGGCATAGTTTTTACGATAGTGAAAAGAAGGCATAATTGAAATGGGCGCCATTTGATGTTTTTTCCTTGTAGTTTATAGGAACAATAAATGCAAATACAATTGGGATAGACAACTTACAGATAGTGTATACGACTTTATGACTCAGCGTCGCTGAATCTGTCTTAGATATAAACCAATTGAACCTGCATGCCCTAAGGTCGGCCCTGACCTTCGGGAAAGGTCAACATGGTGTCTTCCTATAATGCCTCCTGCTTAGTGGAAACTTGACCATTTGGGACTGAAAACTACACCATGTGTAAATGTGGTTGTTGAAAGATATATTTCCTCTGCGTCAATCCAAAGGCAGAGCGGCAACAAAGCAATGGGTACAGAGTAGTCGGGCATATTATATAGAGAGAAGAAACATAACTTAGACCGCGGTAACCATTATATACTTATATGCATATATATATATATATATATATATATATATATATATATATATATATATATATATATATATATATATATATATACATACGCACCTACGCAAGCACACACACCCACACCCACCCACACACACACACCCACACACACACACACACACACACACACACACACACACACACACACACACACACACACACACACACACACACACACACACACACACACACACACACAAACACAAACACAGAGACACACACACACACACACACACACACACACACACACACCCATATGTAAATATATAGTATTCGATGCGTGGGCTTTCAGAAAGACAGAAAGACAGAAAGACAGACAGACAGACAGACAGACAGGCAGACAGACAGACAGACAGACAGACAGACCGACAGAGACAGAGACAGAGAGTCAGAGACAGAGACAGAGACAGAGAAAATTCATCTTGGAGGGGGACTCGATGAGTTTGTCTAACTGTATACGCTGTATTTCTGCATGGTCTTAAAGTTTTCATCGGGATCTTTGCCACTTTTTCAACATAGGCCTTCCTTGAATTTCACATGATTTTTACCATCAACATTTAGAATGCAGATGATGAAAATGTCTTTGTAGAGATTTCATTTTGTCGCTCATTTTGCCACCCTCTAGACAGCGTTGCCTGGGGCGACCGCACCACTCGCCCCCTATATAGCTACGTAACTGGTCCTATAATACTGTCCAATTCTATATAACTATAATAAGTGTATACATGGTCAGGTGTATGTGTATATATATATATATACATTTAGGGTATCCCTGACTAGCGGGACTTCCATCCCTTTAGGGACGCCCAATGCCGTCGGTGACAATTATAAAATTACATGATGAGTGTATTCCGTTTATCTAACCGAGAGATACCTGTAATGATTTATTGTTAATCAGATTACTATTAACCTGTTAGCACATATTATGAACAGAATTGTAATTGATCTGTAAATGATTGTCATGGATAGCAATAAAGATATTGATTGATTGATTGATTGATTGATTGATTGATTGATTGATTGATTGATTGATTGATTGATTGATTGATTGATTGATTGATTGATTGATTGATTGATTGATTGATTGATTGATTGATTGATTGATTGATTGATTGATTGATTGATTGATTGATTGATTGATTGATTGATTGATTGATTGATTGATTGATTGATTGATTGATTGATTGATTGATTGATTGATTGATTGATTGATTGATTGATTGATTGATTGATTGATTGATTGATTGATTGATTGATTGATTGATTGATTGATTGATTGATTGATTGATTGATTGATTGATTGATTGATTGATTGATTGATTGATATATGGTCAGTCGCTGAATGATCGAGCAAATTGATTTACTGATTGATTGATTGATTGATTGATTGAGTGAGTGAGTGAGTGAGTGATTGCTTGCTTGATTGATTGATTGAATGATTGATTGATTGAGCGAGCGAGCGTGAGTAAGGCAGGAAGGCAGGCAGGCATGTGTGCAGGTAGACAGGCAGGCAGTCGTATAGTTATGACCATCTATTCGAGAAATGTGCAGAGGGAACCACTTCACAGTCTACTTTCCGTATCAGAAAATAGTAAAAACAGGGAAGCTATAGGAAAAAGATGGAAGATCGATATGGTCAGGAAATCGGGTTCGCGGTCCCCGTCCACGCCAGGCTAGGCACGGTTACTGATGCGTGGGACGGATCCGCTAGGTGACCGGTCACCCGTTTGGCAAATTCAATCTCCCGTTCCGTCACCCGTAACCGAGCTATTAATTTTCTTGTCAGGCTTACTTACCACCATCTAGCGACTGACGCGTGATGGCCATCTAGCGACTGACGGGTGACCTGATGCGCTGCGTTGCAGCTGGACAGATGGGGACGACGTCCTACTTGGACAATGAACGCGTCCATAAAGCGAAAAGTGGAAGATGCAGTAAGGTAATTTAGATGACGTCATGTATGCGTAAATGATGTGAGGTGAAGTAAATGACTTTGTTCTGGAGTGGTTTACAAACTGCCTTCTATAAACCGATTATTGCCTTCGGGTGTGTGTAATGAATGCGCGGTTATGCAACAGCTGCTGGTATTACAGATTCAGGCACTGAGGATACTAAAGTGCAGTGCTTTTTTTCTGCCGGAACGGCGTTCCGGCACCTTTTTTCAGCTACTAAAAAATTATTTATTTATTTTAATGATAAAAGCAATAATTTAGTTATTTTAATTTAGTTTCAGTGTTTTGAACTGTTTTCAGTGTTCATTGAGACCCCTCCCAACCCCAACCCCGTTTCTCTCCGGATTTTAGTCCGCCCATAATTATTGTTCCGTTCCGGAACCTATTCTTCCGTTCCGAAACCTTTTTTTCTAGAAAAAAAGCACTGCTAAAGTGAGTTATTCTTTTTATAGTAGGGACTAGGTTTATGGTAATCATCATAATCTCCAAATTTCTAAAGTGCTACAACTGCACTTCAACTATCCCACAATGCACCTTAACTCTCCCATAACCAACATAGCACCACGCCGTTCTGCCGAT
Organism: Allolobophora icterica; assembly: GCA_963556255.1. Taxonomy (NCBI): domain Eukaryota; kingdom Metazoa; phylum Annelida; class Clitellata; order Crassiclitellata; family Lumbricidae; genus Allolobophora; species Allolobophora icterica. The sequence continues at coordinate 55,303,226 of OY744602.1, read as the reverse complement.
TCTCGATCGATCGGTTCCTCCCATTCCTCCCATGGGAGAAATGGGACGTAGGCTACACGTCTTCAGGCAACAATGCGAAGATTGACCCGGTCTCGATAGGCCCCTATTTACCGGAATCCTATCATACTTTCGAGCAACTCTGCCAGAAACCTGATTCTAATCTAACCTTTTCTTCAGGGCTGTAGTCGAGGGTATACGCGGGTATACAGCGTGTACTCACCTCTAGAGACCGTATACTCACCTCACAAAATATTTTTTTTTAATTTAAATTAAAATACTGTAGCGTATACTCAAAAAATACTGTAGCGTACCTCTAATTTGTTTCGGAAAACAAACCGGTAGCGTATACTCACCTCTAATTTTACCACTACAGCCCTGCTTTTCTTAGCCATCATAACCAACTCAACACAATCATATGTTCTGCATCAGTTATTAACTTAAGAGAAAACTGTTGTATACTCACTGCGCCCCAAGGCACACAATATAATTATACCTTATGCTGACTCTTTAGCTCATAAACCTTTGTCATTCGAATGTTATATGCTTACATTAATTTTATGAAGTATGAACTATGTACACCAAAATGCGGTCGGCAGTTGGTTTTTGAATAAAGGATATACTTACTTTACTCCTCATGCTCCTCTATATATCATCCCCGAGCTTTCCATGGTGTAAGAGATAGACTTAAAACTGAAGTATCACCTTTTCAAGAACTCTGTTCTTTCAAATATTGTTAATTCGCTTAAGAACTGTAGATTTTAATTTTAGTAGTTTCATTTCTGTTAACTTCACGATGTAGCACCTTGCGGTCTCCTCGGCATGACCTCCCGTATTCTGACCTGTCACCTGGCACCGGAAAGGACAAAACAACCTGCTTATTGCAGACTTGATTTGATATAATGCTGGTGTATAGCTGGTCTCCCTGACGTGGCTCTTTGTGGCGCTGATATGAGATCTTTCGAAGTTTCTAAATTTCGATTTACATTTATAATTTTAAAGTGACGCCACTAAACATGTTGCATCCACTAGAAATACGTCTGTGGCGCACGATTTTACGTTATATATAAGAGGTCGTTGTTTTACGTATTATTTATACCATAGACATTATATCTATGATTTATACATCAATGTTTTTACGTCGTTGGTTTTCACTGTCGGTCAAGGAATCTATTATAGATCCTTGATTGTCGTTAGGATGCTAAAGTTTTTATAAAGTTCATAAAGTGAATGTACAGATAAATTTATATCTTGATTAAATGTTCGCTTAGTGAATTTCGCCGCTATGGGAGGATCAAAAGCTGTCGCGCGGCTACCTCAGATTGTGGAGCGTTTCAGGCGGTGCGTTTTAAACGTTGAACTGTACACCATTTGTGACCCGGTGGGAGCAAAAGTGCACCAAATCTGGGGATTGTGCACTAAACATGTCCAGAGCTCCGCTAATTTTTTGGGACTAATGTGCCAAATTTTATCTAAAGGTGTCCACAAAAACCCTTCAAACTAAAAGTCCAGAGATGACCATCGAAAAACTATGACTCTGAGAAAATCGATTTTGAAAATTGCAGATATTTAAAATTCCAGAGCTTCAAAGTTGCACTTAGTTACAGCCACAACTTTGTACATATGTTGTAAGGAATTTAAAGTTTCAACTGTAGCAGCTAGCTACTGAAATGTCTCATCACATAAAACAGGGTCAACAGCAACACTTCTCGAATTTAAAAGTTGCTATACTATAGGTCCAAAGCTATTCATTCATTCTGGCTGAGAGCACAGTTTGTCCTGCTTGTCTTCCATCTTATACTGTTAAAATTCTGTTTAACAAATACCACTGATGCTAATGAGAAACACCAATTGAAGACAAGTAATGGCTGGTAGAGATTTGGTTTTACTGGACCCAAGGTGGTGAAATGATATTGCAATTATTAGTTTTGCTGCACTGGTGTTAAATTATAAATGTAGAAGGCCTCAACCGATGATGTACCAAAACAAATCCATAATCAGGGCAACATCTAGAAGGCCAGTTTGCTAAGACAGTGAGGCAGCCTTCGATAGATAAGCAAAGGTAACGCTTGAGAAGTTGAGAGTGAAATGACACAGTCAACTGAGCACGATGGACAGAAACGGGGAGAGAGTTTCAAAGTCTAGGTCCAGCAGCCTATAAAGCTTATTCACCAAGAACAGATCTAGTTTTAGGTATTACCAGAGAAGGATTATTAGGTGACCTGGTTGATTAATGATAAGTATAGGGAATAAGGATTGATTTTAAGTATTGTGGTTGACCAGAGTTCAATGATTTATAAATTATAAGCCCCGATATCAAATTCTTTGCTGAACAGGAAACTAATACAGAGATTTAACACATGGATAATATGTTCACATTTTGACATATTACATGTGGCTCTAGCCAAAGAGTAATGAACACTGGAGTTTGAGAAAGTTTGACTTGATACCAAGAAGAATGAGTTACAGGCAACTGGAGACCATTGTATGTGCCATAGATAATTTTGAAGACATTAGGCCATTTTGCTTAATTCAAAATATGCTGAGAATGTACATATATGATTACTTGCAAATGCTATTCACACAGCATTGCGTTTTGTCAGCTGGTTAAAATAAAGAATATACTTACTTACTTACTTACTTACAGTCAGTGAGAGACGTAGTGGAATCAAATAAAATGCCAAAGTTACAAACAGCATCAGCCAACTCAATGAGTTATCTAGTTTCAAAGATTTTAACCATAAAAATATCTTAAGTTGCTGGTGAGTGGCACCCAAGAGCAGAAATGTAGTCTTTGTTGCAGTAAGGAGGAGACTGTGCCTCCGCAGAGGTGGTTGACAACAGATGCACAGGCAAGTCGCAAGACAAGCCGTCAAATGAAATGTAGTGATTGAGTATTGTCCGACATGAATCTGCTGTGGATGACAAAGCATATTCTAATCTACAACATTTTCATAACAGATATCATCATCATTGCTATCTTCATAAAAGTACTTCATCAAGACATCTTGGAAATTATCAGTGGTGTCCAGTTCAAAAGAGTGGATATCTTTTATGTCATGCAGTCAAGACATAATGTTAGACTCACAAAACTATAAAACTCGTCTTTCAGGTGATTTCAACTTTTTGCAGTTCTGAACGCTCGTTTATTATGGAGTAAGCATCATGAAAGACATCCATCTTAGACATTTAAACTTTATACCAAAACAGAAGATGTTAAATGAAAAGTTAGTTTGAGCACCTCTGACTTCAAGTAGTGCTATATAAATTCCTGATTACAATTACAGTTACGAAATTACAATTATTTGAAATTTAGTTTATGAAATTCAGTTGTTTTTTGCAGTGCTATGAACATTAAGACCTCTGTGCATGCTGAAACAAACTCCTTCAGCTTCAGAATGCCGGGATTCAAGTATGATGACTTTGACCGTGGAGGTAAACAGCTTGTCATACCTTCTTTGAACCTGTATTCAAGGTAATGTGATGCTATGTAATGTAGTGTATAATCTGTATGTTGTGCTAACTGTTTCATTAAATTTCAGAGTTTGGCTGCAATTCAATCATAATGAAAAAATATTAGTTATATAGTAACTGTAATTATATAGTAATATTAGCAACTATAACATGGTTTTTGGGTGCGTAACATTAAGGGAATAAATAAGAATAATATAATAATAATAATAGTTTATATGTTTGAATGTTATCTAGAAAATAGCTCCTTTAAGCACCTCACAAAAGTCCTGCCTGTGCCAGCCTAAATTATTATGCTAAAGTAATTAAGAACAAAACAGTTAATCAGTAAACAAACAGTCCTCAGACAACTACAAAAGTCACCACTGCTGAGTTCCTGCAGGTATGTGGACCATAACCGATGGGTTAACATCCAGAGCTATTTGAAGTTCCTGGACTGCGTAGCATTGAAGAAGACAGGCGACGAGGCTTGTAACGCATGAACCCCAACATCAAGCAGTCCCTCACGAATGGTAGAAGATACTGCATCTCTCTGTAACTGGGTCTGTAGAGGACGACATTCTTTGCAGCCAGCCATTGTTCATAGAGTGTCGCCGCAGTAGAACGGTCAGCACTAATCTAAGGACCCTTGGCCTCTACTGTCCAGCTCATAATCTGAAACTCCATAGGATGAATGAATGTGTGCTACGCTTTGACAACAAACTTCCGAATTACCGTCCAAACCACTCAGCAACACTGCTGAAAGAAAGAAATACATCTAAGAATGCATACTAAGTTATTGTAGAAATCTGAACGCATGAAAATTGTCGACCAAAATGACTGTCAAAATCTGCATGTGACCAACTGATAGATAAAAATGACAACCTGGGGAGACATGCAGCCATTTGGCCACACCGCATGCACAGACATGATTGTTATAATAATTATAGTAATAATAATACAGCTGTAATAATAATGATAATAATCTTATTTGTGCACATTTCTATAATTTATCAATTGTTCAGAGGTGTTTCTGACCTGATGACAAGATTACGATAAAAAGAATGGTCTTCAACTACTTACTGGTCATATAGAGGTAGACAGAGAAAAAGCTTTGTGACAGGTTGCATGTATGATAGCCTGTCCCAGAATGAATTGCTGACTATGGCAAAGCTACCAAGTTCCATTGTGAAAGTGCAATATTGATAGAACTACCTGATTGCCCTGTATGGCAGAGTGAGAGATATATGGCCAGGTACAGATCACAATGAAATACAAGCTCCAGAAGATAGGATTGATAAGATTGCACAACTCATTCTGGCCAGTATGAATTGGATCGTGAGCTCAATATTTGCATGGGTTACCAGTGCAGCTCATTCATCATTTTAGTCAGATCTGATTTGCAGACTTTGGAATCACACCTCTTAGCTGAACTATTGTGTTTAAAACCTCTTAGCTGAACTGTTGTGTTTAAAGAGGACTAAGTTGTTTAATGGGAAAAAAGGAGGCCTGCAAACTGGCATTAAACATCCGTAGTGCAGATGAAAACATGGATCGGGGTAGAAGCTGGTTTAGCAGAAAGCAAGTGGTGTTTGGTGCGGATCTGCCTCGAAAAGTAAAAGAATGTTTGACTTACTGTCTTCACATGCTCATGAAGGTCACCTAGTCATGTGGACTGGTTCACCTATAGGTCATGCTTGGAAGTAGAGAAAGAAGCATTTGGAAAGTGAAGTTGTAGGTTATGTAAGTGTATCTTTTGGAGCTGCCAAGCCAAATCAGTTGAGTTTTTCTAGGATTGAGCTGATGGCGGTTGGATATATTATCAATAATTGCTTTTCCAGAGCCGTATTCTGCCTTACACAGAATTTCATAATGTAGGCCTACCAAGTCTATCCTGTGGGTTAGTCATAATAATAAAAATGATAATAATAAATTTTAGACATGGCAAATCATTTTGTTATGTTTTTGGTAAAATTCTTGCTCTTAATTTACATGTGCAGGATTTGTGAACATGGTGAAAATCAACCGTATGATGGAAACGAATCGAACTGAGAATATGAAACAGCTGAACATTAAAAGAATTGAGAACCTGGCATTCTTCATGTTTGGAACTCACCTGCAGGCATCCAAAACACTTTACAGAACCGCTTCTCTCGAGTTTCCAATGAAGTTTCATATGCAACTGAGTGGCATTGGAAAATCTTCCATCGACACAGTTCAGTTGTTCATCAAAGAGGAAACGAATACTATTTTAGCGCAGCGAATCTCTCGGATCGTTCATGTAGATCCAAATATGAGAACTACTGTGCCAATACCTGAAGAGATCCGCAGTGATCTTCAGGAGAAGCTCAGCAAAACCCCTGAGTACCTTCGGCTTCCGCGATTTGATGTTCCGGCTTCGGTACCGGAGAGATGTTTTGTTCATGAGGTTGTGGTGCGCTATGCAGATTTAGACTTCTTGTTTCATTCAAACCAGGGCTCTTACCTTTTGTATGCTTTTGAATGTGCGACACGGGCTGCGGCTGAAGGATTTTATTCCAGAATTCGTGAGGACATCTGTTACTATCCGGCTAAGACTGCAGGGGGGGTTCATGTGGCAGAGGCATTTGCAGGTGATGTTCTGCAGGTTGTAACATGGGAGGACGAGTCAAATCCAATGAGCATTTACTTTGTCATAAGATGTAAAGACAAGGACATATATTATGCAAAAGTGGAATTTTACGATGAGCAAGATTTCAACGGTGATGGTGCTTGAGCTGAGAAGGAAAGTAACTTTAGATAGTGTGGGTTCTGATGATTGAATTATATGGAAAATAAATGTTACGGGTCTGATATATGGAAAATAAATGTTTACAACCCAGAAGTAAAGGGACTCCATAAAGGTTGTGCCCTTTTCTTGACACTAGAACATTGCCGAGTTGTTTCATTGGGGTCTTGAAGGGTCCATCGATCTGAGGAATTGTCTTTAATAGATGCTACATAATTGGTCGTGTGTTGCTGCTGTTGTGTTTGTGCTTCAGATAATGTACGTACGCATAGGAAATGGGGGGAGGTAAACCTCTAATTTGTCTGTATTGGCCTTCACATTGATTGGCCTTCAAGTGAGCCAGAGTTCAGTCTTCAGCTATCAGGTACTACTAGGGGAAGTATGACTGTGGGAGAGGTGTCACTTGTATTGTATTGTATTCGGATTTTTATAAAGTGCTTGTAGCGGGAGGGCCATTCAGAAGCGCTCTCAGTGCGAGAGACCAAGAGAGAAAAAGTTTTAAGAAAGGTAAAAGAGGAAGAGAGGTAAACTGAGAGAATAGAAGAACGAACGAATGGAGGAAACTCATTCCAAAGAGCAGGGCCAATGGAAGCAAAAGAACTAGATTGAACCAGGGAAGTCCTGACACGGGGAACGAGGAGGTCCAAACGGTCAGATGAACGAAGAGGACGAAGAGAAGCAGCAGAGTGAGGGCGATGAATTAAGTCACATAAATATTTCGGAGCGAAACCGAGTTGAGCCTTAGAGACAAGGATGAGGACCTTGAATTGGATGCGGGCAGAAAGCGGGAGCCAGTGGAGTTCTTCTGCCATAAGGGTGGTGATATGAGAGAATCGAGGAAGACGGGCAATTAATCTAGCAGCAGCATTGAGAATGGACTGAAGAGGAGCAAGACGGACTTTGGGAAGACCAATGAGGAGGGAATTGCAGTAGTCCAGTCTAGAGCAGACAAATGCATGGACAATTGAAGTGAAAATTGGAGATGAGACAGAACAACGGATAGCTTTAAGGCGCCTTAGGTGAAAATAGGAAGTGCGAGTGAGTTTGGAAATGTGTTCAGTAAAGGTGAGATAATTGTCAATGGTCACTCCTAGATCACGAACGCTAAACGAGAAAGTGAAAAGCGGAAACCTTTGAGAGAGCAGAGCAAAATCGAGTTTTTGAAGTTGCTGAGGAGTGCCAAACCAGATAAATTGGGTTTTTGACGAGTTGAGGGAGAGGCGATTGGAAGACATCCAGGAATGGAGATCATAAGAAAGAGCTTCGATGCGCTGAGCAAGAAGAAGTTGAGAGGACGGAGGCCCATGAACATTAGCCTGGATATCGTGAGCAAAGAGGTGGCCTGAAGCCCCATGGATGGGGAGGAGAGACGGGATACGGCCGTGTTTAAAATCAAGAGGAGAGGGCCCAGAACAGTGCCCTGCGGAACACCCAGTTTAATAGGGACCCGCAGAGTTCTAGATTCACCAGAGATGACCATCTGAGTGCGATCAGACTAGTATGACCGGAACCGCTGGAGAGGGGCCCTTTAAGGCAGAACATCAACGAACGTCACACACGTAGCACACGACGAACGAACTAGCAAGCCTAAACAAGACCTCTAACGCCGAGTTCCAAAACGATACAAGGGTCATAATAATAATCTGTCATTTGTAACGCGCGTAAATAATGAAATACAGTGTATTGCACGAAAGCGCGTAACAGAAAATAGGCTAGTCATAGCGCATCTTAAACAGTGGCGGATTTAGCCATAGGCCCGGGGGGGGGGCGGTTCGCCCCCCCGCGCCCCTCTTGGTTGTATGACGGCGCCCCTCCAGATCAGACGCGCCTGTTATGGTGGGCTTCCAGAACGGGCCTGGCATGACCGATGTTTAGCTAAAGTCAGCCGGCTAGGTCTATTTTCAACTGTTATGTGCTTCTAGTCCCCGGCGCCGCCGCCATCCGCCGCCGCCGCCGCCGCCGATAAGCTCTCAAGTCGAAACCAGTCGCTAGGCTATCGGCTGCTAGCGACTTCGTTCACTTAATATTTTGCTTGTTGTTTTAATCGCGGTTTCCGAATTTCGATTTGACGAAGACATCAGCAGCAGGACATGAGCAACATTTACAATACAATACACTATAATAATCGTTTGTTGAGGAAAACAAGCTGATATGCCGCAACTTGGCACATTATTAGAGAAAGTATTTGCTCTATTAGTATGAGTTTTTATGCAGAATATGGAGGATATAGTTGTTGCTTCTTTTTTTGGTAAAGTGAATTTATGTATTCTATTACGAAGATGGTGTGATGCTTACGAAGAGGGGGAATAAGCAGGGTGAGAATTTTCGAGGGTTGAGGGTTCAACCCCTAGTCTTTATTAGGACCCCCACAGTTAAGTCTTCATTGCACACCCCAGAGGTCGTTTCCAACCCCTTAGTTGTGCTGGTGTGATTTAACATTAATTGATTGTGAATCTTAGACAAAGTGGAAAAATTTCCATGGTGTACATGTATGCATTTTTGAATTTTCTCAATGAAGGAATTTATTTTGATTCGAATTTGACTTGGAAAACTGCTAGCGTTGAAATCATCCTGCTTTCAAATTTCGCTGACATCGGTTTGCAAAATTGCCAAAATACGAATAAAATGTTCAACTCCACATGGATCAAAGTCTAACCCCCAGTGTTTTTTATACAATTCTCACACTGGAAATAAGTGCCGGAGTACATGATTCTCGTTCTCTGTCACTGCCTGTAAGAGGCACGCATCAGCAGTTTCGGCCAACTGCATGGTTGGCCGTAAGATCGGGTACTGCTAAAAAGTCCTCCATGTTTCATTCGATTTATCAAGCGTTCAATTTCACGAATTCACATTAACATTAATTTCACGGTCATCGTTCTGTCCCCTGTCAGCATGCCCATATGGAGTGGAGCCCATCTTCCCTTATTGGACCCACATATAGCTCATATGGGTTCCATCTAATGCCCACGGGAATGATGACACGGTCAGTACAGTATGCGATCAAATGCATTATATTGTTAGCTAATCAGTTATGTTCAATAGACATACCTGATTACATGAGAAGTCGATAGCAAGTCGCTAAGTCAGTCGATAAGTCTAAGTGACTTAGTCAGTCGATAAGCATGCGACTTAGTCGACTGAGTCGCTAAGTCAGTCGCTAACTCGTCAAGTCAGTCGCTAACTCCTTAGCGACTGACTCCGGGGACTATGTGCTTCCCCAAGTATTGCTGTTCTGTTTATCTTTACGTATGTAGTAGGGAGGGGTAGATAGACAGACAGCATAGGCAGGATATGGAAGATTGGCATGACCCTGAATTGACCCTCACTCTCCATGTGAGCAAAGCAAGAAACCTTGTGAGCAAAGTGTCTCAGGAGGTAGGCTATGTTCCAAAGTCCAACAGAGTCCTACACACACACAACACACACGCACACACACACCACGCGTGCAGTCATCCTCAATATGAGTCATATGATACTCTCCCAAGTCGCCAGAACCAGCATCAAACTAGCACCATACATTCCGGCTGCCAAGGCGGGGACGGCCAAGGACTCCCAAGAGTGTATACTGTATAGTATATCAAATTTCTTATTCAGTCGGCATCTATAGGCCCCTTCCTAAATGACACGATATTGAGGATATTATTTCAACATTGCCAATTCTCTACAAGTCGATTTGACACGAAGAATATATGGTATTTATAAAATCAATTCACTTTCCTGAAATAAATAACATTACCTTTAAAATAAATTGGATATAATTATAAATTGTAAAAGACATGGAGAAGCACTTTCAAAGAGGATCTGGTGGCAATGGGAATCGGATGGAAGGAGGCGGAGGACATTGCAGACAACCGTACAGAATGGAGGAATCTTGTCGCCCGATGTTCTGAAAGGAACGAAAGGAACTAAGAGAGAGAGAGAGAGAGAGAGAGAGAGAGAGAGAGAGAGAGAGAGAGAGAGAGAGAGAGAGAGAGAGAGAGAGAGAGAGAGAGAGAGAGAGAGAGAGAGAGAGAGAGAGAGAGAGAGAGAGATGGTTGACTTTGAACTACTAAACGCAAACCCGCAGAAAACTGAGTGGAGCGACTATAGACGTAAAATTATGAAGCGAGCTAGTCTTGAAGCAAATGCCAAACAATGCTTGAAACTTATAACATTTATCACCAAATTTAATGCAAATTACCTACAGCATGCAAGTGAGAATGTTAGCTTTTCAGGTGGAGAGCGAAGAGCAGGTGTGATAATTTATGGTCTCTGTAGGAGAGTCCAAGACAGTCTTGCAGACTGATGCAGTATTTTGGCTAGAGGAACCAGACCATTGAGCATAGACATCACTTATCCTGACGTCAAGTGACGTCAGGATAAGGCATCGCAACAGTGTTTCCAGTTATGTTGAATGCAGAGTAGAGCGAAGCTGCCGGATTCTTCTGAGATGAAACAAGCCAGCCCGAGATATGGCGGCTATCTGAGGTTTTGGGGAGAGTGTTCAGTCAAGGATGACTCCAAGATCCCGAACAGAAGATGATGGGCAGAGTAAAGAGGAGGATGTAGAAAGTGAGAGTTCAGCGCACTGTAGGAGCTTAGAGGAACGGAAGAAGAAAAAGAGCAGTCCCTTAAGCTAGCCCTGAGGCAGCCTTGGGTATGAAGTGTTAGCGACTTCATTTTCTTAGCCTCGGCATATGAAGGTGGGTGGCCAGTCCTCTCCCTTGCCGTCCCATCTTTCCACCGACAGTGTTTGGTCAGTGTACTAATTACACATGAGTTGGCTAGGGGATGCAGGTGGAGCAGAAATCTCGAAGCAAATTCTTCTTGGCGGGTATTTGAACCTCCACTCCCCAGAGCTATTGAAAAGGACGATTCCTGTGACGTTATTTTATTTTAGTAAAACAATGGCTTTCATTCAGAGAACACCGAGAACATTCTTGCATAGTTGAGAATAAAAACACTGGGAATTTTCTTGAACTATTAGATAGGCTAAGTCTGCTCACTAGTTACTGCTCAGTTCTTCCCCTTAATTGTTGACTCGATAATTGATATATCTAGAACCGATCAGATGTCAGTTTCCTTAAATTTTTCCTATCCTCAATATCCTATTCCTATTGAAAATGTCCATGGTAAGGGACATAGGATAGGAAACATTTCGTCACTTTTCAACAGTTTTATAGGTCTATATACTAGTGGTCCACTGCACATGGCATTATTTCAAATATACATGTAGGCCCTACTATCATTTAAAGTTGATTACCAATTTACCCAGAACGTGGCGCCCCTCGAGAGAAACCTCTGCCCCCCCACGCAAGAAATCCTGGATCCGCCACTGATCTTAAACAGATAAGTTTTAAGGTTAGTTTTACAGATCGATGGTGACGACTGACGAGGATTTGCGAATAAAATCCGAGAGTTTGTTCAATTCAGTCTAACCCAAATTTTCTGAGTGATCGAATGATGGCGAAGTCGTCTTGAGATGACGATTGTAGTCCTCTGGATCGAAGAGAAAAAACATGGAGACGGAATAACGAGACGTACAGAGGAGATGAGCTTGTGTAGACTCGATACATTAGGGGTTGCCCATAAAGGACGTCCGCAAAATATGACCTACTTTGAACCCTCTCTCACCCCTTGTCCGCATTTGACCTCTCCATCCCTCCCTCTTTGCGGACGTCCGCACGCCTAAGCCAATTTTTAATGTCATCATTATTTTTACAATTATTCCACAGTTCCTGTGCACGTTTAAGTGGCCGTTCGGGTTTCATATCGCAGGATGTGCAGTAATAATCCTCTTTTAAAGTCGCATTAGGCCCTAAACTTCTAAAGGCTACGCCATGCATGAGGTTTTAGGCATTCACTTCACTGACCTTTTCGTCTTTCGGGGAAGGTTGAAACAAGTTGGTGTTTAAAAACTATCAAATTTAAAAGTTTAGATGCGGACGTCCGCACTGGTCATAACCCCCTCCCTTGTCCGCATTCGTCCGCATTTCGATGACCCCTCCCTCCCCCTCATTGCGGACGTCCTTAATGGATGACCCTTAGGAGACAGATTTGAAGTTAATGCGAGCTTGTATGGGAAGCCAATGTAGTTCACGAAAGGTCGGAGTCACTGGGTGACGTGGCCCCGGGGAGTGAGATTTCTGACAAGCTTTGCAGCGTAATGGAGGACAGTGGCGAGTGGTTGAAGGGATGCAGGAAGATCGTAGTGGACTGAGATGCAGTAGTCGATTCTGGAAATGACTAGGGCCTGGACTAGGGTGCGAAGACATTTTTCGTTTAGACTTTTGGTAACTTGCCGTATACGTCTAAGATGAAAAAAAACAGGAACTGGTTATGGAGGAGATTTGATTTTTCATAGAAAGTGTACTGTCTAGGTGGACACCAAGTTCCCGAACAACTTAGCCACTGGCGGCGGTCTTGTTTGACAGGTGGGGGGGGGACACTTTTGAACTGATCTGGTCAAAAAAGAATTCATTTTTGAACTGATGTGGTCATAAAAATGGTCAAAAAATGTTGTTGGCCTTTTTTGGGGTGCTTCTTCAAAATGTGGGGGGCATATGTAGCCTATTGTGTGCCCCCCACTGTTAAAGGTGGGGGTCTTGTCCCCCTTGATCCCCCGGGATCGCCGCCCATGACTTCAGCAGGTTTTATGAAACAGTCTGGGTCAAGGTTATGAACAGAGTGGAGTATGTCTGAGCTAGACCTCAGAAGTGTCGGCCACAAAGGCGACCAAAAAGAGCTGCTACAAAACAGACTGGCGCTAACATCGAATCCTAATATCCAGTCAGCTGAATCTAAATGCACCGAAGCCGAATTTATACTAGGCTTATCACGATCTCGCGCCAAAATCATTACGTGTGTAGCCCATCCTATCTCACACCACGTGCACCTCTACACGCCTACACGTAAATATATATATATAGGCCTATTCGATGTTAAACACACACACACATATATATATATATATATATATATATATATATATATATATATATATATATATATATATACATATATAGTCAGTAGAGTCGAAGTCGCTGCCGATGAGTACGGTTTAAAGATAAATGCTTCAAAGACGAAAGTTATGACCAACATCGATGAGCCGGATGAGGTCCTTGAGGTTTTCGTTGCAGGCGTTTGGCTCAAACAAGTTGATAACTTTACATATTTGGGTAGCAAAATTTCAAGCGACGCAAAGTGTTCAGGCGATATTAAGTCCAGGCTGGCCATGGGTGTGGCAGTCATGGTGAGGCTCACGAAGGTCTGGAAAAACAAATCCATCAGCACCCAAACCAAGCTCCGCTTGATGAAATCCCTGGTGTGGTCAGTCGCAACTTATGGTTGCGAATCATGGACGCTAAAAAAAAGCTGAGGAAGAGCAAATTCAAATTTTTGAGAATAAATGCATTCGAAAGCTTTTGCACATCTCCTGGACGCTCAAGCTTACTACAGAACAAGTTTATCGGCTTGCTAGAACTTCCCCCGAACTCTTGGGTTCCGTCAAGGCTCGCAAACTCTCCTATTTCGGTCATATCATCAGGCTCCCTCAGGATTCCTTAGAAAATCGTGCCTATAGAATTATACAGTTCAATGTCCACTTTTTTGAAAAATCAACCTATCAGGATGAGATGGGTTATGTCCAAAATAGTCGAGCTTAACTGTGAACGCTTTCTTCAGCACTATCTGTCAGGATTAGGCCTATATAGTTCTATGTCCACGAATGTGGACAGTATTTTAAAGTATTTTAATGCTACAGAGGTACATGTCCTCATCCAATAGAATGAATTATTTTCTATCACGTGCCTGTTCGATAGATCCGCGATGAAGTGACTTTTGGAGAATAATATTATACGGCGTTATGTCCATAGCCAATACCAGTGAGAGATCTGAACACGTGACTTGGACTTATATCCCTATAGTTCTCGCGTTGTCTGCAATCGTGTCCGTAACTGGACTTTTTAATGTTATATAGCTCTATGTCCAACAATAGTCAACCCTGCCATAATAATATCAAAATTTACTCATATTCAGTGTATATTATAATCAAAAAACATAATTGTCATACTATGGGAACGCAGTGTTGTCCAAAAATTTGAATTTAATTGCCACCAATGAAACAGCGCGAAACATTTTCATCAGCAAATCTAAGAAATCGTTTTTCTCGGTTTTCAAAAAAGTGGAGATAGAACTGTATAATTCTATAGGCACGAAATGCCATCATGCTGGGTCACGTTGAAGGATATCGACGCCGTGGAAGACCACGAATTAACTGGATAGACAACATTCTTTCCTGGTCCCATCTTTCTGGATCTTATCTTCTCGCTGCTGCACGCAGCAGGCGTCAGTGGAGAACCCTAGTCCATGCATGTGACCAACCGCCGCGCAGCGACGTCGGTGTTTGACATGACATATTGTTACGAGTTCATCCTAATAAAAGCTCAAACAACTCGTGTCTAGTTTAAACAGGTATAATTCTCCAAACAAAATAACGATACATTACCCAACCGTAGAATGACGGTGGAAAACGGTTCGCTCATCACACACGGAAGAACGCCAAAGAAAACCTGGTCTTCAATGCAGCAACAGGCTGACGACCAGAAACGAAGACACGTAGAACGAACGTCAAACACCAAACGTGTAAATCTTCACGAAAGTAACTTAATTACCATGCACAGGAAGTACTCGGACAAGACTACGGTCAGTCGGCAGTATCATCAGAGACTTCCCCCAGGAAGTACTCGGACAAGACTACGCCCACTCGGCAGTATCATCAGAGACTTCATCCACACACCCTATTCTCTATCCTTATATAGTAGATCTTTCCCGGTAGAGGTCTCTTATTAGCCAAAGGAAACCAGTCAAGCAGGACTGTTGTCCATCCTAGGACTAGTCAGTCATGGGATCCTAACATACCCCGGGACGTCCATGCAAGGCAGAAACCAGAAGGGTTTCTGACTTAACTAACTTACAATAACATGCACAATGCACAAATATCACAATGAAAGCATAACCTATGCAATAAATCATTTCACACAAACAAAATCATTTAATCTATACACACTAGACGTCTATGTACGTCAGCCCTAAACATGATCATCCAGTGATAACCATCGACGGTCGACTCAACAAATCCGGAAGGTACCGGTACATCAACGTAACAGTCCACTAAACAACGTTATAACACACACAAAAATCATCTGTGTAGGCTTAATGTTCAAAATGCAAATGTCCAAACAGACAAAAACACAAAAACCTCAAGAAAATAAGAAGAAAACACACCCCAAAACACCTACAAAACAATAACCCCCAACTGGAAAAAGCCCCTATGGCGAATCGCTCACCGTCGACTCCAAGGATCCTGAGCGACGTGAAGAAATTTCCTTCGAAGAGCAAAGTCCAATTCCTAGAATCGAACGCGATTGCCCAACACCGACATAGACAAGTGAAGAAACCAACGGTCCAAGCAACCGTCGAGAAGCGTAGTCCGAAGTGACCACAACATCCCATGGTCGCGACGCGTAGGAAAAGTACCAACACACGCCATCGTGTAGCACAGTCGAAGCATTACCATCGGAGCGCAAAGCTTCCGACAGCGAGGCGTCACCAACGTAGCCGCATAGTGTCGTCAGCAGGACCACCACTGCCACGAACTTGGTTGAAGAAGCAGAAGATCGTCTCGACCTTCGCAGTCGCTTGCTCCGTCGACGTCCACCAACACGATTCAAAACAGAACATCTCTGTAAATAAACTCTTGCAACAGCATTAGGAGTCAGTGAAACAGTTCACAAGAGAATCAATCACTGGCTCATCAACGCACAAAGCACCTTGCTTCCCAACCACTCGAAATGCAGAGCACAAAATTTATATCTACGATGCATATAAACTGTAAACCATTGGCAAACAGTCAACACGGTACACGATATACCAATGCCATGGAACACCGTCCATCGAAAAGAAAGGCAACAACAAAGCCAATGCGCATGTAGCGAATCATTCACCAAAACCATAGTACCACAAGTCAAAGTTACTGACAACTCAAAGCTTTCGCTCATAAAACAAATCTCTCTAGTCACATGCAAATCTTGACACAGCAAAACATTCTGTGAAACAGAAGTATCAACTACAGGCAAAGTCTTTCCTGTCAAACTCAACTCCATTACATCCGTCGTACATTCACAAATCAAATCAGTCGGATGCAAAGCTACGGTCAAAATCTGTCTATTACGAACACAGTCATGAGGCGTAAACACATTCTCATTCACCTCATCCAAACTATGAACGAAAACAACACCGCCATTCAAAGTCAATGTAACATCACTGAGCATGTCAGTGTCTTCAGTAAACAACCGAACCAAATCTTTCGGCGATACACAATCATCAACAGCAACGCTTTTAGCCAACGGAAGACCATCCTTCTCCACAACATGCAGAAACGCAATACTCGCATTCGAGTCCACCAACAAATCGTTCGGAATACTTTCAAACGACTCATTCAAGATTCCGTTAATCAATTCACATTTGTTCCATGCATTGACCACTATCTCACTCGACTCATCATTCGCAAATAAAGTTGACAAAACATACTCATCTCGATAGCAACAAAGTAAGTCAACTGGCGCAACATCATCCTCGTTGTCGTCGTCGTCAACCAACCGAACCAAATCGTCCGACGACACACCTTCATCAACATCCGAAGTGTTTGCCCTTGGCTCACCAAAGAAATCAGGAGTATTAGAAAACACATTTATATATTCAACACAACCAGAATACCTGCACACATTAAACTCATTCGACTCATGAAACAGTCCTAACAAATCACCTTCATTCAGTCGCCACTCGTCACAGTCATTAATTTCGTGAGACTCAGTGTACAAACTATCGGACATATTTAACGACACACCTTGAATTAGTTTATCGTCTCGAGTCTCAACAGAATCACGTATAGGGCCTATTCACTGGCAAAGAAGTAGGCTACAACTCATTATTGTCGCTTCCAAACGTGCTATATCCATTTCATACTCTTTCATTTTCTGCTCATGAATTCGAACTCGTTCTTCGTCAACCTTCTGTTCCCAAATTTCAAAATTTTTCATGTTTAACTCGTCAAGAAATACTCAGACCATTTTCTGCAGCTCTACCTCATTCCAAGTTTTTATTCCTAGTCCTAAACTATTTAATCTTTCCCTCATCTCTTCGACAGACATATCGAAAATATCTTCACAGTACAAAAGCTTAAACGCTAGCGAATTTTCCATTTCAGAAACTTACGCAAGTCCACAATTTCACAGCAAGAAAAAAAACTATCGCAAATTTCAAAATTTCAAAATTTCGAAACGAAGTATCAAATTCAACTTTCCGCACTTTCAAAATTTCAATACGGACTATAACAATTTCAAAACCGACTATCACAATTCGAAATTCGTCTATTCAAAATTCACAAATTCCATACTATAAACTACACTACCCAAATTCAATTTCAAAGAGAAAAATGAGAGCGAAAAAAAATCCCGCGAGCACCCATATGTTACGAGTTCATCCTAATAAAAGCTCAAACAACTCGTGTCTAGTTTAAACAGGTATAATTCCCCAAACAAAATGACGATACATTACCCAACCGTAGAATGACGGTGGAAAACGGTTCGCTATTCACACACGGAAGAACGCCAAAGAAAACCTGGTCTTCAATGCAGCAACAGGCTGACGACCAGAAACGAAGACACGTAGAACGAACGTCAAACACCAAACGTGTAAATCTTCACGAAAGTAACTTAATTACCATGCACAGGAAGTACTCGGACAAGACTACGGCCAGTCGGCAGTATCATCAGAGACTTCCCCCAGGAAGTACTCGGACAAGACTACGCCCACTCGGCAGTATCATCAGAGACTTCATCCACACACCCTATTCTCTATCCTTATATAGTAGATCTTTCCCGGTAGAGGTCTCTTATTAGCCAAAGGAAACCAGTCAAGCAGGACTGTTGCCCATCCTAGGACTAGTCAGTCATGGGATCCTAACAATATATATAATCAGCTTATACGCTTTCTTAAAACCGTAATTCTCATCGATCTCGGTCATGTCTAACGATTTGTTCATACAGTTTGAGTCCGCTGCGGCATGGTTGTACACCACGAAAGCTTTGCAAAATAAAATTAGCTTTAAAATTACATAAAATGTAATTTGAATGGTAATAGACATTACAGCGCATATGAAATATGATGTATTATTCTACACATGCAATTGCTTATTGCTTTAAAATATCTATTCGTCAATTTTCATCATTACTGCAATGCATTTTGTTATGCAAACTCGTCTTATACCTTTGCCGCTAGGGGCGCTGCGCTTCATGGACGCCAGAAATAGTTTTACGTCATTACATAAGTACTTTTCAGTCCTGTAATAGGTCCTTGGATCATAAATGACGATGACGTATTTACTTTTGGGGTAAAATTTCAAATCTACACTTTAGCAATTTTTCATAGTAGATACTTAGATAAGCTTAAGTAATCAATTGTCAAATATATGTCAACATTTTTCTTTTCATTCGAATGCCGTCTGTGTTATCAGCGGTAAGTTTCAAAACTTGCGAACGGTCCCATTATTGCTATGTTTGCTATTCGCGTTTTTGTGTACACGATCATAGTCGATGAGACAATAGCAGGAAAGTCAGTCTGACGAACATTAGACCAAAATTTATGTATAAAAAGCGAATACCTGAAAAGTGTTAAAACCAGCTGAGCATGCATTATTTGAAATCACACTGTTCACACATGTAACTTAATGTGAAATAAAATAATTAAAATATAATAGAAGAGAAATGTCATGACAGAAATAAACATTAGACATCTAAGTAGACACAGCAACACACAACCATACATGTGTCCATAGGCGTAATTTGTGGGAGGTACGAGGGGTACCCGTACCTCCCACTCTTTGGACTGGGGGTACCGTATCCCCCACTTTTTGAACAGTGCCAATCAATATTTTATTATTGTGCCTTCCCAGATATCTGTCTCGGCTTTGCTTCGTGTATGTAAGAAATTGGTACCCTCACTTTTTGGACTGGGGTATCGTACCTCCCACTTTTTGAACAATGCCAATCAATATTTTATTATTGTGCTTTTCCAGAGATGTCAGTCTCCACTTTTCTTCGTGTATGTAAGAAATTGGTACCCCCACTTTTTGGACACTGGGTATCGTAGCTCCCGCTTTTTAAACAATACCAATCAATATTTTATATTGTGCCTTCCCATGCAGAGCTCGCAGTCTCCGCTTTGCTTCGTGTATGTAAAAAATTGGTACCCCCACTTTTTAGACCAAAGTTACGCTCCTGCATGTGTCAGTTATGTCAGAAAACATTTGCTCGAAGTAGTCACTTGAAAATGCACTTTGTGAAATACTGTCGAATTTCGGTTATAATGGCCTAAAAATTAGTTACTGAATTCCTGGAACTGTGCCTTGCCATTATTACTAACTAGTCATTCAACTGCATATGGAGAACAGTCATTCTTCTGTAATGAGCAGCAATGAAATTATGTTTTATTAGGGCATAACCAAAATCCGGATCGGTAAACCGATTTTGCCGATTTTTCAGCTATTCGGAATTATCCGGATCCGGGCTGTCTAACCCGCCCATTAATAACAGTTTTTTAGATGGTTTCGCTATGGACTAATAACAATTTATAGGCCACTCACATATAATTATAATTTTGATTGGTACTACTTACTAGGGCTATGAATGGGGCCAGAATAACCGGGAAATTTATAGGCCACTCACACATAATTATAATTTTGCCAAGGTACGCACCCAGGCCCTTAAATCAATTCCCGAAACCTACCCTGTATCTGCTACAGGGCGCCGGGAACCGACCGTTAAGCCTGTCAATCAGTGAAGAAATATATCTCGATACAGGGAAAGGGGGTGACTGACTGGCTGTTCCATCATACCGCCTGTAGCTGACGCAAAGCCAGTAGCCAATGATGACTAACTTGGAATTAGGCCTTAGTGCATAGATTTATTACTGATCGGAATTCGCAAATAATAGCCAATACTATCGGGAAAAAACCAAAATCGGTTATGCCCTATGTTCTAGATTTTAAAACATGCTTATATTGAGGTTTTACTGTTCTCTTTAGGAAGTACATGGGAAGACGAGCAACATTCTGTTAGAGCTTCAAAATGCAGTTGTATTTTCATCAAGAGCATAACAGTGGATTTATTTGACTACAAATTTCGCTCTAGTCAACCATTTCATCTTCAGTTAAAATCATACTGAAGAATAGCATAAAGGTGTGCTGTTATACAAAGGTTGGATAACTTCAGTATTTCATTGTAAAGTTTTTCTGTGTGACTAATTTCTTACTGTACTCGAAAAATAACTACTCCTGACAGATGAAACATGAAGCCCTCTTGTAAGCATCTGAAACGTAAACTTAAATGAAGTCGTCATAATATTATATGTGAGAAAAATGGACACTGCTGGTGTCTGAAAGGCTGACAACAATTGCAGAAACATTTTACACAGGTAATTGTTTTGAAGAGCTTACCAAAACTCATGCTTATCAAAAGCAATACAAATCCTAAAATCATACAGGTGCCAACTTTGGTTAGCACATGCAAGCCATTTAACTTTGGTTATTCAAGAAGCACATGCAAATCATTTAAAGAACATATTATTTTTTCAGAAACAGTATGCTCAAGTTGATCATCTGAGAGCTCATCAAAGAACCTATGCTGGAGAAAAACAGCGAAATCATTTAACTGATTGGAATGATGGCGAATATGAAAACCGATATGGAAGAAAAAGAATACAGGTGCCAGTTTTGTCAGAAAACATTTGCTCACGGTGGTAACTTGAAAACGCACATGATAATCCATGCCGGAGAAAAACCATACAAGTGCCAGCTTTGTCAGAAGTCATTTAATCAAGGTAGTAGTCTTAAAAAGCACATGAGAACCCATAGTGGCAAACAACCATACATGTGTCAGTTATCTGAGAAAACATTTCCTCGAGGTAGTGACGTGAAAACTCACATGAGAACACATACTTGTGAAAAACCAAACAGGTGCCAGATATGTCATAAATCATTTGCTGATCATAGTCATCTGAAAAGGCACATGAGAACCCATACAGGCGAAAAACCATACAGGTGCCAGCTTTGTCAAAAGTTGTTTAAAGAAGGTAGTAATCTGAAAAGGCACATGAGAACCCATACTGGTGAAAAACCATACAAGTGCCAGCTTTGTCAGAAGTCATTTAGTGAAGGTAGTAGTCTTAAAAAGCACATGAGAACCCATACTGGCAAAAAACCATACATGTGTCAGTTATGTCAGAAAGCATTTGCTCAAAGTAGTCACGTGAAAACTCACATGAGCACACATACTTGTGAAAAACCACACAGGTGCCATATATGTCATAAGTCATTTGCTGATCTTAGTCGTCTGAAAAAGCACATGAGAACTCATACAGGCGAAAAACCACACATGTGCCAGATATGTCATAAATCATTTGCTGATCATAGTCATCTGAAAATTCACATGAGAACCCATACTGGCAAAAAACCATACAAGTGCCAGCTTTGTCAGAAGTCATTTAATCAAGGTAGTAGTCTGAAAAAGCACATGAGAACCCATACTGGCAAACAACCATACATGTGTCAGTTATCTCAGAAAACATTTCCTCGAGGTAGTGACGTGAAAACTCACATGAGAACACATACTTGTGAAAAACCACACAGGTGTCAGATATGTCATAAATCATTTGCTGATCATAGTCATCTGAAAAGGCACATGAGAACCCATACAGGCGAAAAACCATACAGGTGCCAGCTTTGTCAAAAGTTGTTTAAAGAAGGTAGTAATCTGAAAAGGCACATGAGAATCCATACTGGTGAAAAACCATACAGGTGCCAGCTTTGTCAGAAGTCATTTAGTGAAGGTAGTAGTCTTAAAAAGCACATGAGAACCCATACTGGCAAAAAACCATACATGTGTCAGTTATGTCAGAAAGCATTTGCTCAAAGTAGTCACGTGAAAACTCACATGAGCACACATACTTGTGAAAAACCACACAGGTGCCATATATGTCATAAGTCATTTGCTGATCTTAGTCGTCTGAAAAAGCACATGAGAACTCATACAGGCGAAAAACCACACATGTGCCAGATATGTCATAAATCATTTGCTGATCATAGTCATCTGAAAATTCACATGAGAACCCATACTGGCAAAAAACCATACAAGTGCCAGCTTTGTCAGAAGTCATTTAATCAAGGTAGTAGTCTGAAAAAGCACATGAGAACCCATACTGGCAAACAACCATACATGTGTCAGTTATCTCAGAAAACATTTCCTCGAGGTAGTGACGTGAAAACTCACATGAGAACACATACTTGTGAAAAACCACACAGGTGTCAGATATGTCATAAATCATTTGCTGATCATAGTCATCTGAAAAGGCACATGAGAACCCATACAGGCGAAAAACCATACAGGTGCCAGCTTTGTCAAAAGTTGTTTAAAGAAGGTAGTAATCTGAAAAGGCACATGAGAATCCATACTGGTGAAAAACCATACAGGTGCCAGCTTTGTCAGAAGTCATTTAGTGAAGGTAGTAGTCTTAAAAAGCACATGAGAACCCATACTGGCAAAAAACCATACATGTGTCAGTTATGTCAGAAAGCATTTGCTCAAAGTAGTCACGTGAAAACTCACATGAGCACACATACTTGTGAAAAACCACACAGGTGCCATATATGTCATAAGTCATTTGCTGATCTTAGTCGTCTGAAAAAGCACATGAGAACTCATACAGGCGAAAAACCACACATGTGCCAGATATGTCATAAATCATTTGCTGATAATAGTCATCTGAAAATGCACATGAGAACCCATACTGGCGAAAAACCATACAGGTGCCAGCTTTGTCAGAAGTCATTTAATCAAGGTAGTAAGCTGAAAAACCACACAAGAACCCATACTGGTGAAAAACCATACATGTGTCAGTTATGTCAGAAAACCATTACTCAAAGTAGTCACATGAAAATGCACATGAGCACACATACTTGTGAAAAACCACACAGGTGCCATATATGTCATAAATCAGTTGCTGATCTTAGTCGTCTGAAAAAGCACATGAGAACCCATACTGGCGAAAAACCATACATGTGCCAGCTTTGTCAGAAGTCTTTTAGTGAAAATAGTAATCTGAAAAGGCACATGAGAACCCATACTGGCGAAAAACCATACATGTGCCAGCTTTGTCAGAAGTCATTTAATCAAGGTAGTAAGCTGAAAAACCACACAAGAACCCATACTGGTGAAAGACCATACATGTGTCAGTTATGTCAGAAAACATTTACTCAAAGTAGTCACGTGAAAATGCACATGAGCACACATACTTGTGAAAAACCACACAGGTGTCATATATGTCATAAATCAGTTGCTGATCTTAGTCGTCTGATAAAGCACATGAGAACCCATACTGGCGAAAAACCATACTTGTGCCAGCTTTGTCAGAAGTCTTTTAGTGAAAATAGTAATCTGAAAAGGCACATGAGAACCCATACTGGCGAAAAACCATATATGTGCCAGCTTTGTCAGAAGTCTTTTAGTGAAGGTAGTAGTCTGAAGAAGCACATGAGAACCCATACTGGCGAAAAACCATATATGTGCCAGCTTTGTCAGAAGTCTTTTAGTGAAGGTAGTAGTCTTAAAAAGCACATGAGAACCCATACTGGCGAAAAACCATACATGTGCCAGCTTTGTCAGAAGTCATTTAATCAAGGTAGTAAGCTGAAAAACCACACAAGAACCCATGCTGGTGAAAGACCATACATGTGTCAGTTATGTCAGAAAACATTTTCTCAAAGTAGTCACGTGAAAATGCACATGAGCACACATACTTGTGAAAAACGACACAGGTGTCAGATATGTCATAAATCATTTGCTGATTTTAGTCGTCTGAAAAAGCACATGAGAACCCATACTGGCGAAAAACCATACTTGTGCCAGCTTTTTCAGAAGTCTTTTAGTGAAGGTAGTAATCTGATAAAGCACATGAGAACCCATACTGGCGAAAAACAATGCATGTGCCAGCTTTGTCAGAAGTCTTTTAGTGAAGGTAGTAGTCTGAAAAAGCACATGAGAACCCATACTGGCGAAAAACCATACAGGTGCCAGCTTTGTCAGAAAACATTTACTCGAAGTAGTCATGTGAAAATGCATATGAGCACACATACTTGTGAAAAACCACGCAGGTGCCATATATGTCATAAATCATTTGCTGATCTTAGTCGTCTGAAAAAGCACATGAGAACCCATACTGGTGAAAAACCATACATGTGCCAGCTTTGTCAGAACTCATTTAAAGAAAGTAGCAATCTGAAAAGGCATGTGAGAACCCATACTGGTGAAAAACCATACAGATGCCAGCTTTGTCCGAAGTCGTTTAGTGAAGGTAGTAGTCTGAAAAAGCACATGAGAACCCATACTGGCGAAAAACCATACATGTGTCAGTTATGTCAGAAAACATTTGCTCAAGGTAGTGACGTGAAAATGCACATGAAAACACATACTTGTGAAAAAACACACAGATGCCAGATTTGTCATAAATTATTTGCTGATCATAGTCTTCTGAAAATGCACATGAGAAATCATACAGGCGAAAAACCATACATATGTGGGGTTTGTAATAAGGGATTCACACAAATTGGGCATCTAAGTAGACACAGAAGAACTCGTGCAACTGAGAAGCAACACACGAGCAGTAGACCTTATACCAGAAGCAGTTCTTCAGCGAAGGAGTTTAAACTCTATGCAGGAACACAGCCACAGGATCTCGAAATGGGAAGTAAAGTTATTGCTAACCTGTCTGATCATTTCATCACATTTAGTAGGACAGGCGTTATTGATAAACCGAATGAACGCTTATCAAAGAAGATATATCCAGATTTTAGTGGAATTACAGGCTCTTTACTGAAAATTAGAGATGGAGAATGTCTGTTTATGAGCAAATTCAAATTTCCTGTTGATGCCAAAGCGTCTTTGTCAAAATCTTTTGGATGTGGTATATGTGATGAATTGCTTGAAACAGAAAACGAATTTCTAAAGCATTGTTCTAGCCATCGATTTTCTCCAGCTGACGACTTAGTTGCCTGCCTGTTGAAAACAACTGAAATGTATGATTATGAAAAGATGCTATAGAAGTGCTGGGATATATACATACATGCATAGTTACTTGGTACCACTGTCATTTCAGGAGACTTAGACAGTTTACAGGCTGATATAGAAAATCCAAAGGTTCCTCCTTATATGCGCCACATATCTAAGTCGTTTCCGTCTTACATAATTGTAAGACTTGAATTGCTGCAGGTCATCAAAATCAAATTTCATGCTATAGTTAGTTACTAAAGACGCAGTAAAGTCTTTTGTTCTGGGTTGCACTACTTGACTATTTTATAGTTAAATATTAAATTTAGCTGCACAAATGCTTCTGCTGGAGTATCATTTAACTGCACATCGTTTTGTGAGACTATATTAGACTATTGATACTCTGCACATTGTCGTTGTGTTTATGATGTATTAAGTAATAAAGTATAATTAGCTTATTTTACTTAGTGTTGGACGTTATGTTTGGTCATTGCGAAAGATAAATGTGTAATCCAGATTGTTATGTATCCTGTAACATAGACGTAGCTACATTAAGGCAAGAGGAGGCATTTGCCTCCTCTTGGTTTTGTAGATTTTAAAATTGTCCATGGGTTATAGCCCTGCATCCTCAGGCACACCCCATTAGAGGTGGATGTTGCCTCCTCTTGAACCGAGGATTTGTGTGTGTTTAGCCCCGAGAAAAAAAGTCTTCGAATGTATTAATGACTAAAAAAAGGTCATCAACTTTTTTCGTAACATAAATTTGAGAAAACATGCCGAAATTCAGAAATTCTCCGAGCGAAATCCTGAAATCCTCTGAGGTTATTGCGACCGCCCTTCGGACGCTGAGAAAATTCCCCCTCACCTCTCAAACAAGATCGCCGCCACTGCATAAAAGTTCTGACAAGCAGTAGTTGCCTCCTCTTGAATTGAAGTCTGGCTACGCCCCTGTCCTGTAATTGATGTTTTGTTATCTTTGGTGATTTTTATAATATACTTTTTCTGTTCTTAACCTCTAAATATATAAGCTGCATGTCGTACATTGCACATACTTATTATTTCTCTGAATGGAGTAGATTTGTTTATACACTAACACTTTATACTTCACATGGATCTTTTTCATCTAATTTTAACTGAATTCTATCCTTGTACGAAACTAACTTATGGAACCGTAATCTACCATAGCTTAAGAGTAAATATTTAGTGGCAAATGACGCAATTAGCTCGCATTCAAGTGGTTACCTAATCAAAAGCATAATAATAATAATAATAATAATAATAATAATAATAATAATAATAATAATAATAATAACAATGATGGTAATAAGAATAATAGTTTATTAATTCAAACTGACAAGTATGCAGTAAGATTACATGATATAGTAGTAACAGACGATTACAAATTTAACAGGAGTCGAATTTAATTGTATGGCAGCATGCAAGGCGCCCATCTGTCCTCGTTTTACAGTCGCCCCTAGGGAGTGGAAGGCTGAGTCAACCTTATGGGGCTAGCGCGTATCGAACCTGCTGCGTCCATCTGATCGCCGTGCCAGCATGTTGCCATTCAACAATCTCCCCGCCCCAGCATGTTCTCCATCTTACGTATAGAACTTCGCTTCTCAGTCAGTTCCATCACTGGTCGAAGATTTATCCTCTTACTCCAAGCACTTGGGAAGGGGATAGATGAATGGTTACACTCGGGCCTGATCGAAGAGCATTAGATCTTGAAAAATCGCGGTTCGATACCCGTAAGCCCCTCTAGATCGAGTCAGCCTTCCACTCCCTAGGGGCAGCAGTAAATGAGTGGACGTTTTACAGGCTGCCAGGACGTAAATTGAGATCTTGATTATTTGTACCGTCATGTTTCACAATGTAACTACTGCAGTTTCTCAGTGAGCTTGTTAATTGTTGGGGCGTGGTGGCTCAGTGGTAAGTTCGGCGCCTTGTGATCGGATAGTTGCAGGTTCGAATCCCACTCTAGCCGCTGCGTACGGACCTTGGGCAAGTCCTTCACTCGCAATTGGTCGTGTCGCTTCGGCTTGAAAATTCCGGCACAGTATCAAATGCTGTAGTCGTGAGCGCCTCTGAGTAGTAGTAGACTTCGAGAGGCGCTATACAAATATCCGGAATAAAAATAAAGGAATAATTATTATTACTTAATGTTAACAATCATTATTATTATGCATTTATAAGTGCTACACACATAATTTATTCTAGAATGTATAGATCGACCAACGCAGAAGGTTATCTAAATTTATGCCAGGTGAATACTTTTTAGAAAATAAAAATTAGTTTAAAACGCACTAAAATGTGCATAATTGGGCTAAGTTTCAGCTACTTGCTTCAGAAGAAGACAAAAGCATCTTTTTGGAGGCAAAACAAGAAAAAAATGATAACAATAAACATTTTCAGCGCAATCAGAAAAGAAATGCAACCCAACAGTAAACCAATAGGCTAGAATACAACGACCTGAGCTTAGATTGACCTATACTTTTTGGCGAAGGTTATGTGAGTTTCCTCAACTTTTATAAGAATAGACAGACGTGTGTTCACTGAAGAATAAGAGAGGCTGACGAAATTTCCTTGCGTTTAGATCGTAAAAGTAAATTTCTATAGCCCCAATTCAAGAGCAACTCCTCAGAGGGTTCCCGACCAGACGAAATCAAACCACAATCGAAAAGAATGGTTTGTAAACGCTTGCGGAAAAGGGGCAAAACAGACACCTGTAGAATAATCAGTTGCATTCGACATAACATTACAATGGTTTCTATTTGCTGTTGTATTATGACGTCACACATACGTCTAAACTGATTGTCTTTAGTCTACGCTAATCATTAATGGAAGCGTGTAAATTCGGTGGCTATCATAAAGCAACGGTAACCGTATATAGTCTGATCTCACGGCCCATGACGTCTTACTGCTTACAACTGATAATAATAATAATAATAATAATAATAATAATAATAATAATAATAATAATAATCGTTTATTGATTCAAACTGATAAGTACGCAGTAAGATTACATGATATAGTAGTAACAGACGATAACAGTTTAACAGGAGTCGAATTTAACCTTGTGGCAGCCTGCAAGGCGCCCAATCTGTCCTACTGTTCATTTTACTGTCCCCATCTAGGGAATGGAAGGCTGAGTCTACCTTGTGGGGCTATAGCGGGTACCGGTATCAAACCCGCGTCCTTCTGATCTTCATGCCAGCATGTTACAATTCATGTTACCATGCCGCGATTGCCGAAGCCCCTAACGACTAGGGGACATGGGGGAGCGTCGTAAGCTGCCGCAGCGGGGCCTAAGTCGACGCAAATTTGAGCGTTTGATGCAGTACTACATTTTGGGCTCTTGTTTACCTCGAAATTTTCAACGATGATTTCGAAATAAAACTAGGGGCCTACCTAAACCATCTCGATCTGTGAAAAAATTTGACTATATTATATTTGAGCAAACTGAGATTTTAGATGTTCCTAAAAGAACACCGCTCGCAATTGCAGCTTTAAAAATTGAAATGTCCTTCTAGGCTTCTAGGCTACTGCGAGCCATAATCGGATTTTAAAAAGAAAGCTGAAATAAAGCTTTAGAGTGAAATTATATATCAACGTTCTGCTTGGAATTCTTAAACTTGAGTTTAGCCTGAACAGTTATTTTTATCGGCAGCTTGCAGGGCTAGCGATTTGTAATTGCTGAGAATAACAGTTAGGCCTATGAAATTTACGTTTTAAAAGAGTAAAACATTCGCAAACTGAAGCCATGGATTATGGCTGCAAAAGTCGTCAGCTTGATTTACGGTCCAAATGGAAGGAGAAGGTGCCTTGTCTGTCTGAAACTCCGTTCGGCCTGGCGCACTATTTTCATCCTGGTCGTTCCCATAGTCATCGGCTTCCATACTTTTTGAACTCTCTTCATTCCTTGTTTTTGCGACTCTTCTTGTGCCGATGGACGTTTGATACCTGCAGTACCTGTACTTACTGAAGACTCTGATGTTAATATGAAGACAAGGCAAGGCTTAAAAACTGTTTATCTACAGCTCCACGCTCATTTATCGCAGTTGGCTGAGTTATTTTGCACTTTGGAGGCATCAAATCATAATGGCCTGCCTGACACGCTGTATCCATTAGGTATAGCAGACAGATTGGATTTGAGTAGCGCACACCAGAATCAGGTGGTAGAATACATGTGTAAGAGTTGTCAATGTATCGAGTTGTTGCTTAATTAAAATTTAAACTGTGTGTTCAGGATGTACGCTAAAACCGGAATTTCGAGATTATAACCTGCATAACCTGTGGTTTCAACACTGTTTATCCTATCTTCCAGCGTTGTAAAGCTCTCCCCCACTTTATCATCCAACAGAAATCCCACATTACATATAGCCTAATAATAATAATAATAATAATAATAATAATAATAATAATAATAATAATAATAATAATAATAATAATAATAATAATAATAATAATAATAATAATAATAATAATAATAATAATAATAATAAGACGATTTGTATAGCGCCGTAGCACAGCCGAGGCCGAAGGAAAGGGCGCTGTACATAAGTTCAATGACAGTCGTATGATTGTTTGAAGAGATAGGTTTTGAGCTGTGATTTGAATGTCTCCAGAGATGACGTATTCTTCACGTGGTCAGGAAGACCGTTCTATGCAGTTGGTCCAGAGACAGAGAAGGAATAGTCGCCAAACCTCGTAGAAGACCTTGGAACTAGTAGCAGATTTTTTTAAGAGGATCGTAGCCGACACCTATTCTGGTTGTCTGCTACCCGAATACAGAAGTCAGTGATGTAATCTGGCATCAGGTGATTCAGTGCTTTGTATGTTATCAAGCACAGCTTGTAGGTAATTCGCTGACGAATACGCAGCCAGTGTAGGTTGTCACGCAGGAGGTCCGTGACGTGATCGGATGGTGTCCGGCCAATAGATTAGACGGGCAGCACAGTTAAGTACCGACTGTATCCGCTCTAGCGGATATGTTACCTCTTTCAGAGTCGCTTTGTTGTTTCGAAGAAGGCAAACGACGTCCTGTTGCAGTTGATCAGCTAGAATGCTAGATGTTCTTCCAACATCAGCTGCAGTTTCTTGTGGACAGCTGACAATTGATAATAATAATAATAATAATAATAATAATAATAATAATAATAATAATAATCTTTTTCTTTATTAATTCAAACCGACAAACGCAGTAAGATTATGTTGAGACATGACAATTATCAATGTCTTAACTGAAACACACGTTATGGCAGCCATGCAAGGCGCCCGTGCCCGAGGGGATTGCGGGAATCGAACAGCGTACTGCTGCTCTCCTGCTGCTCTCATGGCCATAAGTGTTACCATTACTCTACCCCCCCCCTGAAGCTGAGCAGCCTGAGCTCATAATAATCAGCGAGAAAATTATTGGAAGTGACGAAAAGGCGCTCTAGATGTTAGACATTTGTTCAAAGAAACAAACGGTAGGCCCCTATGGCGTTCCGGCCCCAACAGATCCCTGACATAATCCAAGTTTACATCTTCCTATATCTAGTCGTTGCACACTGCCCTGCTTCCATTGTCCAATCTTTGCCCTACCATACTGATCATTGTGAAGATGTTTTCTGACGTCGTTTCGTTTATGGTTTTGGACGCTTTCCCATTTGGCCGAAATATGTCTAGTAAATTCATGTACAAGTTTCACTTGGCCTTCAATTTAGCAGACATTATTTCACATGATGTAAGCAGAAACATTCTCAATCTCGATTAAACTATATTCCTCCTTACTGTATAAATGCGAAAGTATCAGTCTTGTTGTCAAGACCTTAAACCTCAAGACCAAGACAGAGGCCAAGACCTTGAACCTCAAGACCAAGACCAAGACTAAGATTTTGAACCTCAAGACCAAGACTTTGAGCCCCAAGACCAAGACTTTGAACCTCAAGACCAAGACCGAGACCCAAAAAATCACAATCAGGTCAAGACTTCTTTTCCTTACTAAAAAATTGTCCAGTCGGAATACTTGCTATTTAAATGAAAACGTGAGTCTTCATTTTATGCAAGCAAATCAACTTTAAATGCAGACTGCAGAGAATTCCGAATTTGTATTTACAAAAGTCTTTCATGCAAATGTTATTCCAACTGCCGTTTTTATTTTATAAAAACCAAATCGCTCAGAATTTTCTGACCAAGAAGTGTTTTGTGGAGCCTCATAAAATTAAGCCATATGAAAAAATACGTTCTACAGGTGCTGAAGATGCTGGCACACACACTAGCCTTTCAAGCACTGGATGTAAATGTACAAATAGTGAGTTTTATTGAAATCCTCCCATGGTGTATCAGACCGTCTGGCTTCAGAAACAAGTCTCGGCAAGACTTTTATATACAGCATAACTGTTGCTGCTGCCGATGGGTTTTCCTGACCAACAAGACTTTCATCCGTCCGTAGGTATTTCTCGTATGACGCAAACAGGCTTGATAAATTATTAAATTCTTGAGTTTTGTTTTTAAATGACCACTGGCGGCGATCTTGTTTGACAGTTAGGAGACACTTTTGAACCGATCTGGTCAAAAAATAGTTTTGAACTGATCTGGTCCCCTCGACCCACCCGGGATCGCCGCCCATGTAAATGACTGTTCACATTGATAGTCGAGTCGTGGTCTTGGTCTTGGAAGACCGAAACCAAGACGTTGAACCTCAAGACCAAGACCAAGACTTTGAACCTCAAGATCAAGACCAAGACCAAGACTTTTGGTCTCACGACCAAGACCAAGACTTTTTAAAAACGAACTCGAGTGCACTCGAGACCAAGACCTTGGTCTCGAGGACAACAAGAGTGGAAAGTATAGTTAGTAGTTACCCAATCACACATACTGCAGTTTACACTTAATTAGACTGATGCGTTAACATTTGTCCTTATAGTTGACTTTAAGAGCCAATTAAGGTGCGGTAATCGTTTGTAAGGAATGATTCTATAATAATATAAGAATTTAGGCCCTAACAAAAATAGTACTGCATATATAGTAACTTAAGAGTCCTGCAGTTTTGTTTACAAAGCCTTCCATTTCTTTCCGTTGCGTCATTTATATACTTTACTGCCTGTTACTGTAAAGTCAACCATGATTACTGTTAATATGACGATTGCCGTAAATAAGTATTATTGTCATCATCGTCGCAGTAGGCCTACTCGTCGTTATCATTGTTGCTATTTTTGGTATTTTATTGTTTTCTTTTGTTTTATAAGCATCGTACTTAACAAAGTGAATCTAAAGTCGGATTTCGGAGTTCGAAGCACCTCTGTCACCATCTAGCAAGTAGTCCAGGAAATGTTGGTGATTTTCTCGATTAAGCGATTAGTTCTTTTTGCCAAATCCACCCCCGTTACTAAGTAACTCGTTTTCATAAAGACCTCAACCAGGTTTATCACAGTTCTTACAACCACCGCTTTCATTGACTCATCGCTTGCCGAGGGAGTCGCTACGCCTTCTCTTTGAAAGGACCGATGGACCGCATTTAGGATGCGCGACATACTGATCGGATGTGGAACTGACATCGTCGACGACGTTGAGCACAGCGGAATCAATCGGAGTAATTGCGAAGCATTCTTCGCTGATGGGCGAGCAGATGGAGTGAGGTCTCGGCTGGTCGAAACTTCTAAGGCGAGGCTTTGCGCA
This sequence comes from Allolobophora icterica, assembly GCA_963556255.1. NCBI lineage: Eukaryota > Metazoa > Annelida > Clitellata > Crassiclitellata > Lumbricidae > Allolobophora > Allolobophora icterica. The sequence goes on along the minus strand of OY744602.1, from coordinate 55,270,217 downwards.
GCTGTTATCGAGGAGAAGAGGACGATGGAGGTTAGATGGGGAAGTATTTGGTTTATTTCCAGCTCCTATCGCTTTCTCGTCTTCAAAAACACTATCAGATGGGTTTGTCTGGTTCACGACATCGTCAGCACAGACGCTACTGAACAGCTTATTCTTGTCAGAAACGTCACGCTTCGTTGGTGTAAGTTTCTGTGGGGCAACAGAGTCTAATACTTTATCAGCGTTGACTATATCGCGCGATATGGCCGATTTTGCTGCATTGCTAGCATTTGCAGTTGTGTTTTCCTTTACCGCAAGATTGCTCATACAGACGTTGTGATTTTGAATACCAGCTTTGTCAGATGCCTTGGCTTTTCTGCTCTGCTTCGCGGTTGGGTCACTAAGAGATCGAGGGCGCTGCTTCGGTTTTGGAAGTATGGGCGGGGGACATTTTGAGCGAGCGCCGGAAACCGATATACCGGCTTTCGTTTGACCAGTTACCGAGGTCCAGCTTTCTACTTTTAGCTGCATAACTCTGGGAAAAGGAGCTGGAATGTTATAAGTTTCTGAAGCAAGCGAAGGAGTGCTGTTGAAGCGAACGTTTTGACAGTCGATCAGATGACGCTTAGTTCTAGGTATGGAGCTTTCTTCATCTGCCTTGTTTATTTCAGGAGCTGCACTGATGGTGTTGTCGGCTTCCGATATCAGTGAAGGAGTGCTGGTAAAGTAAATAGGTTGGCAAGGGTTCTGCTGGCACCAAGCACTTGATACTGAACCTCCATATTCTTGCTCAACTGCTCTGGAAGTTGTACCTGAGACGCATTCTAGTAGAAGACTGCTAGTAAACGTACTAGGCAGGGAAGAGGAAGAAGATCGTTTATGCCTCGATATGCAACCAGTCTCTTCTGGCTCACGTCTTTTAAGAGATGTAGTTGGAGTGTTATCGGCTTCCAAGACATGCGAACTGAAGTGACCGGGGTAACCATAGACCGAGTGACGCTTAGTTCTTGATACCGAGTTTGAATGGCTGTCTTGCTCGGACTTTGCAGGGGCGTCGGGTCGTGTGTTTACCTTTTCTGTGGGGAATGAGGGACTACTATCAAAGAGACCAGTGCGGCTGGAGCATATCGTGTGGCGCTTGGTCGGAGGCAAAATCTGGCGTTCCAGAAAAAGTTTCAATTTCGTGGGTAACGATTCGATGCACGGCATCGAGCGACGAAAGACAGAAAGCTCTGAACAGCTCAGTTCGCTGGCGGAAGACTCTTGGTTGTCCGTTGTCTGGATTCGGCTGGGTAGTTTGCCACGCCGTAATTGAACTGAGGTCACATTCGGCATAGAATTATGCGCAGGTCCCCGACTGTTTTCCAAGTCTGGTTGCCCAAGTTTATAGTGAACTGTTCGAGATGTTCGAGATGCTTCCGTGTTTGCAGATTCTTTTGGGGCCGTGGGTTCAAATGGAACATTCTTGGGTTCTAGCGCTTCAGATGGAGCCAGTAAGGGAAGCGACACGTTGGAAGGTTCAGAACAAAATGAAGAATTACGACTTCCTGGATCCGTTTTATGATCCGGTAGATTTGCAAATGAATAAGTAATTTTACCCTGTTTCGATTCAGCAATGGATTCCTTGGTCGGAATTGAAGTCGAGTCGAACTGCACATGTGCGCCATCCATCGACCGACTGCGTCTCAGAATGCTCTTCTCTATCCCCGACTCATCTCCAGAGATCCGGGTATTTCCACCCAGACTACTCTCTCTTTTCCAGACCGGAATCTGGAACTCTTCAGATGAATGTAGTATGAAGCTAGTGGAGAGTTCACTTGAATGAAGAGGCTTGCTCGGTGATGGAACTCTGCGTCTTTTAAGAGTTCCAGGAAGCGATGCTGACGGACGCTCAGAGGAACTCGACGACTGAGACAGCAAAATGGTTTCCTCGGGCAAATGAAGAAACAATTTCCAAGGTCGCATTGCTTTTTTCTGGGCGGCCGATTCCAAGTTTTCTATTTCTAATTTTCCTAGTTGAGGTAAAGACGATGCAATGTTATCTTCATCGAGTCCATGTTCTTCTGAGGAAGGTTCCACTGTTTGCGCGCTCTGGGAGTAACTGTTCAAGAGTGATTCAAACTCCTCATTTCTCTCTGGCTCAGAGTCGTTGCTCATGAATCCAAAGTCAGCCTGGGAAGAGTCATTCTTTTCGGACTTGCCCAAGATTGCATGCTTCACGGAATCACTATCCAGACTTCGGTGATCATTATGAGAAAGAAGGTTCTCTGAACAATACTGGTTTCCGAATTCATTGCAGACTCCTCGATTGAGGTTTTCTCCAATGTTTCCTATTGATTTTGTTTCTGATCCATCCGAACCTTGAAACCCGCTATCCCTCTCGTTTTCTTCTTCTTTTACAGCTTCGCTTTCAGTTTTTGTCCTAGGCTTCTCTACGTCTTGCACAAGCTCAGTTTTGCCGATACACACGTTGATACTAGTGTAATATCCGTGTGTGCTTGTTCCACCATCTGCTTTTGAAGTTTGGCTAGTATCTCTTCCTTTTTGGTGTCCACTTTCCGTTTTCAGAATCTCGTCCTCTTCGTTCAGCGTGTTTTCTTCTTTTGCGCTCTGAGCTGTATTGAAACTGTTTTCATACTGAGTTTCGCTAGTTGCTTTCACAATTCCTTGGCCTTCTTCCTGTTGAGTTGCACCGAATGTTTTCAATTTCTCGCTTCCTGTGTCTTTTTTCTGAATTACCTTAGTGTCGTCTGTATCACCTGCATCTACCTTTTCAATTAGTTCAGCCTTCTTTAGAGATGCTAGTTCAGACGCGTCTTTTGGCAGGGACGCGGGCATTATGACATTAGGCAAAATTGGAAATGGCGGATGAACTACCCGCAATTTCTCTGCGCGGCTTTCATCCGTATTTATTTTGGACGAGGGTTGGCTTCCTGTTTCAAGATTAGTTGCCTGGACCGTCAGATGAGTGCCGCCTTGTGTGTCTGGAGAATCGGATGGTGTCGGAAGAGGTCTTCTTCCGGATATCTTTTTGAAGGGCCTCTCACTAACGGGTGGCAACTGAGGAGCAGCGCCACAATTTGCCGGTGTTGAACCACTGTCTATATCAAGCTCTTCCCCGAAAAGAGCAACAGCCTTAGGTGAACTGCCACTGGTGAGCTGCATGTCAGGTCCTGGTGAGTGATTTCTGAGTTTTCTTTCAGCTAAAGCTAACTCCGGTGTCGGATCACCTCCTGAAGAACTTTCTTTTCCCAAACGGACCTCTGATGGCTGAGAACATCCCACGTTGCTTCCTTCAATCGCTGACAAGTCAGCAGTCTTAGTTTCCAAGCATGCTAACTTATTTTTTGCTGGAACCTTCTGATCTTCATGATAGCGTTCATAGATTGTCCACTGCATTTTTGATGACGCCTCATCAGGTACATTGATATTTGTTTCGTTATCGTGTGCTGAAGGTCGATCGATGATACCGCCCGTAGTCGCTGCTTGTTGGATAGCTCGAGAAGGAAGCTCAGTACCAGTATAGGCTTGGGTTTGGTGTGAATGGCTACAACTCTGACTGCAGCTCCCGGTTTCAATGCATTCCTCGCTGCAGTTCTTGTTAAGTGTCAGTGACGCCTTTACGGTTGTCAGTAGAGGAGATTTCGATCGGTTCTTTCGCATCTTGGAAAAAAGCGAAGTTCCGCCTGTTGGCTGATTACGCGGAGGCGCAGAAGGAGAGGTCGAGGCTTGCTCCGGAGCCGAATGCTTACTCGGAGATATGAGGGATCGCCAGAAGTTTTTCTTTTCCGAAGCCAACGTGAGAAAAGGCTTTCTAATATTCCCGTCCGAGTGCGATCGTCTTCTGCCATCCTCGGACTGGTTCTCTGCCTTCACTTTGGCACCAGAAGTGGGGTTATCGTGTTTGTTGAGGCGATGCAGGCGTAATGCGGTTCCATGATGTTTCTTTGTTGTCTTTGAGGTTGCCTGTGGCACCGGCGGAGGACTCGGAGCATCGGTGTTGCTCAGTTCCTCCTCCAGCATTTCCAGGTTCCTGGATTTCTGACAACAAGAAAAAACATCGGTTTGCTTATAACTATTCTAGTATAATTTGTCACCATTTGCCTATGTAGGAACTTACTATTCTTGATAAATTCTAATGTTTGTCTACAGATGAACTAATTGTTCTTAGTGAAATCTGACACCATGTAGGTTAAAAAGGAACGCCTTCCGAATTCTGTGGGTCGACGTAGAAATGTTAACTACATAAAGATACCTAAACATAGAAGCAAGCATACAAGCAAACAAATAAAAACTATACATACGTATATATTTATATTATTTATTCCGGATATTTCTATAGCGCCTCTCGAAGTCAACAACTACTCAGAGGCGCTCCCGACTACAGCATTTGATACCGTGCCAGAATTTTCACGCCGAAGCGCCACGAGCAATTGCGAGTGAAGGACTTGCCCAAGGTCCGTACGCAGCGGACCTAGAGTGGGATTCGAACCTGCAACCTTCCGGTCACAAGGCGCCGAACTTACCACTGAGCCACCACGCCCCACATACAAAGAGTAAGTAGTAAGATATGTAAAATGATAACCCAAACTCGAAGACGGAGAGAAATGAGAGACAGGCAGAGATAGAGAAAACAAGAGAAATAGCCCATGCTGAGAGAAAAGGGCAAAAGGGTCTATAAAAACACAAACTGAGGTCCAACACGATCAAAAAAGACGAGCTCTTTTTAAAAGACATTTCCTTTATTCGCTTTGTAAAACTTTAAGACGGCGTTTGTTCAGTTGCTCTTACCCTTTTGAGGAGTTTTGTCGCATGTTCTGAGGCAAGTGTCTGCAGGAACGGATGACGAAAGCGGACCCTCTCAACTTCTCGTGATTGTTCATCGTCTGCATTCTAAAGAAGTAATAAATTTACCAGCGCTTTTGAGTGGAACATGAAATCACGTGCTACAATAAATGTATTGGTAAATTTTACCCCAATTCAGCCAATCGACCGCGTTCAAATAGCCTATTACTTTCAAACTCTGCATACCCAACTATAACAGCTACTCCACTGTCTCCTCCATTTTCTGGTCTCCTGCCAACTGGATCTTTTCATTTATGCGGCATGTTTGGACACATCCCGTCTGACAAGTTGCAGTGCTTTTAAATAATCTGGTTCCATGTGTTTAGCTTTTAATTGTGAGCCTAATCGTAATCGTAATCTCCAGACTGCTAAAGCGTCATTCGAAGGCCAAGCGCAGGGCACCAGCCTATTCACGAGCGCTTAGCTGTTAAGAGGCGCTCAGAAACTTTCTAGTTTACAATTCAGATTGGTAGTTTATACAATTTCAACTAGTTCCAATCCCAACCACGTTTTAAAATGGTTTCTCAGCTGGAATATCTTAACAGTACGCTCATTACATATACTAGCGCCGGCCTTAAGGGGTGGCGAAACGTGCGGTCGCACAGAAGCCGCAACTACGGGGGCGGGGGCAAAGGTCACAGAAAATTAACATGCACAGAAAGCAAAAGAAGTTCCCTTTCTGTGAAGAAGTAGCATTGTATATTATTCTGTTACAGGTGCACCTGCATAGTGAAATTTTACTTGTTGTAACAATCTATTAAAAATTACTAGCAATGCAAAACAATTTGACTTGTGTCATGGGGGGCCGTACAGTACCGTATACTCTGCACAGGGCCTGAAATATCCTAAGACCGGCACTGCATGTACTAATGTGCCCTCGTAGGCATTAGTAGGGCCCACTTATATCAAAACTGATTGATACTTTCTGACGAATAACGTGGCGCTATAAAATGGAAATATCTATTCCAAAATAGTTACATCAATGTCGACACCGCTTGATGTACTTGTTTGACTAGTAACGCTTCTGTAGCTATCGCGACCTGTAACAAGTAAGTAGGTAAGTAGAGCAGTAACAATGCATATTATGGAATATATTGTTTTCATTCGATAATAGCCTATATTTAAATATAATATAGGTGTCATAAATTCTATTGAGATGGATTAGATTATTGAGTTGTTTAGATTATAGCAACTGGGCCAGACTAAATTAGACTAATCTAGACGAGATAAGGCTACGCTAGGCTAGATTAGACTAGATTAAAATAGGTTAGCTATAGGCTTGATATGACTAACTGGGCTAGATTATACTAGACTTTAGGCTAATTTAAACTATACACTGAGTACACAAGGAAACAAAAGCGATGTATTTCTGAACATACTGCTGGCTTCAGATACTGCACTGCATCGATTTTCAATAGCTGCATCAACCAGGCCACACGGAAGAAATTCTTCACCTATGGGAACGGTCATGGTAAGAGTGGTAGACGCATAAGTGGAATCCGGCTGATGGTAAAGATATTGGTCGATCATCGGTCTCTTCGAGTACCTTTTGGTCTTATCACCTACCTGGAAGAGAAGCAAGATGACAACCTTTAAAAGTTGCAGTGCAATGTGTGCGTGTGTAGGCCTATGTAAGTATGTATGTTTGCATAATATTTATGGATGTATGTATGTGCGTATGCAAACCCGCATTAAGGGGGTGCTAAGGGTTCTGCAGCACCCGGGCCCGCAGTTTTGAGGAGCCCACATTTTCGGAAGTGCATTAAATTTTGTATTGCAAATGTAATTGGGCCCCGCGCTGATGGCTATATATAGGTAATCACAGCACCCGGACCCGCACTATCCTTATTGCGGCCCTGTGTGTATGTGTACGTGTGTGGGTATATATAGTACTCGTATGTGTGTCAGTGACTCAGTGCATGTATAGATGTGTGTATGTATGTCCATAAGAATGTAAATAGTGTACAACAACGATTTGACGCCATATATATATATATATATATATATATATATATATATATATAGAGGCATCACAGACCACAGCAACAGAAACTACCTTTAAGTATGTAAATGAAATTTGTAGGTCGTTATAATATGTACACTCGTGATATACGCAGAATTAGGCGTCACGTCCTCGTGTATTGAAGGATATCGCTGGCAAACACATTGATTTCCTGAATGTCGCCTTGTGAGCATGGCTATAATCGTAATTGTACTTATAAGTAGTTCTGTCGCACCAGTGTCTAATGCACAAGACATCAGCCGATGGCGCACCAAAATCGCCTTGGTTACCGTAACTCGCTTATTATTGGCATGAATGGCATCAATAATGTCAAACATGCTGAAACGTCAAGGAGTTCAGTACTCTTGGCTAGAACGTCAAAATATAAGCATACAACCCATGTTGTGACTCTTTGCATTGGTTTCCTGTTGAGCAAGGATTTGTTTCAAATCGGGCATTATAGTTAATAAATCATTAAAGTCTGGCCAACCACAACACTTAAAATCAGTCATCGTTCCCCAGATTTATTACTATTCAAACAGCAGAGTCGTACTAGGGCCATTTTGGGAGCTTACCAATTCAATCATGCAAGGGGCACAAGCTTTGGGAGTTTGCATATTTAGAATATTTGTGTTTTTACGTCTAGTTAATTCCTTTCTGATCCAGGGGCGTCGCGCACTGAAACCAGACGGGCCATGAGCCATGGCACACGGGCCAGTTTGGCCACTGTGATACAGGTAACCTGGTTGCCTTTCTTTGCTCATACCTACAACTGGAACTGTTTTTGGTGAGCGAACTTTGTCGGTTGTTGGACCTAGATTTTGGAATTCTCTCCCCTTATCTGTCAGTTTTGTGCTCAGTCGCTTATGATATTTAGTTCTCAACTTAAGACCTAGCTCTCGAATTGTTTGTCAACCATAGGCCTTTCTGTCCCAGCGGACTGATCTTCCGAATAATTATGGACTTCATTACGGCTTAGTTTTGGTGCGCCATCGGCTGATGTCTTGTGCATTAGACACTGGTGCGACAGAACTACTTATAATTACAATTACGATTATAGCCACGCTCTCAAGGCGACATTCAGGGCCCCACAATAACTCGTGCACAACACTGGTTTGAAGCATGGATCCAGTAGCGTCACTATGGGGGTGCGGGCCGCACCGGGTGACACATTCAGAGGGGGTGACACACAGTGGCGTAGAAAGGTTTTTGGGGCCCTTGTGCAGAGCTTCGATGGTGGGCCCCTTGAGCCCCCTTCGATTTGAAACAAAAAACGCTGTGCAAAAAACGCTTGGCGCTTTTGCGATATTTGCATATTTCGAACCGTGAGAAATATGCAAATGTCATAAATCGCACCCCAATTAAATAATAATTAAATAATTATATTTTAATTACATTTTACGATTTATTTTTATAAAACTTTTTATTTCTCCAGGCTAGCATAAAAATTGAACTAGAGATAATTACTCTTATAACATTGCTCCATCTACTATGACTGGTAAAATGTGAATTATCCGCACTTAAATTCTGTCAAATTGTGATAGGGCTAGGGACCTGCGAATCACAAATTTTCCGTCGAATCGAATCTCGAATCAAATCGGGGGTTAAGATTCGATTTCGAATCGAATCTCGAATCGAATCAGCGGGTACCAAAACCATGTTTTGATATTCAAATAGTGTGTATTTGATAGCCCAGGCGTACCACGGTATCAATATCTCAATAAAATTTCTGCAGTTTAAAATCAATTAAACTAAACATTAAGCTAATTAACAGAATAACTCACAAATAATTTATGAGTTAAGTAAGTAAGTATATTCTTTATTGTACCAGTTGCATACTTCTATTAATCGAGGGTCGCGTTAAGATTTTAAGGGCAGTTCTGGGGCTGCATGCCAATCGCAGACCAAGTTTTGCAGATAAATTTGCCCAGAAAATGAGACAAAATTAATTTCGGTTGAACTTCAAGTTTAAAATAAATGAAAATAATTTTTATGATGAAAACATAATTATCCTAATGCCTACAGTTCTACACTAGGCCTACAATAGAAAACCAAATATGTTTCAAGTTTCTTCAGTTTTAAAAATACATAAACTGTTAGCCTGTACAATGCATCCATTTGGTAGATGTGCAATATTTAATATAATAATGGTTAAGGTGAGGTCTGACACTTCTTCCCCCCGCACAAATCCGGAATGTTTGCTTTAATGTTAAAGTGCCAATTCGAAGTTTATTAGAGAGATTGTCATCTGTTAGTCTGCATCCGTTTTTGCATTTTTTTAGTGTCATCTCTGAGAAGAACTGTTCACGAATTCGCGAATATAGGTGCTTGGAAACAGTGCAACCATTTTCAGGGCATGAAATCTATGTGAAGGGTAAGAACCCTGAGAAATGTACAGTTTATAGAACTAAATCAGAGGTACTTCACGAAATTTCCTTTTCAATTCACTGTTGCTGAGGTTTTGCTGTCGTCGTGTGCCACGTTGCACTCAGAAATTCAACAACCAATCCACGCGCAGTAAACAATTAAAACAATTAGTTTGCGACAAAGGGCTAATCATTTTTCCGAAAAAGATTCGAAATTTTTCGAATCATGACATCATTTTCGAATCGAATCGAATACCGCCGCCCGATTCGTTTTCGAATCGAATATCGAAGCTTCGCAGGTCCCTAGATAGGGCCTACCTAAATTCTGTCAAATTGTGAAACAGTTGGGCTGGTTGATACAAAAATAACGAAACAATTTAACACGACCTCCAGGAGCCCACAGACAATTTTGTATAACCACAGTAGAAAGTTTCGTTTTACAATTATTAATCTAATTCACATTACTGCTTATTTGGTGACAGATTTCGTTGTTTAAATAGGCCTAGGCCTACTGGCTGCGGCATAAGAATAATTAACCATTCCTGCATGATCCTTCCCTGCAGTGGCGTAGAAAGGTTTTGGGGGCCTTGTGCAGAGCTTCGATGGTGGGCCCCTTGAACCCCCTTCGATTCGAAACAAAAAACGCCGTGCAAAAAACGCTTGGTGCTTTTGCGATATTTGCATATTGCGCACCGTGAGAAATATGCAAATATCATAAAAGGCACCCCAATTAAATAATGAATAATTACATTTTCACTATTTTCTCCGATTTATTTTATAAAACATTTTTTATTTCTGCAACTAGCATACAAAAATTAAACTAGAGATAATTAATCTAGAAACATTGTTCCATCTGCTATGACTCCTAAAATATGAATTTAATTATCCACACTTAAATTCTGTCAAATTGTGAAACAGTTGGGTTGGTTGATAAAAATAACGAAACAATTTAACAAATTAGACAAGTGTTTAGTCTACGGTAGTCTAAAAAGAAGAATCTGAAAATTCCGAAAAGTTAAAACGTTCGTTTGCGCGCCTTCTTTTGCGTAAAAATATCTACCACTTTTGAAGTGTCAAGCTTTCTGGCATGTTCATTTTCTATTGACATTGACAACAATGCCAAGTCGCTCGCCGCTCTTCTGACATTGTACTTCGTAGATAGATTTTGATTAGCTTCAATTTTGAAAATGATCTTCCACATGTCGCAACAGTCACAGGCTGTTGCTAACTTGCTGTACATGTAAATGTTTATTTAGGCTAAACATGACTGTACTCGCTGCCAGGGGCCCTTCTGACCGCCGGGGGCCCTTCTGCACAACACATTGCTACGCCACTGGTGACACCAATGACAAAATGACTGTCTAAGAGATTTTTGGTAGAGTTTCGACGGAAATTTATTATTTTTAAATTAACAATAAGAGATAACAACAAAAACATGTTTGTTTGTAAGCCCAGCTTACATGTACCGTATCAGCATCAATTTACCTAAACCTGAAACTCCATGCCAATTTCTTTTTGAAAATTTTAATGGAGGTGACACCATGACTTATACGGCACTGGGTGAAACCAACCCTGGTGAAGCCACTGCATGGATCGAGCCCCACCCAATGCAGCTTACATGCAACGCATGCAATAGTCGATTCGACAATAATTGTCAGCTTCCGATTGAGTCGACCAACTTTGGTCAGATGACAAACTCACAGAGCACCGACAGAAGAAACCTAGGGCTGACGCATTTGATGATCTGCATTTGTGCAGCAGGCCAGGTAAACGCATAAAATAGGGTCTGATGCAGGTACAAACAAAGCACACAACGAGCGTAGGCCAATTCAAATGTCGTAAGGCGGCGCACTACAGGCGCACTTCACGGTGATGGACACTTTGCAGCGGTGCAAGCTTTTGATGAAATAGGTGCGGGCCTTCTCTCAGCCATGCCTGATAAGTTCGAGTTTTTTCTCTTCATCAACGATATCTTGCTTCTGGAGAATCTCGACTTTTATAGCCTGGTACTTCTCGACTCCCTCCAAGATAAGCACCCCTCACGTCCCTACCCAGGCTGGTCCCCGCAAGGCCACACATGCTATCCCACGTGTTCAAGGCCCTACGGAATTTCTTACGCAGGCGACCACGAGCCTCGTTCACGACCCAGTGGAAGGCATTAAACTGATGTTGCGGCTATTCCACCGCTGGCGGAATTATGTGCATGTATTTATATATAATAATATGCACCTTATATATATAGGCCTGCACGCAATATCTGTATATATATATGTATGTATATATATATATATATATATATAGATATATATATATATAACATATATATATATATATTATATCAGTGGCGTAGCAATGTGTTGTGCAGGTTGTGCAATGCACAAGGTCCCCCAGCGGTCAGAAGGGCTCCTGGCAGCGAATAGAGTCCTTTTTAGCCTAAAAGTAAATCTACTGTGTACAGCAAGTTAGCAACAGCGTATACGGTACTACACACTCAAATGATCAACCATTTTCGAAATTCCATAACTGTTATTCGTAGACTATAATTATGCTCTTTCGTCTACATTCAGTGATGTCTGCACTGCCTACATGTTGCTGTTGACTCTGCCTGTGACTGTTGCGACATGTGAACGATTATTTTCGAAACTGAAGCTAATCAAAATCTACCTACGAAGTACAATGTCAGAAGAGTGGCTCAGCGACTTGGCAATGTTGTCAATAGCGCGCAAACAAACGTTTTAACTTTTAGGAATTTCGGAATCTTCTTTTTAGACTACCATAGACTAAACACTTGTCTAATTTGTTAAATTGTTTCGTTATTTTTATCAACCAACACAACTGTTTCACAATTTGACAGAATTTAAGTGTGGATAATTCATATTTTAGCAGTCATAGCAGATGGAACAATGTTTTTAGATTAGGCCCTAATTATCTCTAGTTCAATTTTTTACGCTAGCCTGGAGAAATAAAAAAAACGTTTTATAAAAATAAATCGGAGAAAATAATTAAAATATAATTATTTAATTATTATTTAATTGGGGTGCGTTTTATGATGTTTGCATGTTTCTCACGGTGCGAAATATGCAAATAGGCCTACCGCAAAATGGTCAAGCGCTTTGTGCACAGCGTTTTCTTGTTTAAAATCGAAGGGGCTCAAGGGCCCATCATCGAAGCTCTGCACAAGGGCCCCCAAAAGCTTTCTACGCCACTGATATATATATATGCACACACACCACTCATTAATCATTTGGGTGATGAATAGGAAATTCGAAATTGTCACGAAGTCGTGTACGAAACTAAAAGTGACGGGTTAAACGGTTGACAAGTAAAAGTGAGAAGGGAGAGAAGGGAAGGAGGGAGAGAAAGTGGAAGGGAGGCACGGTGACAGGGAGGAAGAACTACGAAGAAAAGAAAAGCGAAAATCAGAGAGAGAGAGAGAGAGAGAGAGAGAGAGAGAGAGAGAGAGACAGACAGACAGACAGAAAGAGAGACAGAGAGACTGAGACAGACAGACAGAGACAGAGAAAGAGTGAGAAGGACATAAGAAGAAACTGAGTATGGAGAAGGTTGAGAATAATCTGACATAGAAAGAGACAGGTGCAACAAAAAGACAGAGTGACATATACATACAGAGAGAAGGACACTTCCCCTTCCTTAAACTTCGTGAAGTGATGCAACGAAGTAAAGCAGAATCGCACGGGTTAACACTTTGAAAACGCTCACTCAGTCCGCCATCCGTTCGAAGTAGGCCTAAATGAGTTCAGT
>OY744602.1:55209763-55252263 GCA_963556255.1 Allolobophora icterica | reverse complement strand
TGATCATGCACTACTTGAAACAGATGTTGTTTCTGGTTTTCTTTGTAATTATGGAATTGTACTCTTCAATCTTTCAGCATTGTCATTTACAATTTGCAGATGATGAATACTTTCTTAACTTTATAATCATCTCGAAGTTCCCATGTTTTAGGATCGCTTTTCAGAAAATCACTAGAGATTCTTAGCCGGTCAAAAAATAGCATGGAGGTCATTGTATGTTCATTCTATGCTCATGACCACAGATTTCTGAACATCTACCTGTATTCTCTTAGGAGGATCATCTTGGCCTGGTCGCTCAGGTAAAGGTTTCACCATTGCTCGTTTAGACTTGGCTGTCAATCCCAAATCAAAAAATGCCAAAGCCACGAGCTCCTCACTAAGGTACCACAGATGACCTGCACATTTATTGCTGGCTACTTTGGAGAGAGCAGGATTTTCTTTTTGATGGCTAACCAGAGTTTTCAGTAAGCATAAATCATTCCAGCAACAATTTAGCAACAGCGACTGCCTGTGCTTCTCCTGTGCCAGAATGTAGCTTGGCAACTTCAAGAAGTTGGCTTTCCCCAACATCAGATAAAATGACAGGTAGACGGTCAACCAAATGTTTGCCTGTCAGATCCGGAATGAGTTATCATCCAAGTGCACAACCAGTGTAGATGATGTAGTTGTTTTATATATATCTTTGATTTCTTAACAGTTTCTTCTCGATATTGTTCTCGTTCTCTATGTATTGAAGAACGGCTGATTTTCAACTCGTCTACATTGTGGCCTAGGATATAGCTGCAGCTGCTAACACGTATGTTGCCTTTCTGTCACTTAACTTTGTTCTGTCCAAAGCTGCTGCCAGACTTGATGTCACAATATTTGTTGTTAGTCGCTTTTTTTAAAGGAGTTTTCCTTTTCACTAAATTTACATTTTGACTGGCACCATCTTCGCATTCTTCAGTTGAACCATCACTACTAGAGGTTTCAAGAATAATTTTCTCATTCATGGCTTCCAAATATTGATCTTCTTTCTGCTTTCTCTCCTTGCTTGAGTTTTGTCTTTTAGATGCCCTCATTTCTTTTGAAGTAAGTACCATATCAACTGCACGGTCCCATACAACAACTGCAACTGCGACCTCTTTCTCTTTGAGCAAGCAGACACTCTTTATCCTCTTAGATTTCGATTATGTTTAAGGCATCCAAGTGAGCAATGTGAAATAAATTATCTAAGGCATCAACAAATTCTGTTTCATTTCTTTTTTTGCTGAGGCTCAGTTTTCCTGTTAACATTTGTCTTTACTTTGATCCAATAATAATATTCGTTACTGTAATCGTAAAACTGAAACTCTATCTTTTGGATGCACAGTAATTAGGCTATGTTAGACAAGCTCTGACAACTTCAACTTCATTGAGCTACCTCTAAATATTGCTCAAATCAGCTCATATTTGGCCAGATTTATTTTTGTATGTACTAGAACAAGATAATAAGCGGAAATAATCACATTTAAAAATTTCAGATTTCAGAACCATCTTCGCATAAATGTATGTATGTATGTATGTATGTATGTATGTATGTATGTATGTATGTATGTATGTATGTATGTATGTATGTATGTATTTATGTATGTATGTATGTATGTATGTATGTATGTATGCATGTTTGCATGTATGTAGTATGTATGTATATATGTGTGAATGCATGCATGTATGTATATAAGCATGTATGTATGTATGCACATATTTATATATGTATGTATATGTATAGTATTATATGTATATGACAATGACAATGACAATAGCTTTATTGCATCCGCTGACAAGTGATCATATCACATATTTGTGTAGTTCTTATACATGTATTATAACCGATTAATCTCACAGATAAGCTGTGGCTGTAAATTTAACACCCTGAAAGAAAAAAACATTGTTGCCTATACCTTAATCACATTGTCAGAAGAGGCAAAGGGTGCCCCCAAAGGGACTAAAGTCCCGCTAAGCGGGGATACCCAAGTGGTTCAGGCGATAGGTTTCTTAGTGGTTCGTCTAAATTATAGCCCACTCATGTTTGGGTCACATAAACGATTTTTTACTAACAATGTTTGATTTGAGAGGGGCTCGTAAGGTTTTAATCCTTAACTAATCTTAACTAATCTTAATTACAAAAAGTAAGGTGAACTTCACAGGCGCTGGGCTCCGGCTCCATCCTCTGGGTAAATTCCTGGCGGGGGTCAGGTCGGGCAGATATTATCGTTAGTTGTAGCCAGGATGAAATCCTTCATAAGCCTTTTAAACCGTTGCCTGGTCTGTGCGGATTGGATATGGGGCGGTATAGTGTTCCATATCTGCGGTCCCATAGATTTAACGTTAAAGGATCTAAGATTAGTGCGGGCTTTAATTGGTCTATATAATGGTGCTCCTCTAGTGTTATGACTGTGCCAGACTGATGCCTTCGAGAAATAATTTATATAAGAGTCAGGTAAAAGGTTATGTTCAAAGCAGTAGAATAAATCTGCTATTTGGTAGGTTCTAATTTGGGTAATATTTAATAGTTTCAGGCTAGTAAATATATGTGTGTGCATGCAATAGTATGTATGTATGTGTGTATGTATGAGTGTGTATTATCGAATTCAGTCTACCTAACGGCTTAAAAAGGAAAATTAAGGTTTTAATTGATGGTCGCTTCAAGTAAAACCGTAGTCAGAAACGTAAAACTTGAATCCCGGGTGGAAATCCGATGAGTTTAGCAGACCAGAAGTCGGGCTAAAGTGTGGGCTGAAAGAGATCAGTTTAGATCTTCAGCAAAAACATCAAAGAAATGACCGACAGTACAGAACTACGCAGTGAATAATTATTATCGTTACCGCTGTCGCTGTCAGAATCGAAATCATCGGATTTGTCACGACCTAAAAGAAAAATACGTTTCTTGTGTAGTAAAGACCAACGTCACCCTAGTTGCATCTGTCCGCGACCCTCTGTGTGGTTTTCCTCTGCCCAAAACTGACCCTACGCAGCCCTGCAGACACTGTCTTTCGTCTTTGTTTCTTCTCTACTGCTGTTTCTTTCTTCGTGTCTGTCAGTATTTCTCTTATCGACTCTCTCAATTTATTCCTGCCTGTCTTTTTCTATCCTTGACTCTGTAGCTCTGTCCGATCTTTATAGTTTCATTTTTTATTCCTCTGTTTTCCCTTTGTCTGCCTGGATAGGAGGCGCTCTCTCATCTCTCTCTGTTTCGCTGTCTGTCTGTTTGTCTTTGTCTCTGTCTCTCTGTCTCTCTCTCTGTATATATATATATATATATATATATATATATATATATATATATATATATATATATTACCAGCTACAGTTAAAACGGGGTCTTTACCTGTGGCAACGGTATCCGTTCCCTGTTGACGGGAAGACGGTTGAACAGCGTCCTCTGCTTCGTCGACTGGCAATGCGTCTTTTGAATCTCCGCCCGTTTTGACTTTCTCGACGATGTCGACCTCTGTTTCGTCCTTCGACTGGAAGAAGGCGCCGTCCGTCGAGACACGTGACTTCATCATCGTCACCATCACATCTGCACAGGACGATTCTGAGTTTCAACTGGTGCCTTATATAAATGCTTGCTCAAAATCACTGACTGACTGACTGACAGACTGACACTCACTTACTCACTCACTCACTCACAGTGCTGAGGAGTACTTGAAATACTATTAGAAATACATTGACGTGTTTATGTATTTGTATTTCGAATACATTCGAAAATATCTATTTTGTATTTTTATTTCAAATGCTCTTCAGAGTATTTTTTATCTGGAGTATCAAATATTTTTAAAGAATATTTTTACAACTAAGCCCAATAGTCAGCATTGGTAGATACACTTGGACTCTTAATGGAATCAACAACTTTAGGTAAAAACGTGAAAACGGTTTGATCGTAAACTTTATTTGGTTGCTATTGTTGAGCACTATATCTTAGCTGTTGTGATCCATCCATTCTTCAAAATACTTTGGGTGCCTGATTCCAAGAAAGATGGAGTCCGAAAGCTCCTCCTTGACACTTCTGAGGGACTCTTAAACCGTAAACAATCTCTTCAGTTCACAAGAATTCGGGTAATGACAACCTTTAACACTACGATCTCTATCCAATTGATTCATCTGGTAGTCAGACAAAATCTATAAGTCACGCAGCATCTGGAAGACCCACCCAGAAACCTCAAATCTTTGGCATCCTTTCCCGTAATGAAGGACCTGCTCATGAGATACAACACTGACATTCCGTCATCTGCACCGGTTTCAACGTTATTCAGTTCTGGTGAACAACTACAGCTGAGACGAAGGAAGCAAAGTGGCTCAACCCCCGGGAGATCGACGAAGGCATGATTCAAACTAGAGGAGAGTTCCAACAACCTCTATGGATTGCCTATGTCGACCTGAAGGCAGCCTTTGATTCTGTTGATCGCGATGCCACCTGGAGGCTATTCTTGTCTCAGGAAGTGCCCGAGAAGATCATTGGCTTGATGAAGAGTTGGTATACGGACACATGGAGTGCATCCTGCATGGATGGTGTTACATCAGAATGGTTTCAGGTGGATAGCCGAGGCCCGAGTGCCACAGGGGTATAGAATGGCTACAGATTTTCCCTGTGTCCAGTGGATAGGAGCAAGGAGAAAAACGTGCGGCAGATCGATGATGGGGCTCTCCTTGCCGAGATGCTTGAAATCCTGGTCCTGTGCTAAGTGTTAATGGACTAGGAAGCCCTTATATTCGGACTCGAGATCAATAATAATTGGCGAAAACAAAAATCCAAACTACAGCACTGCAGTTGACCCATCTCCAATATCGGGTCATGTGCAGGTGGCGGTAAATCAGATAGAGCTAGTTCACGGGTTTCCCCACCTCGGTTCACATTTCGAAGCTGATGGTTGCAGTGGACCCGAAGTTAGGCTGCGCATAGCCATTGCCCGAAGCAGCATGAATAGCCTTCAACGAGGAATATAGAGCACCAACATCCGGCTAGACGCGAAACCTCGCCTGTTTAAGGCATATATGCTGCCCGTCCTCCTGTATGGAGCTGAGACGAGGACACTTATCAAAAATCTGGAAGCGAAGGTCAATGCCTTCCAGCGGTGCGACTCAGAAAGATTCTGCGCATTCCCTACACAGCGCATGTCACCAACGCGGAAATATAGCGGCACACGATGCACATATATACCGGTGTTGAAGATGATTCAAGGTATATAGACTCGGGCTGTTTGGACAAACAGCGCTCTGCGAAGATGATCAGAACCATGCCATGGCAATGATTTTCGGCCCTCCAGGAGGTTGAAAAAGACATGCTAAGCGCCTTCACCACACATGGACAAGAACGATGGAAGTTGAACTGAATCCACTGAACTTTAGGTTGCACACGGCCTGCAATGGAACCAGAATCCAGATGGATGGCTAAACGTCGTGGAAACGGTAGAGCGCCGGAGAGGAGCACGCCAAAGACGATTATGTATATTAGTATGCAGCCTAGTTCGTTTATTCAACCAATCGTGCAGTCAGAATGCTGCGTGTTATATGCTAGAATGGAAGTGAATGTTTTACATGTGACCGTTGATTATCTCATCTCTTCTTTGCTTTAGTATATATATATATATATATATATATATATCATGATGACGATGATGATGAACCTATATTTACTTTACGGAACAATGGACTGCACTTTTGAGAAACCTTTTCTGTTAAAGCAGAACAACGATGTTTATAGGCTTATTTGAAAAGTTGACCTACTTGACAGTGAACCATTTTCCCAGCAAAATGAGACATTTTAATGAAGTAAATTTTCCAATTAGTGTTAAAGTTTAGGCCTACTACTTCCGTCTGGGCTCGGGTGGATATATTTTGTCTTTAAAGTAGAGCCCTGCGCCGGCCGCGCCGCGCCGCCGCCGCCGACATTTCGAGGTCGCCGCCGCCGCCGATTTCTTTATGTCGGCGCGCCGCCGCCGCCGCCGACAATTCGTCGGCGCGCCGCCGATGCCAGTCTGATGTGTTTAATTGTTATTTGTTTGGTAGGAACTCGTGTGTTAATGATGAAGATAAAGAGTGATCATAGCTGATTATTATGTGTAGTCTTCATTTTGATACCAAGAATGCGTGGTCTTCCTGACCAAATTCCTTTTTACGTAGGCCTATACGTTGATGATCTTGTCTTTGTGCCATGATTCACACAGTCATTTAAAGCAATCTCTTGGTGCAAGTAGCCAGTATTTTGATACTTCTGTTCCTTTTACCATTTCCTCAATACCTTGACAACAAAAGCAATCAAATCAAATCAAATATTCGTTTATTCGTCTAACCATTTGACACAAGGCAATTGGCAAAATATGAATGTCTTTGTACGTGTACTACTGTACCCGCATTCGTTACCTTCATGTTGAGTAGCTTCTATAACTTATTGTTTGTAGTCTTTGATGTCTGTGGTCTTATTACAATAACCGCCGCCACCGATTTTTGTTGATCGGCGGCGCGCCGCCGCCGCCGGTCCAAAATAACCGGCGCGCCGCCGCCGACACTATCAAGTCGGCGCAGGGCTCTACTTTAAAGTAGAAAATACACCAAAGTATTTGTAGTTTGTATTTCAGGTACATTTGGAAAACTGTATTTTGTATTTACATTTCAAATACTTTTGAAAAACATATTTGTGTTTCGTTTTAAAATACAATTGAAAGTATTGTGCCAACACTGCTCGCTCACTCACTTACGCACTGACTCACTCACTCACCCACCCGCGCCCACCCACCCACCCAACCACTCACTCACTCAACCACTCACAAACCACTCAACCACTCACTTAACCACTCACTCAATCACTCAACCACTCACTCAACCACTCAATCACTCAACCACTCACTCAACCACTCACTCAACCACTCACTCACTCAACCACTCACAAAACCACTCAACCACTCACTCAACCACTCACTCAACCACTCAATCACTCAACCACTCACTAAACCATTTAACCACTCGCTCAACCACTCACATTCAGTAAACCTAAATCTCAGGCAGATCTGTATCCCGTTTTTTCTTTCTTCCTTCCCGTTTCTCATTGTCCCCTTCCCATCCTTGCTCTGTACTTCTCTATCCCTTACTCTGTCCTCTCTCCCTCTCTGTTCTCTGTGTTCTTCTCCCTCTGTGCCTCCTCTCTCCTCTATTTCTGTCCCTTCCACATTCCTGTCAGACCCTGACTTTCTCTCTGTGCTTCTCTCTGTTTTTGTCCTTCCTTCTAACCTTTTCTTCCTCCCATTCCCTCTCTTCTTTTCTTCCTCTTGCTTAGTCGCTGGTGCTCTCACTTGACTAAGTTTATATTTATTTTTCGCATATAACTTTTATCAACAACCCTACGTGTGACCCAATTCGTTGCCTCTATCTATCTGACTGCTTGTTAATATGCTCTCTGTCCTTGTGTCTATGGAAAAAGGAA
The DNA here is from genome assembly GCA_963556255.1 of Allolobophora icterica. Taxonomy (NCBI): domain Eukaryota; kingdom Metazoa; phylum Annelida; class Clitellata; order Crassiclitellata; family Lumbricidae; genus Allolobophora; species Allolobophora icterica. Next base: position 55,244,822 of record OY744602.1, on the reverse strand, counting down.
AACTACAGCGGCGGCTTTAGACGATAAACATATCGTCTAAAGCCGCCGCTGTAGTTTTCCTTTTGTCCGTTTCCTCGCTACTTTCCCTTTTCCTGAATCGAGTCGAATAACCGATTTGCATAATTGATTTATGCAGTGATCACGTGTCAATCGTATGCGCACTACGAGTGGCTAAGGATGCGGACCTTGCAGACCCATGGAAATCAATGTACGCAATTTATTCACACGTATGTGAATTGCAGAAATGTTGTAAAGGACAAGCTGAGACGTATGTTTTTCTGAAATACAAGGTTATCTATTAATATCCCCTTCATAATTATGCATGTGAGGTGTACGCGTCACTTAATTGTTATTGCAATTAGATAAATAGTAATTTGAACCATTGTGTTATCAGAACACTTTGTGTGACGCATATTCAGAATTGTCATTGTAGGCCTAGACATAGGCCTACCTAATTGCAATGGTGTGGCGCCCATTGAAATGGGCAGCGGTGGTGAAGGATCTCACCCATAGGCGTAGGGGAAATTTCAGTGTTGGGGGCAAGATTTTACTTCTGACCGAAACAAAAATAAATTCCGAATAATTGGCGTTGTGCATTTATAGTAACTAATTATTTAGTACATCAATGAATAAAGCTATAAAAAGTAGCTAGGCCTACTAATAGTCTAATACTATTCCGATTCGGGCAAGTTGGAGCTAGTTTGTTCAGCCTTTTCCCGGCGCCTCCTTGCCCGAAAAACAGGAACGCCCGAAATTTGAGGGGGGAAGTGTCCCATCTGACCCTCGTCTCCTATGATCTCAGCCGATGATTTCATTGAAAATGAAACAAGACAGAGACCATACGATCGATTTATAAAAATATGTAGGCCTACATTTACAATTTTACGTTTAATCGGAATCATAGACGTTAAATTAGACTCTCAAATTTTAATTCGTAACATGTCGTCTTCTTTTGCTTGACTCAAAACCTGTTTCTTTCCTTGTGGCCTTGCGCACTGGGAGCGCTTCTCAACGGTTTACCCTACTAGAGGCGCTTTATAAAGCTTTAAATACAATACAATACAATACAATACAATACAATACAATACAATAATGTAAGTCTATTAGAACATTACATTTGTATAGCTAGTCTTATGAGGGTAATTTTAGTTATGATCGTAATCGCAAATGCAATGCTGTCAGACAATTTGTATAGCGCCTTTAACGACGTCTAACCAACCCTCACGACTTCTGCAACAGCAAAAGTCCACTGATTTATATGGCGCCAGGTCACTCACCGTTCATCTCCATGTATCCTCCGTCATCGTCGTCTGAATATTCAGGAGAACTTCCGTCCACGTCTGTACTAGCCAGCAAATCAATCAATCAATCAATCAATCAATCAATCAATCAATCAATCAATCAATCAATCAATCAATCAATCAATCAATCAATCAATCAATCAATCAATCAATCAATCAATCAATCAATCAATCAATCAATCAATCAATCAATCAATCAATCAATCAATCAATCAATCAATCAATCAATCAATCAATCAATCAATCAATCAATCAATCAATCAATCAATCAATCAATCAATCAATCAATCAATCAATCAATCAATCCAATCAATCAATCAATCAATCAATCAATCAATCAATCAATCAATCAATCAATCAATCAATCAATCAATCAATCAATCAATCAATCAATCAATCAATCAATCAATCAATCAATCAATCAATCAATCAATCAATCAATCAATCAATCAATCAATCAATCAATCAATCAATCAATCAATCAATCAATCAATCAATCAATCAATCAATCAATACATCAGTATAATTATCTGCCACAAGATCAACAATACCACTAAATTATGGTCATTATGATGACGACGACGACGGCCAAGGCGAAGACGATAATAATGATGACGATGATGATCGTGATGATGATGATGATGATGATGACGATGATGATGATAACTTCCGGTGACGCTCAGCGTGTAAACACCGAACATGGCGATCTCGGTGCGAATTAATTATTCCCACGCTTGAAGCCCATGTTCCTCAGTATACCTCAGTATACCTAAGTATACCTCAATATACCTCAGTATACCTCAGTATACCTCAGTAGGTATACCTCAATATACTTCAGTATACTTCAGTAGGCCTATACCTCAGTATAGCGATGACGTCTAGCTGTACTTAACGTTCCATCCGTGTGACACTCTAACTCGTGTGTACAAAATGTAAGCAATCGTTAGAAATGTGGACTCACATGATTTCAGATCGACTTAGATTAAACCAGAAAAGACAGAATTTCTATGGCTTTGTATAAGACAAACCGTCACAAACGCGAGCAAGGATTGACAGAGGAGCAATAGCAGCGGCGTGTCCATGCAGGTTGGGAAGGGCAGCGTGTTGATGGGGGCCCTTGCAGTCCTTCTGAATAGGGACTTATCAGTAGAGGAGTTTGTCAGTACCTCTGCAGGAACTATTTTTAATTAACTGCCTCAGTTGCTGTCAAACGGTAACACTTTTCATCCGACGCTTCTCGATTCTCATTCACTCATTCATTCTGACGCTCCTGTATTGTTGTAAATCTGTTCTGACAGTCATGACGACATTCCAGATATGACAGCTTCAGTTCATCCTCAATTCCACCGCCAGAAGAGTCTTTGATCTACCAACATTCTCGCAGGTTTGAGCTATGTGAGAGAGACGCTGCACCAGCTTCCAGTCGACGACAGTATTATCTTCAAGATAGTCGTCATCGGAAGAGCTTCGATAATTGGTGCGGCTCCAGACTGCAACAGATATATCTGCGTTCCTGTTTCCAGCCAGCCAAGTCACAACCGTTGCATTCAGCAGCTCGTAGGGAACTCTTATGGATCCCTCGGACCCGAGCTTCCGTACAACGACGTGAACGCATCGTATTTACTCGTGATTTAGACCATCCTTTTGGAATAGTCTTTAATTAAACATGGTAGGTTGCCGTAATTAACTCCCATGTGACGTTCTAAAGAGGCGCTTTACAAGTAGCCAGATACACAGATACACACAACGATGATAATGATGACGACGATAATGATGATGATGATGATGATGATGATGATGATGATGATGATGATGATGATGATGATGATGATGATGATGATGATGATGATGATTTAGATGATGATTATGATTATGTCATTTACCGCTATCCACTTTGACAGTGGCAGTGGGACGCAAAGGAACATAATCGTCTTCCTCATCACTGTCCTGCAATTAGATTTCAAAGAATGTTAATTGGTTGATCTTATTTATTGAATTACTAAGTAAGTGATTGATGAATGCGTGACTGACTGGCTCACTGGCTGATTGATTTACTGACTGACTGACTGACTGACTGACGTACTGATGGATTGCATGTTTTGATTGATTGTTTCATTGGCTGACTGACTGACTGACTGACTGACTGACTGACTGACTGACTGACTGACTGACTGACTGACTGACTGACTGACTGACTGACTGACTGACTGACTGACTGACTGACTGACTGACTGACTGACTGACTGACTGACTTGTACTGTTCGATCCATTAATTGGTTAAATGGTTGGTTGACTGACTTACTGACTGACCTAAAGTTGTTGATTCAATTAAGTGGATGAGTGAAAGAAAGAATGGATGACTGACTGCGATTGATTCAGTGATTCGTTGATGCATGACGAACATGACATTATATTGGGCCTCAACTGGATTCACTTACAATGTTCAGATCGTGGAGATTCTGAGCCAGAGCGTCGTGGTCATTCGCTCTGGCCAGTTCTTCAGGGGTCTGGTCATCGGCGTTGATCATTCGAATGGCCAGCTTCACGTCCGGCAGGTCAGTTAGCAGGGAGACGAAGTTATCCAGACCGTGTCTTGCTGCTACGTGAAGCAAGGTTGGGTACTTCAACTGGGTTGGATCTACAAATAGGCAATATACGTTACTATTGTTATTGAAATTATTTATATGATCATGATAGGAATTTAGTTTGTTTGTAGGATTATATAATAGTTTCTGCTAAATAAAATGATTACGACGACTACGATGATGACGACGACGGCAGGCCTATCGACGCAATGGCATAAAGAATCCCCAAGAGAAAATGACGATAATGACGATTAAGGGAACAATAATTACGTGCAGTACATGAATATGAGTCCGAGTCATTTGTGAACAATATGCATATCTTAGGGTCACTATGTACATTGCATTGCATTGATTGCTATTATAATACATAGCATTGTACTGCATTACCAATATACTAGACTGCCTTGCATTGAACTGAATTGCTGTAATACTCTATTTCTTCATATTTATACTGAACTGTTCCGCTTTGCGGGAAAATCCTATGAAAAACTATCACTGCGGTGTCATGGTTTCATTATAATCCTATGATATCTTTATGATATGATGATATCGTTATGACATGATATCATTGAGGTGTCACTGACATGATATCATTGAGGTGTCATTGATATGATATCATTGCGGTGTCATGTTCTCATTAAAATCCTATGATGTCTTTATGATTTGATGATATCGTTATGACATGATATCATTGAGGTGTCATTGATATGATATCATTAAGGTGTCATGTTCTCATTATAATATTATGATGTCTTTATGACTTGATGATCTCGTTATGATATGATATCATTATGATCTTATCCACACTGATCTGATGTCTTTATGATCGTGTAACCGCAATATGATGTCATCATCTCTTTATGAGTTTATGATCTCACGAAGGTCTTAAGAGGCCCGCTATAATGCTATGATCTTAGAATGATCTTATGATCTCATAATGACCTTATGACCTTGCTATACTCTTACCTGCATGCGTGGTGTACTGGATCAGCGAGAACATTTGTTCTGAGGCGCTATGGCTCTCCTGAACAACCTTGGCCAGTCTCTGATCGAGGTCTTCCAGGGAGTGGCCAGAATTCTCGAGGCAACCCACCGACTCCGCAAACAGCTGGACATGGATATCAACTAGGTCTTTGAGAGCGTCGACCGTTGGCGAAGGCATGTAGGTTAGCAACTGAGTGCCAAGTTCAAGGTTACCAAGAAGGACCTTGACCCGCACTTCACCCACAGGCTGAGCTGCAAGATTGAATTAGAATAATAAAATTTTTATGTTACTCAGCGATTAATAGTTCAGCTGATTATTTAAGCTTTCCTATCCCTAATACTCTATAGCGTTTGGAAAGGTGGAGGTGTTGATGCTATGGTGCATGGTCTTTGTGATGGCGGCCGTGAAGGGTGGTGATGGTAGTAGACTAAGTGGTAATGCTAACGGGGGTGGGGTAATGATGCTAATGATGGTGACGGTTGAGTCGATGGTCGAGGTGATACATTTGCGATTATGGTAGTGGTTTGGAAAATAAGTATGTAGGTTAGAAACTGAGTGTAGTCGGATGAAGTTTAGCTAGTAGCTTACGAGGTGCTGCGAACTGGCACGTATAGGGATTACACCGGTCGGCGGTAATTGAGAGGGTCTTCCGCTGTCCACCACTTAGATATCCATCCAAGACCACGATCACCGGACTAGGGTCACTACAAGCTGCTGTGTCAGGCAACTCCTTCTCAAAGAAAAGAGTCACCACTGTAGAGTCCTGCTCCAAACACATACATTACAATCGTATAGTACAGCATAGTATAGCATCGACTTAGTATAATATGATATGCAATAAACGCAGTCCATTTCAACATCTTCTACAGTTTGTTTTGGCTCAGCACGTTTGCAGAGCCAACGCACGACGTGGGAGATTCGCTTGGATATATTAATTGTTGTTTATTGCACAAAACAAGTATTACAGTTAGTCATGAACCGGCAAGTACTGTGCAACAGGAGCCAAGAAAATCTAATAGCTAATACTAACCTTGATCCCTCTTTCTTTCTTCATTTGGGAGGATCTGCACTAGTTACCTATGCAAAAGCGCAACGAGTTTAAGATCTTGATGCTCATGCGTAATTGTCTAGCAGGCTCTGATCCATATTATCTCAAAGAGATTTATGTGTCTCAGTATCTTCCGTACCTGGTCGCAAATTTTTCCGCTCTGTCGCATAAGGCGAATTTTTGTTGTTCCACCGCCCCGAACTTCCACTGTCCAACACAGGAGTTTTTGCTGTGGCCCATCCTCGTGGAATAAGTTGCCTAGCAACCTGCGACATGAACTCCTCAGCCTCTCTTAGCCTCTCTTCCACAAGCGCTTGAAGACCATTCTGTTCCATCGTGGTTTCATTTTGTGTCAGGTCGGGTGCGCCTCTGATGACTTTCTCCTGAAGTGGCGCTATATAAATTTGCATTTACAATTGCAATTACAATAGTATGGTATGGTATACGGTATGGTATAGCATGGTATGGTGCAGCATAGTATAGTGTGCTAGAGTATACACTGTACAGTATATCATAATACAGTACAGTGGAGCATAACATGGTATAGCACAGCAGTAATGTGACTGACATGCCATAAAGCTGATACGTAGGGTTTACAAATAATAACACTTCTACTTATTTCAGAATTGTATAATAGTTGGTTGATTAAAGTTGTTGGATTCATATTTTGGTTTGATTCTAATATTTTAATTATTTGTTGCATTAACTCAATTTCATAATGAAATCTTTCTTTTCAACCCGTCCGCAGTAGGCCTACAATAATTAATAGCGCCGCTCGACAGAAGAGACACCGACATCTTGGCCAATAATTAATGGAGAGATTAAGGAGCTCTTATAGAAAATTGACGCTGGCCGAATGGTTCCCTCCTTGAAACAGATCGTGGAAAGCAGTCTTTAATATAGTAGGCCTACATATATATATATATGTTTATATTATGGTATATATATATATATACCATAATATAAACATGAAGTTAAGTAGATCGAAAGAGAATATCGTTTACCCAGCCATTACATAAGATGCAAACAGCACAGACAATCGCCTCTGCTGTTTGCATCTTGAAGATATCCTGTTGCACACTACAGGGCCGGATTAACCACTCGGGGGCTCTATGTTAATTTTGCACGGGGGCTCTTGTCGTACTGAACATGGAATGATGGGGACGCCATAAAGACACGACAATCAACTGTAGCGAAGCAGGGTCAATGTGCCCTGCTGTCAAAATTGTAGTCGATGCACACTGCACACAACACTGCATTTGGGACTATGTCTAAGGTTGTTTCAAATGTTAGTTAGAGTAACATACTTATATTGCCAACATACAGTTAGCGCAAAAATATAATCAAAATTCGAAACTTTTCGCTTCATTATTAACAGCTCAGAAACATTTGCGACTTTTAGCAGAGCTGCAAACTGTGCAATAATGTTCATCAAATGAAATGAATTTAAGTATAAGGGGCCTACACTCTCAACACAGGCTGTGAAAAATCGATTTTTTTTGGCTACTCATAAGCAGATATTGGAAGCAGGTGTTACTGAACCTTGATATGGGCTGAAAATCAGCCATTTTCTTAGTTGACGCTCACCATTCGCTGGTCAAGAATAAAACAGCTTATTATTGAAGCGACAAAATTGTCCCATGCACAAAGTGGGTAATCATTGGACTCGGACGTGTTTCTACAGGACCTGGTCTGTTCCCTTTTCGAGCCAATGCTCAATGGTGGCCGCTGTACCTAGCAGCCATTCATGAATATGCATCGGGCGAGAGACAGTGAGGTTTTGTAAACTTTGACGATTCGTTCTCAGCTGTTTACAGAAGTTCAGTATTGTGAGTCTTATCTGTATGATGATGACCACCATCTGAGGGTAGGCCTATATTATTATGCAGTGGCATGCTTGTACACGTAGTCACAGCTCACAGTTAGTGATGTGAGTGGCACATCCCTATTATTAATTATGTCAACGTCATCCCAATAGTATCAGGCAAATCCACCGGTTGCGCTCTTTTATCTCCGCCTTTTACTTTGACTCGTGAAAGAAAAAAACAAAACTCGGTGCTGAAGCACACGAAGACCAATCATTCTCAGTCTTGTCTTTAGCAAGTTGACATTTCTTAGCACCGGGAAGCAGAAAGGTCCTACGCATCATGTACGTTTAAAACGTTAAAACTAAAATTTAAATCCAGGGAGCGAATCGCGTCGGAATAAAACAAAAGTACCGTCAGTATGGATATTGACAGAAAGAAGTTGAATCAATAGAAACCATGTATACACAGCAGTTGCTTAGATGGCTGACACTTCAGATTTGCAATTTGCTTAGTGCAAATTCTCGCTTAAACAGAAACTAATGGCTAATAATTATAATTATGAACAAATAATTAAGTTGGTGTAATAAATACTGTGTTTGTCCTGCAGCATTCCGACCCCGGTCGGGGGCCCCCTTCAAGCGGGGGGCCCCATGCTAAAGCATATTGAGCATACTGGTTAATCCGGCCCTGGCACACAGGGCTGCTCATTACTTGAAATGGCCGTGCTATATTGTATTGTATTGTATTGTATTGTATTGTGTTGTATTGTATTGTATCTGAACATTTATAAATCGCCTCTCACAGTGTTCGCTAATCAGAGGCGCTCCCAGTGCGAAAAACTCAGTGAATAGAAAGTGGTTTTAAGACAGCGGAACGAGGCACTTGGGCCACCAGCTAATAAAGAGGCACGTGTCAATGGAGGGAGTTGATTCCATAGAGCAGGACCAATGCAAGAAAAGGCTCGAGTTTTGGCCATAGTAGTTCTGGCTCGTGGGACAAGAAGGTCGTGGCGGCAGCGATCGTAATGGACGGAGGGAAGTAGCTGAAACTGGTAGACGAACGAGGTCACAGAGGTACTTGGCTGCTAAACCTGTATAAGACCGAAGGACTAAAGTGAGAACCTTAAGCTGAATCCGAACAGTAAGGGGAAGCCAATGAAGTTGATCGAACATAAAAGAGGAAATCTGAGACGAGCGAGGACGTCGGCCTATTAATCTGGTCGCAGCATTTAAACGCACTGGCGTGTGTACACGACGGGCTGGCCACACACGGAGGCCATGTGAGGCCTTACACGCACACGAGCCAAGACAACTTGTTACTTTTTGGTTAGCCGCATACAGGCCTACAGGCCCTACAGTGCATCTGTGTGCTGGCCGAACATAGCGTAAATAAATCAAAGTCCGGGTTCGGGTCAATAAAAAAATATACTTACGGATGAGAGGGCATCCGCGAAACCATTCACGAACTCGTGGCATGGAAAACTAATTCAGTGGGTGGAGTGGGTCAGTCCCGGAGTGTGTGGTCGACCTGAGTCCCGAGAGTGGAAGAAGAGAAACTGGTCATTGAGCTTCCGGTTAAGCCTTATCTGAAATATCTTTAGATACAGAGGCGTATAGCTGGGGTGCAGAGGACATGTGTCCCCGGGCGCCAAAGGAAGAAGGCACCAGATTGAGGATTAAAATAAATAATTTTACTCTTAATTTTGATGCAATTTTAACTAATTTATTTCAAAATAAATTTATAAGATTTAATATAGGACAAAGTAAGAGATTAAATTAAATTCTGGGCGAGAATGGATTAGATCAGAGTGAGACTAGATTGTTTAGTTAAATCATCGGTTCTAATCAGATCATATAAGATTTGATTAGATTAGATTAGATTAGATTAGTTCAGATAAAGATGAGACAAGATCTTCAACTGTATCAGAACTTACATGGCTTCTAACTTGTTGAGGCTTCATCGTGAACTTGACCTTCCTTCGTCTTCTCGTTCCACTTGTCGACCTCTTTCTCAGAAGTCGACCCGGATCAGCCGAAGACTCAACGAAGATGATGGCGTTCGTCAAGAGGACCGCATGTTCGTTGTGGTCCAGTCTGGTCCACTCCTCGAATCTTGGAAACCTCTGGCTGACAGGAAATCCATTGGCGTCAAGCTCGTCGAAGTCCGCCGCTTCGGCGCCGCAGAGGAACAGCTGACCCTTACGAGGGTCCGCAATCAGTCCGTCGTACCGGAAGTGGAGGTTCTCATGGAGGAAGCGTAGATGAACAGGCGAGACAATGACAATCAGGGTTTTGGCTGGGCATGATGGTTCTGGTCTGTTAGTGGTGGTGGTAGTGGCGTAGCTGAGAAGGGAGGAGGATTGGTCGCTGAGGAGGTTTGTATCCTCGTGCCGGAGGATCTTGAGGTTGTAGCACTCCTTCGTCAAGTAACCGAGGATGTAGTCGGCCCACTGGACTGTATCCAAACTGTGTACCAGGTGAATGTCGTGCATTTTATTCTACCTACAATAAAAGATAGAATAAGAATTGCGATGTCTTTTTGGGCTCGAGTTCCCCATGAATGTCTAAGTAGGGCTCCTCTAAGATGCACAGAATGGCGCACACAGATTATCACGTCGCTTAGGCCCTTCGCCGGTGGCAAGACAACGGCTCATTAACGATGTCATTAGCCGAGCCCTCATTATAGTTAGCTTTCCTCATCGAAGGAGCCAACTCAACTTGCAGATCAGAAGAAAGGCGTCCCGACGGCACAGCCCTTATTCTTTAGGAGGGAGGGCCTCGCATGCATACGCGTAGGGGACATTTCAGTGGTGGGGCAAGATTTTACTTCAGACCGAAACAAAAACAAATCCCGAATAATTGGCGTCGTGAATTTATAGTAAGTAACTAATTATTTAGTATATCACATAATAAAGCTATAAGTTTTATGGTGGTTTTCGAGCTAGTAGCTACTAATAGTATAATAGGCCTACTGTTCCGATTCGGGCAAGTTGAAGCTAGTTTGTTCAACCTTTTTTACGGCGCCTACTTGCCCGAAAACCAGGAACGCCCGAAATTTTGGGGGAAGTGCCCTTCTGATCCCTCGCCTCCTACGCTCCTGCTCGCATGTGATGCAACAGTTATTAACACCATGGCTGATTCCAATCGGTCAAGAGTCGCTGAACGGGCTAGTGCTGCAGCCGAGATTGCTTTAATCTATTGGCCTCCATGAAGCAAGTCGTCATGGCTTTCATCAGCAGTCTTTGTAGACATTTGACAAGAAGGAGTCTTCGTTTCTCTTGCAGCGTATTTACGTCCAGCGCTTAAATGTAGTTACCTTCCAAGGAATACGCAGAGCGAGGATTGATCATCAAAGAACAATGCATCATAAATGTTTCCTTTCTATTTCAATAGCATCATATATGGCGAGCTCCTCTCTGGAGCGTTGCCGTTTCCATGACGTTTAGCCATCCATTTCGACTCTGGTTCTTCTCCATGCCGTGTGCAACCTAACATTCAGTGGATTCATGGCAGCTTCCATCGTTCTTGTCCATGTGTGGTGCAGGCGCTCAGAATGTCTTTTCCAGCCTCATGAAGGGTCGGAAATCATTGCTCACAAGGCCATGGCATGTTCTGGTCATCTTTACATCGCGTTATGTGTCCAGACAGCCGGAGTCTACTACCTTAAATCATCTCCAACATTGGTATGTGCATCGTGTGCCGGTATTTCCGCGGTGGTGACATGCGCTGAGGCACCACCGCTGGAAGGCATCGAGCCTCGTCTCAAAAATTTTCGTAATCGTAAGTGTCCAGGTCCCAGCTCCGTACAGAAGGACGGGCCAATATATATATATATTATTATGCATATATATGCTTTAAACGCCTGTTTATATATATATATATGTATATATATGTATATATATATGTATGCCTTAAACAGGCGGAGTTTCATGTCTAGCCAGATATGTTGGTGTTCTATATTCCCCGTCGAAGGCTACTCATGCAGTCGCGGACAATGGCTACGCGTCGCCTAACATCGGGTCCATGCACTGCCACCATCAGCCTCGAAATGAGAACCGAGGTAGGAACCCGTGAATCAGCTCTATCTGGTTTCCCGCCAATTCTGCACAAGACCTGATTATGGACAATGGTCTTCTGTACCTGGATTTTTGTTTTTTCTCTGTTGATCTTGATTCAGAATATACGTGCTTTCTGGTCAATTAACTCTCAGCACAGGACTAGGATTTCAAGCATCTCGGCAAGGAAAGCAACATCATCGGCACAGCCAGATCTGTAAACCATTCTGGCCAATATGAGCAACTGGTTGCCTCTGCTGCACAATTTCCTTCATGATCTTATACATTGGGCATAGGAGCATATCTGGGGCCATTCTACACCTCTGTTGCACTCGGCAATACATCCGAAACATTTCAGATATAACAGCAACGATGCGGACTGCACTCATGAGTCTGCATCAAGCCAACGGTCTTCTCGGGTACTCCCTGAGACAAGAATAGCCTCCATATGGCATCGCGATCAGCATTCATTCATTCATTCATTCATTCATTCATTCATTCATTCATTCATTCATTCATTCATTCATTCATTCATTCATTTTGAAACAGAATCAAAGGCTGTCCTCAGCCCGTCACAGGCAATCCACAGAGGTTGTCGACACTCACTTCTCGTTTGAATCATGTTCAAGGTGAACATGCGGTCGATTGCCGAATTCCCGGGAGGAGGGGGAGCGAAGCCGCTGTGCTCCCATCGTCTCAGCTGTAGCAGGTGACTCTTAACCCTTGACATGTGAACACCATCAAAGACCTTGCTGGGCATTGACATCAGGGTCATGCCGCGATAGCTCTAGCAATCATAAGCGTAATTTGTGGAGGCACGAGGGGTACCTGTACCCCCACTTTTTTTATTGGGGTACCGTACCCCCACTTCTTAAACAATGCCAATCAATACTTTAATATTGGGCCTTCCCAGAGATCACAGTCTCCGCCTTGCTTCTTGTATGTAAGGAATTGGTAACCCCACTTTTTAGACCAAAGTTAGTAACTTTGGTCTAAAAAGTGGGGGTTACCAATTTCATTCTCCCTTTTTAGGCGGTTGCAAGCAGGGGCGTAACTTAAGGTTGCAACCCCAGCGGCAGACCCTAGCTTTGTAAAAAGGAGAATGATTCCTATAGTTCAGTCACTCGGTGACTACCGAGACAGAGCTTCCGATGCCTTTGAATACACGGGTAAGCCACTTCATTGCTGCCTCTCCCCAGCATTGAGCAACTCGGCAGACTCTGGGGCTTTTCCATTACTTCAGCGGCCACCTCCTACTCCGCTGGTGGTGAACAATCGATTATTATTTCTGGTCATAATAATAATAATAATAATAATAATAATAATAATAATAATAATGAAAATGATAATTCTAATAATACTATTGTTATCTTAATAATTATACCTGTCTACTTCGGGTTATAAGAATGACAATGATGATGATGACGACGACGACGACGATGATGATACTAGTAATACAGCTGCAATACTACTAATAAATTATAATATTAATATTAGGCCTATTATTATTATTTTTACATCTGGAACGGCCACTATTCCTCAGGCTATGATCATCACTATCATCATCATCATCGTCGTCGTCGTCGTCGTCATCATCATCATTATTATTATTATTATTATTATTATGATCATCATCATCAATCCTGGCGTAATTTTTCGGTTCCTGAGGGATTACGCTTATCTTGGGTTAAAGTAGCAATGATTTTAACAATGACGACTACGATAATAAGTAGAATGATGATGATGATGATGATGATGAGAGTAGGAGGAGAATGATAGTGCTGATGGTGACGTAACGATTATGATGAGCAGGAGGAGGAAGCGGAGGATTTATCAATATTAGTTACTGTCATAGGCGTAGACTCTGGGGAGCAGCCTGGGCACGTGCCCCCCAATAATTGAGATGGACTGTACCTCCAATGCAGCAAGTGTAGAATTAATAGCCATCCCCCCATATTTTGGACAAGTTTACGCCAGTGGTTACTGTCACTGAGTTATCAATTTTAATGCGCAGCAATCAATAACAACATCAAACGCCTCTGTTTCGCATGTTAACTACTTTCCCAATGTAATATACTTTACCCGAAGAGCCTTCAGTCGCGCGTAACACATTCACGAAATTAGTAGACTTGAAGACGGCCTGCCATATCAAAGAAATTGTGCAGTTTTACACAAAAACTCCATTTCGCCAAATTTGTGCTTGGGCAAGAGGGCTACCAACACAATATAGATAGCCTACAACCTCTGTTGACTCCAATAATCCGTCTGTTTGCGAATACAACAAGCGGACGTTTTGGGTATAATGTTTCATAATAGCTTAGCATCCTGTTAGCCGGCGAACAAAAAGAGTAGACACAAATAGGAAGCAGCTACCAGTGCTATATATAGATGGGTTTCATTTTATCAGCAATGTGAGCTACAGTAACTGTCAATCAATTATTATATGCTTCGAAAGTTGTCAGGCCGAGTATTGACTGCACGCGCGCGACAGACCCGACAACTAAACTGAGTAATGGAGTTGGATAAATTTAGACCAATATCAAATTGTAATTTGTGCACTGCAGTAGGCTCGTTCTCGACATCTGGAAGACATATTTCCTTTCCGTCCTAGGTTTCCCCCATATAAAATCACCACTTTTTATATTATTATTATTATTATTATTATTATTATTATTATTATTAGGTTTCCCCTTATAAAATCACCACTTTTTATATTATTATTATTATTATTATTATTATTATTATTATTATTATTATTATTATTATTATTATTATTATTATCTTCTTTAAATTTAGACCTTCCTAAAATGCTTATGCCATATGATGTGCATATTTTCTGTTACATGGTTTGCTCCCTGTTAAATGTTTTCTGCAGCCACCAATTGTGTGTTCTGTAGATAAGAGTATGGTGACAGCGCTTCGTCTTCTTCACTTGATGCTGCTTTTGATACTGGACCATTCTCCTGTTCTGCAGTCGTTACAAAATTATTACAGAGCTGCTGTTTTCAGCGGAGGCAGTAATGCAGGGTGGGTCTCTGGAGGGGAGTAGCGCCTTGTATGAGGGCGAGGCAATTGGGGCGGGGGTGTGGGGGAGGGGTGATGCGTTGGATTGAATTGAATATGAATTGAATGGCAGATAGTTGCGGAGACAGGGATTTCAGGCATTCAGGCCATATGGATGGATTAACAGAATCGGAAAGAAATAACCACGGTTTAAAACAGATCCATTTCAAAAATGAGGAGGCACACCTCAGAGTGACAGCACTGCGATTCTTGTAAAAAGAAAGCACTTGTAAAATCTCCATCGAACATAAGGAAAATGAAGATTATACGAAATTGTGCAGCTTCTCTACTGGTTCCCCAGGGGTGATAAACAACAAAGTGTGCAATATAATGTATTAATCTATTAATCAGATGTATAGTGTATTAAACAACAGGGTGTTTAATGTAATGTATTTAAACATTTATGTAGTATCTCTCAAAGTATCGTAAAACAATTCAACGTTATCCTCATCAATCATAACCAAAACGAATGTCAGAGTGACACAACATGAAGAAAACTAGAATTTTTAATAATAATTAATATTATTACAAATTACGATTAGGATTAATATTATTACATATCGAATCAAAGCATTTAAATGGCACCTTCTCGATGTAAAGTCTCCAGATTCGCTTCCAAAACGACATCACAAAGCCACACCAGTGAACCAAATGGTCTTCGACATCTGATAGAAGAGAAGAGGCGAAGAAATGGTTAAGGAACTCACAAACCAATATCAGTGCCGTTGATTTTTAGTCACATGGAACAATTACATGCAACCCTGTGATAGTAAATAAAACAATAATAAAGATGATGATGGCAAATGACCAGACGGGGTCAGTATGGCACACTGGGCTAGAGGAAAATATCTGGCAAGAGATGCCACACAGGTTCCCATAATGCAGTATCCTATATAAACTTTTGATGTACTTAAAGACACATTTGTCTTGATAAAGCACGTACTGCAACCTCCGCACTCGAACAAGACGTTGTTCATAAACAATCAAAGTACTCTCGGCAGCCCTCAACCCTCACCTTTGTACCCATTGCTTTGATTCGGAAGGTTGGCCATCATCTATCGGTGGTCAGCATTGGTGAACCATGCATGGTAAATTCCTTTACAATACTTTCTATCCATGTCTGTTCACTCTGGTGTAATTAAAGGGACTTTACGAAGCAATCCACAAGACAAGGTCTCAATTTCCCAGACATTTCGATATTGCTCCCAAATTTTATTTTGAAACTCTTGAAGGATCATACCTGCCTATGGGCTAAATAATAATAATAATAATAATAATAATAATAATAATAATAATAATAATAATAATAATAATAATAATAATAATAATAATAATAATAATAAGAATAATAATAATAATAATTTAAAACAAAAAATTTGTCATCACTTCTTTGAGATATGTTCTTTCAGAATTCAAAATACAAAAAATAAAGTATAATAATACTACTACTAACAAATCAATAATAATAACAAATCACAATAATAATATTCCATATAAATCATACTATATTTTGTCTGTAACAGACAAGTTTTGTTTTCATCACACTGTTGTTTTTAAAGTTTGCAGAAAGACATCATTTACCAAGCCAAAAAGGCAGACAAAGCTGAAGTATGCCAACAAATCATTTCATAATGAAGGAAAACATCAAACAACATTTCAAAGGCTTGCAACTGGGATATGCACCAATTTCTCAGGCACTGGCACCGACTCTAAGTGCTCGCATAAGCACCAATTCATGAAAAGTGCTTGCACTAAAAAAGTGCATCATTTGTAGAACTCCAGTCATGGCACTGATACAGGATAAGAGTGTACTAGCATCACCTCAATAAATTATGATACTGATTCACAAAGTACTGGCACCAATTCTATAAGTTAGGGCACGGATTTTATAAGTTATGGCACATATTCATTAATTTCTGACACTACGAAAGAACAATACAGAATATTTCACAACTGCGCGAATGACCTCTGTGTGCCAGCACCAACTCTATACATATCCACATACTTAAGTATCTAGGCACATAGCAGTGCCTTTAAGAACTGTTCATTCTGTGAATGCTGGCACCAGTTCTGTCCAGTGCCTACACCAGATCTGGCTTGGCGCTTACCCAAAATGTGCCAGGCAGCACCAACTCCAAGACTTCGAAATCGTAAGCCAAGTCACATGTCTAAGTCACATGTCAAAACCATATATCGAGGTCACGTTAGTAGGATACCCAGCAGCCAAACAGACACATAGCAAGACTGCTTCTGAGCAAAGTAACGTTACTATTAGCAACGAAATGTTACGCTAACGTAAAGTAATTTAATACGGTTCAACACAACGCAACTCACTGCAATACAATACAATGCAACAAAACGCAAAGCAATTCAACATGATCTGACGTAAAAAATTCAATGCAATTGAATTTAAAGCAATGAAGTGTAATGTTACTCACACCCCGTACAACGCAATGACAGAAAACACAACCGGATATTTATAAGAGCATAAAAACTTCAGCGTGGTTTATTCTCAGCTTCCGTTTCTATTTCAATTTAGCTTCACGGCTTAAGTTGTTATGGCGTGTCGAAGCCTAGCCTGAAATCTCAAAGGCTTCAGCCATCGGAATCTTGAGAAATTCTGTGAGAATTTACACGGCTAAATCTTCAGAATGCCATGATTGACCTATATAGATAGTTTCTGGAAATTTCACGTATGAGCTACAGATGTTATGAACTACATTTGCTTCAAATGTAAAAAAAATTCAGCATACCGAGTCTGAACTTTTACAAGTGCAACTATCTTCATATTAACTTTCACAGGTTCAACTGTCTGCATCTGAAATTTCACAAGTATTCTACAAAGTTTATAAAAGTTCAGTATACCGAGTTTAGTTTGTACAGTCAGAACTTTTATACGTGTAACTAACTTCATATAAACTTAACAAGTTCACTAACGTTCCTTAAATGCATTTGAACTTAGAATATTATAACTTAAACTTCATTCAACATTACATGTTCAACTACACTGTAACACACTCATACACCATCGTAAGGTGAACTGTGATATAATTTGATTGAGAAAAAGGATCCCAATCAAGTTCGGCTTCAGAGCATGACTCTTGGTAACACAACCTTTCCACATTGAAAATAATGTGACTCTCGTGGGCAACACCAGATGCAGGTTACTGTGTGTAACTTCACTTGAACTCTTGAAGTTCAACTTAACGAGGTCGAACATTTATAAGTTTAACCAACTTAATCTGAAGTTTAACAAGTTCAAATTTACCAAATACAACTGAACCTTCAACTGCTGAAAAAAACTGCCTTGAAACTTGTACAATTTCTAAATATGAGGAATCCTGGAAAAATATATTTCTATAAGACTTGTATACTCTTGTAAAGCAGCAACATTAGGACTTCCCACTATCGAAAAGCGATGTGGCCACAGTTGCAACTCACAGCACTGCAGCGGCCACAAGAATGTTTAGAGCGAGATGTTCACTTCGTGTAACCATCCACAAAAATTATCACAATGTACGTGTGTCCAGAATCACCATTCGGAAAAAAGACTAAAATTTTATCTCAACGGCACTCTCTGAAAATCCTTATCTGTAGTTTCACGGTCCTTTGGTTCTTCAAGGCAGTGACGCCATGTCAATAGAAGAACTGGCGGACACGAAGCGAGAATGACAGACACATGTTCTTTGTGTTCTTTTGCAATCTCTATGTTGTTACTGACGTCGATGGTAGTCTGAGAAGTTGACCGTAAGTTGTGTTTACTCTGAAAAGACAAGTGAGATGTCAGGCTAGATAAAACACAAGATATAAAAAAAGTCAAGCAAGAGATAAGAAGAAGAGATGTAAGTCAAAAGAGATAGGGCAAAATTAATCTCGCACGATAGATGACCCAAGAATAAGAACTGAACAAGACAGACATCAAATAATGCAAGAGATATTATAATCAGCCAACCGATCTTAATCTCACCTTCTCTGCTTAATCAATCACAAAAATTTCTTAGTGACTTCATAATCATTTGCAAAATCTCCAAACAACCTCTCAATTAGCAAATTTTTTCTGTTACATCTTTATCAATTGACAAAACCTTTCCCAGGCTTCATGGCAAATATTTCTATGATTTTTTAATCAATGGACAAACCCCCCAAACCAAACGAAAACAATCAAGAAACTATACAATAAATACCTCTCGACGAGCTCAGCACCAATGATATCACGAATATGAAAGACGATTCCGAGTCGAGCAAGCTTTGGAAGTTTACGACTTGTAAGATCCTGTAAAAATAAGCCAAATAATAGGCAAGGTAAAGAAATGTATGGTAACGTTGCTAAGAAGAAGGGCAATCCGTTATTCCAGCATCAATATGCAGTCATGGGTATAGTCTTTGCAACTTCATTTCTTATCATCAGGATAATACAGTTCCTTTGAGCCAACTCCAAGAAGCAGCCATGAATACGGAGTGCGAGCAACTTCGTTTCGTTACCATTAGCCAACCCAGCGAAGAAGTCGTGGACAGTGAATATATGTGACGCCAGGGCTCAAAACCCGTCACATGTCGGTTTTTGACCTTTTCAATTAGTCATATTCTACAATTAATCTGCAGAATGAAAATATCTTTTTGCTAACTTAAGTTATGCTCATTTGATTCTTTCATTAATATATAATGAGAAAATTGAATAAAGAATTTCGGAATATTCGTGTCATCAAAGTCCTCAGCAACCATTACTTGATTGTACTACAATTTTGCTGGGCAATAAAGGGCTATATCTTGTATCGAATAAAACAAACGGCATCAAAATCGGATTACTACATTGCAGATTATGGCAAATTCATAGGCAACTGGTGAATTGAAGAATGTTCAATATTTTTGACCCCTCTTGCCTATTTCGGCTTCTAGCTCAGTATCTAGGAAGCGACAAGCGACGGGTTTTGAGCCCTGGCGTCACATATTTAGTCATTCTGATATCCGGCCACTTATGATTTGAAATCTGCTACCTGACCTACTACCATTGGGAGGCTCAGATGGCAACAGAAAGGACTGTCTACCCACTCTCTTGTGCCAAGACTAAGAAGTAGTCACACTACATAACCCATGATCAGTCATAAAAGTGTTCATTCACAAATGGTGGATCTCTGATTGAAAAAATGATGTGATTGATGGCTCATTTAGGGGCCGTCCATATATTACGTACGCAAAGAGGGGGGGGGAGGGGGGTCAGATTTTGGCGATTTTGCGTACGGGTGCGTACGGGGGGGAGGGGGGTGGCCGAAATGTGTACGTACGCAAAATAAATTTCGAATTATGACGTCCACATTAGCCTATTTATAACTCTGTATTGTCCTATAGTCGTCCGATGGCATTTTATTACATTATATAAAAGCCATGTGAAGTTATTCTGTGCTGTGAACGAGACACCTATAATTTGTCTATATTGGCCCTCACTCATCCTTCAATCTGGCCTAAAGTGCAGAGAGACACTTTCTGCGGCTGGTCTTCTCGGGGGGGGTGGGGGTGTGCGTCAAGCGTACGTACGCAGGGGGGGGGGGTGCGGAAGAAAGTACGCTTGCGTACAGGGGGGGGGGAGGGGGTCCAATTTTCCCGAATTTTTGCGTACGTAATATATGGACGGCCCCTTAATGGTTTCATTTAGTTGTGCAGAGCTCTGGGAGAAGCACATAAAAGAAATAGACAAAACCCAGGCAATGTGTTGCTGTTTATGGTTACAATATTTGACCGTAGGCATCATTTCTCACACATTTTATGCTTATCTGAATAAAAAATATTAGCTGTAGATTTTCCAGAAAGGTTGGGTTTTGAAAAAAAATCAGAGATCCACCATTTGTGAATGAACACTTTTGTGACTGATCATGGGTATGTAGTGTGACTACTTCTTAGTCTTGGCACAAGAGAGTGGGTAGACAGTCCTTTCTGTTGCCATCTGAGCCTCCCAATGGTGTACAGTTGGTTTCTCAGTATATAGCAGAGTTCAGACTCGGCTATAACAAGTACACTGGCAGTACACTGTCGGAGGGAAGATGAGACGGTGAAGGAGAGGACTGGCCACCCGCCGTCATACGCTGAGGCTGAGAAAATGAAGTCACTATCACTTCATACTATGGCTGCCTTAAGGGACTGCTCTTCCTCTTCATTAGGGGATTCTAGTGTAATAGAGATCCTGAAATATCTTTTTGTCCGGGATTGGAACTTCATACCATTAGGCCGACAGTCCAGCACACCAATAGATTATCACGCACCCATAAAGGTAATTTAAATCATAGTAAATTGTTAAGTGGCAATGTAAGATACAACTGAGAATACAATAACGAAGAGGTTAGAAGAGGAAGAGCCGTCCCTTAAGCTAACCTCAAGGCAGCAATGGTATGCATCACAGAGGTGCCTTAGTAATATCCAAATATCCAGATCCTTTCAAATTAGACAAGTCCAAGTATTTGATATCTAATCTAATCTGGGAATTTCTACGCAGCCATTATCGTCATGCACAAGGCATCAAATCAATGGCGGATTATATGTTCAGGTGTCATAATCCTTTAGACAGAACTTTTCGAGATCAGAAGACAGGCAACGAAGGATAAGGTATCAAAGAAAATGAGACATAAGCCAAAAATTACTGAGTTTTTGGTTATTTTAAAATCACAGAAAATTTACAGTGTCTTTTAATTATGTCTCAAAAATTCAGCACACTGTCAGGTCCAAAAGGAGAGAGGGGAAAGGAGAGAAGGGAGGGAGGGAAGAGGGAGAGAGAGAGAGAGAGACAGACAGAGACAGAGAGACAGAGAGAGACAGAGAGAGACAGAGAGAGACAGAGAGAGACAGAGAGAGACAGAGAGAGACACAGAGAGAGAGAGAGAGAGAGAGAGAGAGAGAGAGAGAGAGAGAGAGAGAGAGAGAGAGAGAGAGAGAGAGAGAGTTTACTGTGTATTTTCACCCAGAGAAAAGATTATGGTGTATTTGACACAGAAAGCTTATGGTGTATTTCCACAAGCCAGTATTCATTTTACAGTGCAATTTTCACACACAAAGTTTAGAATGCATTTTCCCACACCTCTTCTAGAATTTGCTGGTTCTTCGAACGCTTCACCATTGTCAGAACAGCAATTCGACCGAAGCTGAAACATCGCAGAAAGACAGATACATGCGGCAGAGCGCATTCGTAGGAACTGACATCACACATCTGCAGTAGACCCTCCTGTATCAGATATCTGTACACAGAAACAACAGAAACTACTCATTATTACTCATATTTATTAGTAATTAGTAGTAATTTATTATTAATCTATTTATTTATTTATTTATTAGTAATTAGTAGTAATTTATTAGTAATTAATAGTAATTATCACTTTTCTTGTTATTATTAACGTAACCTTGATGAAATCTTAATCTAAGCCTAATAAAACGATCTATTATGGGTGCAGGTAGGAAAACAGCTTCCAAGAAACTGGAGAAACAAAGAGAAATTAATATCTACAAAAGAAATTTATAATATTAATAAATAATACCACAGAATATTGGAACATTTGTGACTTGCTTGATATCTTCGTTGGATATTTTTGAACTCTGCAGAATTCGCTGGTGGTCAATGACGCCTCCAGCACTCGCAATCGTATTGATCAGAGATAAAAATTCACCTTCAAATCAATCAATCAATCAATCAATCAATCATCAATCTATCATCCATTAAGCTATCATTAAATCAGTCTGACAATCAACCCAATCACACCAGATCAGGCTCAATCAAAATCAAACTATAAACACCACACCATCTAAGCCAATTAAAAACCATATCAACCAAACCAAATGAACACATCGAAATCAAATTCAAACTCTAATCATCCAACTCAATCAAACTAGATACTGGTGCAATACATTGTGGTATAAAAAGCCTTTGTATTGCAAACTCCCTCGACGCTTCTTGATCATGGTTAGCAATTGGTACAATTTTACAGTGAAACCAAAACCAAACCAAATAAACTTCAACCAAACAAACCGACTAGTTCGTCCCTCAATCCGAATTTTAGAAATATAAAGACTAAACACTAACTGATAAGATCCTCATTGACCCGTAGTTCCGTCATATGTTGTATGACTTGAGATTTGTAATCTTTTGTGAAGATGATTAGCGTCAAGTGAGAACAATTCATCTGAACAATCTCGCCATTTGCCATTAATGAACTCTAAAATTTAAAAAAGTTTTTTTCAAACGCAATTCTGTTCTGAAATGTACTGTAAAGACAATCACATAAACCACTTCAACAAACTCATATCAAAATCACTTTACAGTTTACAGTACACTTCAAAATAGTAAACTTCAACTAACCAGCACTTGATCGACTAGGTCTCGATCATGAACAAAACAGTAGATCTGGTGCTTAACGATGATCGGAGGTAGACGCAGCTGGAACTTCTGGAACGGGAAACAATCGCGCAAATACTCTAACGTCGACTTGACATCGCCGCCTGTGACAACGCTGATTGTGCCGATGTCGCTGACAACTTCTGTGTTGTTTATGCCATTTACATTACACGTATTGTCATTCGTTTCTGCAAAAAAATCCAAAACAAGTTTACACTGGAAATTTATATAGTCAGCAAATGAATACAGCACCCCTTTACACCATTTACTCAGAAGCAAAGAATGTATGTGGGTAAGTATGAATCAAGACACTTTTAAACACCTTTATAGTACCCAGAGCATCTGATTTAAGGCGAGCGATCGATCGCTCTCCTTGGTCGCTCGCCTAGCAAAGGTACCGGCGACCGATTTACCGCTCGCCTAGCCGAAGGCTTCTCACTGTCGGTGACAGTCGGTCGACGAGTTTAAGTTAGACTCCAAGACGAAGACGACCCTGGAGCCAGACCATTATTTTATTTACCTAATTGAGATTACTCTAATTTACTTACCTACGGAAGCGGTGAATGCGTGCCGTGACCTGTCCTACTTACTGCTGACTGATCACTCCAATTTCGTGCAATATGATTGGCCATAACAACAGGGCCGACACCTCACGCCGCGTGACATCATCCGTAACATCACCAATTTCGGAAATTATTTTAAACAACAATGGCGGCAAAGAGGAGCAAGTCGAATAATAATGTACAGTTGAGCAGGTATCAGTCATGGAAATTCGGCGACTCGTTCGTTACCGATGTAGTCGAAATAGAAACCTTCGGACTGTGAACAAAATTTACTGCAAGTTCTGCAGAAAGTACGCCGACAAATTTCGAATGGATTGCCCGCTGAAAGGTCACGCCAAAAATGAGTGTTCAACGCATGCTGAAGGCTCAGCCAGCGTTGTGAAATCAGCCGTCACACGTCATCTTGCGTCAATGGTAGGTTTCTAGTGAATGTTCATTCATTCATTCATTCTGAGAATTTATATAGCGCCTCTTCAAGAGACCTACTCATATAACAGAACTGAATTGAGATAGGCCTACTAGATGATTATTATATGCAGCTATACGAACGAATACAATACATAAATATGTCGCACACAAAAGCTCCCAAGGTCGACCACGCATCCCTCGCCTACTCGACCCAGAACGATCGATTTTCAACCCGCCTACTTTTTCAAATCAGACGCACTGATAGTACCCCTCAAAAACACAGCACACATGGTAGCCAGCTGATCAAAACAGATGCATCTCTACATAGTTTGAAAAATAACTGTTGAGCAGAGTTAAGAAAAACAATAGATAAATGCAATGAAAGACTATTACAAGTGGAAGAACCAAACAACAAAGTAAGCTCAAGTCTATTGTATATCGTTACTTAGTAACTTCTATTGAGCTATTTAGTCTAATTCGAAAGGCATCAACCGATGGCACACCAAAACATTGTAGTTGTTGCACTTCTCCGTGGGTGGAAGAGCTAAAACGATCCCTGATCCAATTGACTCAAGACTGTCCAGACACAGAGTGTCTTCGTAAATGTAGAGTATCTAGAACCTTACTCATTTGCTTCATCTTACTCATAAGTTCATTCATATCAATAAATTCAAATCTTATCAAGAAACTTCTATAGTGCCTTCAGCTCAACACATAAGGGGCCATCCATATATTACGTACGCAAAAATCCGGGAAAATTGGACCCCCCTCCCCCCTGTTCGCAAGCGTACTTTCTTCCGCACCCCCCCCCGCGTACGTACACTTGACGCACCCCCCCCCCCGAAGACCAGCTGCAGAAAGTTTCTCGAAAGTCTGCACTTTAGGCCAGATTGAAGGATGAGTGAGGGCCAATATAGACAAATTAAAGGTGTCTCGTTCACAGCACAGAATAACTGCACATGGCTTTTATATAATGTAATAAAATGCCATCGGACGACTATAGGACAATACAGAGTTATAAATAGGCTAATGTGGACGTCATAATTAGAAATTTATTTTGCGTACGTACACTTTTGTCCCCCCCTCCCCCCCCCGTTCGCACCCGTACGCAATATCGCCAAAATCCGACCCCCCCCCCCCTCAGTGCGTACGTAATATGTGGACGGCCCCTAAGGTAACAAGTGACAGTAACTTAAAATTAAATTTGAATTTCATTTTCACAATCACAGAGATCATCGGTACTCATTCACTAGCATGAATACATACAGAGATTGACGGTATTCCAGTAAGCTGTTTGACCTGTACTGTTGATGCTTAAACTCTGTGAATAACTGGTGCAAATATCAAATTAGTTTTGATAATAATACAGATATATGCATTATCTATATGATAATAATGCAGATACATGAATCTGCAAATGTTGCTAAGAATGTATATAGGTCAGCGTTTTACCTGTATTATCGATATATCGTCTGTGTCATAGATGCTTTACACTGCATCATCAATGTCTTCAAGCATCAAAGTTTTGCCTGTGTTATCAATGTTTCTGTCTGCATTATTGATGTTTTACCTACTTTACTGGCTTTTACCTGCCCTGATTTTTTTATGTTTTACCTGTGTTATCAGCACTCCCATTACACGTGACGCGAGTTGAATCACTGGAGTTGGACTCTACTTCAATAACTTCTTCACAGACTTTTCGTCGCTTTTCCGTAACTTCATAGTTTCCAGAACTTTGACGCTTTTGACTCATCCTGTTTTACAAATAGATCAGTAACGATAAAGGAAAAAGGCAAAGGAAAAAGCAAAATGTAAATGTAAAAAAGTAAAAGCAAAATGGCAAAGGGTGAGGTAAAAGTACTGAACAAAATTCTAGCAAGCAATGCATCAAGATCACGTAAAGGAACTCTGAACATGGCATCACATGTAAAAATCTAGATAGGACTCTTGACAAGATTCTATACATGAGCAAGAATCAGCCAGAATTTTTGCAGTCATCTGAGCGCTATATGCTTACACATGAACTTCTTAATGAACGTGACACCACTTACAGCCTAGCACACAAAGCACGGCTTTTGCAAGGAATGTAAAAGGTGCTATATGAAGTTCCTAGATACAGATTTTGCACGTGCAAAGGGAAAGCTCAAATGCACCATGTGTCCTGCAATCCAAGCCATCCTACTTCTATATACATAAACTTACAGATATTAAGTCATATTAACCATTTAACAACAAGCATATACTAAAATGCATGGAAAGTAAAGCCTCTTGTTGTTACAGGATTAAAGGTAAGTTTCATTAAGGGTAACACAGGTAAATCTTGTTATCTCAAGGACGTAGTCAAAAGATAAGAGTACAAGACAGAGTAAAGATGACTGTTATGAGGACATCAAATCACTGAAGCATGGGAGAATTGAATACTCAACCTTCCACCAAAACATCTTATCCTAATCGGAATGCCAAAAACTTTATCCCATGTTCCATCATAACTTCGGAGTATACTCTAAGAATACTTCTCTTACCTTAGCAGAATGCAACCTGAATATGGGCTTTTACAGAAGACTGGGTAAAAGTTTACGGTCTGTGTGGTCGCAATCTCGCCCAATGTAAACATCATGGCCGCCCCAGAATTTGATAGAATAGAGTGCTACGGACTCTCAGCCTACCTCCGCTCAAGTAAGTAAGTAAGTAAGTAAGTAATGAGTATGATGTGAATTAATAGCATCATGAAAACTTTTAACCATGTAGCGCTAAAACATTGGACGCAAATGTCAACTTACACTTCCTATAACAGAACCAAAACACTCAAGAACTTACACTTCATCAGACTTCTTTTCCCAAGAAGTAGTGGTAGAATATAAGATAAATAACTGTTACCTGTTGTTTTGAAGAAGTAAATGTGTAATGGCATACACGGTAATCATAGCCGTTTGTGACATTTTGAATCCAGCATTTATATCTGACATTTATATGGTGTTCGTTTGACAGTTAATTTTTAACCTCTGCAAATATTGTGTCCACTTTTTCAAATTAAAGATTGTGTTTATGAACCATTACTTACTTACTTACTTACTTGAGCAGAGGTAGGCTGATAGTCCGTAGCACTCTATTCTATCAAATTCTGGGGCAGCCATGATGTTTACATTGGGTGAGGATGCGACCGTGTCGGTATACGGACGTAATTTCCCCCAGTCTTGTTGTCAAGACATTAAACATCAAGATCAAGGCCAAGACTTTGAACCTTAAGACCAAGACCAAGACCAAGACTTTGAACCTCAAGACCAAGACCAAGACTTTTGGTATCAAAACTAAGACCAAGACCAAGACTTTTAAAAACGAACGAGTGCACTCGAGACCAAGACCTTGGTCTCGAGGACAACAAGACTGAATCCCCCCTGGCCATAATCCCCCCAGACATAATTCCCTCAGGCTAGGATATAATTACCTCAACCTCAGCCAACTGAGTTTGCTAAACTTATACATGATATCCAATGACATCCATAACAGTATTTGCTTAATAAGAATATATTTTCAATTTGTTTAATAAGAAGAATATATTTACAATTTGTTTAATTCTAAAATTAGCCTAATAATACAAACCAATCGAACAGTTTATTATACGAATATACTATAGTCATCCCAAGTTTGTCTCAAAGCTGTAAAAGATATTTAAAAGCGAATGTGGCGTCTGTGCAACATTTCTTCGGTGGATTTTCTTCCATCTCGCCGATCTTGGCACAGCTGCAGCAAGCAGGCCTGTAGCTGCTTCGTGCTGTGCCTGACCCATGCGGGCTTTTTGGGCAGCTGACCTTGCTCATCCTGCAATATCGCCGTGTTGACCATGCCCTCATCCTGCTGCAGTGCCCCTATGAGCACCCACAGCAAAGGGTCACATCAGAACTGAATGACACTAACAAATCTTAAGTGTAGACCTGAATGACATTAACAAGTCTTTAGTCTATACCTTTACGACACTAACAACCTGACACTACAAACAAAAACAGGGCAATTAAGGTTTATCAATTAAATGTAGAAATAGGCTAATTGCATAGAGGGAGGATTTTGTCCAAGGGGATTATGTCCTAGCCAAAATTGGGGGATTTTGTTCGGGGGTTTTGCCTGGGAATTATGTCCGGGGGATTATGTCCAGGGGGATTATGTCCAGGGGGGTATGTCCTACAATCGACCGCGCCACCGTAAACCTTTACCGAAGACTGCATGAGGTAGCTTAACATTTAGGTAATAACTCATTACTTACACCAACACTTTTTTAACAGTCTCAATATTCTAATCTTTACATTGTGACGGCAATAATTATTTTTAATAATCTTCATGAAAACGGCAAACAATTAATTCTATAAGCATGAAGATAACAACCTTTCCCAACCTACACTGTATCAAATGGAATGTGATGGTAAACGCCTGAAAATTATCATCAACCCAACAACACAGACTATCCTTATCCAAAATACGATTCTCTACATGTGCGAATACTAACTTCCTCACTTCCTTACTTACTTACAACTAGCAATCACACGAGTAACGTTTTATCTTTCTAAGAAGTGTAAACTGCACTCCGCCGAATTTAATTCTTGCACAATCAACGACGTATGGTATAAAATCGAAACAAGTGTCTTACTTGAATGGAAATTGCTTTAATCAACGTGAATTCTTAGCAAAAGACTTGAAAAGGCCCTTTAAGCGGAATGCACCTCATGCCGATATTTTCGCCCGGAGAATAAGAAGAGAAAAATATATTAAATTCCGTAATAGCAAACCTAAGTTGTAAGAAAAGATTTCTGGCTTCTCCTGCTATCTCAAATTAAATAACGATAATATAAAATTAATTTTTATTTAATAGCGAAGTTAACAAGTGCAAAATCGCCTTCAGATGGTGAATAGCGACATCCAATCACGCTGTGCTCTCGGTCTCGCTGACCCATACTGATAACCACCATTTGCCAGATATAGGTCGAGTTAAAAACTAGGTCAAATAAATGACCTTATAATCCTGCTATCCGATATCCAATCACGCTTCTCTTTCGGTTTTCGCCATCTAGATAAAAGCAGCAATTGGTTAGATATGGGTCAGGTCTAAATTAGGGTAGAGGCGCTAAATTATAGGGCAACCAAAGCTACGATATAGAAGAACTTATTTATTATCTAAAATCCATCGCGAACGAGCTTACTTTCCCATTTTATGCAGAAGAGCAATATATTTGTACCTTGTAATTCTTTTAAAACCAAATTTTTGCAGTTAAAGAGGCTTACAGAGTCAGTGACGTAGCTAGGGAGCCAGTCCGCGGACAGCCGCCTCGGGTGGCCATGTTTGCCAGCAAATATGGCGGCAAAATGAGATGTTTGAAGACATAATATATATATTTCCTTGCCTTAGGCCTAGTACTTCACTGGAGTGCGGGACGTCCGTACAGTACAACTGTATATGATAAAATACGACTGTATATGGTACAATACAATTGTATGGATATAATACAACTGTATTTGATATTGCCCTCATTCTGGAACGTCCTTCCAGCTGAGCAGAGGCTCAAACCCGTCCTGCCTGCCTTACAGGCTAAGCGTTCCATCCATTCGGCTACCACGTTCATAAAGAAGCTAAATGCCAAATGCGGACAAGAGGAGTTTCTCCAAAGTAGGGGTTATTTTGCAGACATCCTGCAAGGATGACACCTCAGTTGTCTGCAAGTCAGCAATGGTCACTAATTGCTACCTGTTGCTACCTACCTGTCTAACGGTAGGTAGCAACAAAGGTTAGGCTTCCCAGATAAAATGTTTACTAAGTTCAGCTTTAGCTTTAATGTCGTTTGTTAGTGTACCTCGACTTTAAAAATGCACCATAGCACAGGATGTACCAACTCTTCTGCTCCCTCTGCACTTAGGCCTACCAAGAAACAAGACTTCGAACAGGGCTTCACTCAAAATTATATTTCTCAGCAATTTATAAATTATATATTCTGATAAAAAATTTCTTTTCTGTCGCAAGAAATGTCTACAGCGGTTGAGATGTATAGGCCTATAGGTTAGATGAATTCT
Organism: Allolobophora icterica; assembly: GCA_963556255.1. Classification (NCBI taxonomy): domain Eukaryota; kingdom Metazoa; phylum Annelida; class Clitellata; order Crassiclitellata; family Lumbricidae; genus Allolobophora; species Allolobophora icterica. The sequence continues at coordinate 55,214,582 of OY744602.1, read as the reverse complement.
GTTTCTTTGAACGTGTTGTCAATTTTCTTATAGAAATAAAGGCAGTTCTAGGTCTATAGGCGACGTACTATATCAAGTTCGCTAATCCACCGTATACCATGGTTCTCTGTTTTCATGACCAATTGGATTAAGTTATGCATTATGAAGAAACGATGCTGTGCATTATGAAGAAATAACGCCATGCATTATGAAGAAACCATACGCTGTGCATTCGTAATTGTAATCTCCAAAGTCCATAGTTTAAGTTAGGCTACCCAAAGGATTTCGATCGGGCTTCTCCAACGACCATCGATTAAATGACGGCGCTAGAGAAATAATTAGATTAGATGTTATCCACTGTTCATTACGCCATTTCAGATCCCGTATTTCCTTCTACATAATTTTAATAATAATCCTTCAAATTGATTCGGCTAGTGCCCTGCGCTTGGCCTTCGAATCGCGCTTTAGAAGTTTGGAGATTACGATTAGGCCTACTATTACGATCTCTCGGTGGGAGAGTTGCGAACATCCATGGTAGAGAGTAACTGTTCCTTATATAAGTGACCATCGATTGGTGTTTTTGCGTAATGAGAACGGCGCTATAGAAGTCTTTAGATTAGTATATAATGAAGTAAGTAAGCAAACCAACTGCTAACCGTTATATAATTATAAGAGGTCGTTGCTGCTAACCGTACTTTGGTGTACATGAAAGTTTTATCGAAAGTGTTAATAAGTGTGTATATAATATTAATAGATAGGGGTTTAGGGGCTTTTGTGAAATTGTCATTTGAACATATTTGTAAAAAATATATTCGAGACCACAAATTTGGTTGATATATTGATTACGTTGATTTTTAGGGGCGCCATATTTAGGACTTTTGGGGGGTTGATTTTTTCACGCTTGGCACAGAGCGCAATATAGCTCGATACGTTCCTCAAAATCTAGGGTTACCATATTTCCGGAAAGGAAAAAGAGGACAAAAAATCAAAATCGTATCGGCGTATACGGTATACCTGGCGGTTACTCCGCTATGATTTATTTTAAACTGTCTAAATTTCAACTCCAGAAAGCAATGTAAATGGCTTAAGACTTTTAGTCAATGAGCACGCACACAAAACAAAACAGACATACAGTAGGTGGCTTTCTTGAGACAAGAAGAAAGACTTAAAAGCTGGAAACATCTGCAGCAACCGCTGAATACCAGGAAATAGAGACAGCCATCGAGTTTTGCTGTGATAAAGTAGCTTACGATACTCAACTGCAACAAATTCGCAGTAGGGCCTACTCCTTCAGGCAGTGCTCGAAATGGAAAATTTTACGAAACGGAACGCTAGTCAAAGATATGGGAGCATTCACGTTAATTTCATAGTATTTTCCACAATAATTCATTTGACGAAACGGAACGGAACGCTGACGAACCGGAACGGCGTTCCGGTGCGTTCCGGTCCATTTCGAGCACTGCCTTCAGGTGTTCAGTTCTAACCATGCAAATTGAGAAATAGTTGTAAATGTAATTGACTCAATGTCAAGATCAAGTGTGTCAGCGCCATGGTGCAGGGCATTATTCAAAACATGAGCTGGGCAACCAGTGTCAACTAAAGATCCACTGCTTTGCCTTTTCATCTTCTTTAAATTGGTAAACACATTATTGCAATCAGCTCTACGTTGAACACCTCCGAAAATTAGTATTGCAATTGTCTCTGGCAAAGGCTATACACTTCTGAAAAAAGTGATGCCTGTCCAAGCTGTCCTTAATGCATCTCGAAATGGTGTCTACAGTTTCAATTGGAGTGCTGTGCACGTCAATGTGTTTCGACTGTAAACCACCATTCTTCCTAGCAAAGTATTGAATTAGAATAGGTAATAACTTCACAGACGATTGCTACCGTCTGTAGCAAAGCCACAGTACCGTACATGACTTATTGCTTCTACAACCATCTGAACGGAATGCGGCACTGGGACTCAATGGCATAGAGCTAGGAAATACAAGTTGGCTCGTTTCTGGTTATGTCGCTGTTCTAGGCTGGAACAAGTCAGTAAGAAAGTACCGGTTCACCGTCCAGAGTTTCACGTCAGAAATTGTAGAGTTGAAAACCCGGACAAACGCCCAGCTTCTGGAAATCCGCCCGGACGCCCGGACAGGGGCCTAAAAAGAGGACATGTCCGGGGAAACCCGGACGTATGGTAACCCTATCAAAATCAAAATTTAAGAAGCAATTAAATAGTTATAAAATGCAGACGATTGAATTTCTTCTTTGAAATCTTTCAAACTATACAGTCCCGCCTTCCGAAACTTCCAGCTCGACAGCATTATAACGTCACAAAGACGTTATCAACTTCTGTAGCATAAATACCGCTTAAAACCATACCTATTGGCGATGAGCCGCGTGGCTGGTTGCCACCGTGTCACTCACCAGATGTGTACGGACCGGGTTCGATACCCGCCTGCGCAGTGACATGATTTTTGTTTCAACTTTTTTTCGTTTCTAACCTCACAATCCGCTGCATGGGGGCCTATACAGATTCTGAATTTCTTGGGGGCTTTTTAAAATTTTATTTGTACTGATCAGCGTCCAAACAAAGGGTGAGCCGCGAGAAGCAGCTAGCTACATTATGACATCCCTTGATCGATGCAGTTAACCTTGAAATTATAATTTTGTAGGGCCAGGCTCCATCTCATCACTCTGGCATTCTTCATCCTACCCTCTCTCATGTATTGTAGTCCACAATGGTCTGTCTCGATCACAAATTCCTTGCCAAATAATCACTTTCCTCTAAGCTCGTCCGGGATAAGCAAGTAAGTAAGCAAGTAAGATGGCGGCCACTGATTATCAGCAGTGGGCATATTCACATACGCTCAGTAAAAAATCGATTGGGAGGTCAAGCGGTTCCAGATGAAGAACCAGAGGGGTCAGGCAGGTAGCCTAGACTGCAAAGGTGGATGGTGTTTAGATTTGGAGCGAGTACTCCTTGTACTCCCAGAAATTACGCCTTTGGTCCGTTTCGGTGCCAGGTCAGAATTATATTATTAATTATTATATAATAATATAAAGGACACACAACGCTCCACTAGGGCCTATAGGCTATAATTATACAGTGTATTTTGATCTAGGCCTAATGAATTCTATATATATCGTCGTTTCTTCATAATGCACTGCAGCGTTGTTTCTTCGTAATGCACAGCGCCGTTTCTTCATGATACATAGCGTCGTTTCTTCATAATGCATATCGATCGTTTCTTCATAATCCAGCGCTCGTTAATAGGCTGGTGCCCTGCGCTTGGCCTTCGAGTGGCGCTTTAGAAGTTTGCAACACGATTTTAGGCAGTGCCGGATTTAGACTTGGTGAGGAGGCCCTAAGCCAGTGGTTTTCGACCTTTTTGTAGTGACGGAACCTTTCAGAAACTACTCGTTTGCTCACGTAACCCAGCGCGTTTCACCATCCAATATTGCTAGAAATAAATATTATTGTACCTTGTAATGTTAACTTGTAAAATTTGAAAATCGCTGTGTAGCTATAGCTATTCCGCCTCTCTGGAATAAACTCCAGCCAGAATTATGACTATTAGCCTAGGTCTACATGTATGTGAACCACCCTACGAGATCACCAAAACCTCACTTCTTCCATCTCTCCACAGGTCTTTAACTGAAAACTAAAATACCGCTCTTTCAGAAATCGTATCCCGATTCCTCTTCCCCGTACCTTTCTCGTCGCTCTAAATCTAAACACCATCCACCTTTGCAGTCTACCTGCCTGATCCCTCTGGAGATTGACCTGGAACCGATTGTCATCCTGCCTTCCTATCTTATTTTTGACCGAGCGTATGTGAATAAGCTGCTTCTCGCGACTCACCCTTTGTTTGGACGCTGATCAATAGGGTAGTCTAATTGTCTGGGCCTTAGGCCCTACATTTCAGTGGTGATTACATGAAAGTCAACGAAAGACAATGTTCAAAAGCGACAATTTTTAGCCGATGAGAAACCTCATACTCCGGTCTAGCCAGTTTCAGCTGAGATCGAGTTGAACTAATTAGCTCAATTTGTCTGTAGGGGCGCAACTTTGTACATTATAAGAGAAAGAGCTTGCTAGTAATCGTTCTTATGTAGACAATCGTCCATAATTATATATGTCCTATGCAAAAGAAAAGGACACCCGCAAGACTGCAAAAAATTACAGAGGCATTAGCCTACTGAGCATTCCAGCCTCCAGGTATAGTTATCACCAAAATGATGCAAAACAGAATCAAGCAATATGTGGAGAAAGCCAGTGGCCGAAACATTTTCCAAAATACTCGGGGCATGAGGTCTGGGCATGAGGTCTGGACATTGAGAGAGTCTCAGAGAAAATTGATGACAGAACGCGAAAACTATTGACATCATGTGCGCTCCCGGTGTTACGTAATACATATGAAATTGGTGCGTTTTGTTTACATGTAAATTAGCTTAGTTTCATGTTGAAGATAATTATTGAAGATATAAATAAATCTTTGTATTCATTATCAATTTCTGATAGTATTTCAGTTCTTTTAATTGTCTCTGCTTTTCTGTTTTTGAAGAAATTTGTCTAAACTGAAATATAATATTTTAATATTTCAAGAAAATCTCTCGATTTTTTTTGGGGGGGGCAGTGCCCATCCTCAATTCTTGGGGCACATTCCTCGGCTCCCCCAGAGTCTGCGCATAGGCCTATATGGTTCCACGACAAAAGGTTCACGACAAAAGGTTCACCGACAAAAGGTTCACGGACAAATGGTTCACGGACAAATGGTTCACGATCTTCCAGCTTCCATTTTGAGCTATATTTTCATCATCGCTCATCCAGTTTCTAGTTTGAACTATA
>OY744602.1:55172263-55207263 GCA_963556255.1 Allolobophora icterica | reverse complement strand
CTTTGTTACCAGTCGACTTGACCATTGCTGCTCGATTCTGGTAGGCCTGCCACTCTCTCTGACTGCTCGTCTTGATCGGGTTCTTCGATCTGCTGCGCGTCTCATTGGTCACATTCCTAAACGTGCCTCTGTCTCAGCATATATATGCGTGACACACTACACTGGCTTCCCATCTCGCAACGCATCAACTATAGAATAGCTGCATTGATCTGGCGATGCCTACTTGGCTGTGCCCCGGTTAACTTACGTGAGCTTTGCTGCCCTGTCTCTCATGTGACTGGCCGCCGAGCCCTTCGCTCTTCTTCTTCGGGTGAGCTCTTGGTTCTTCGTTCTACCACCGCCACTAGGCAGCGTCGTGCTTTCTCTGTGGTTGACCCCTCCATCTGGAATAAACTCCCATTTCAGATACGCCTGTTGCCTGTTCGTTTGTTTTTTATAAGTTACTTAAGAACAGTTTATATTGCCGTGGTTGGGCTGGGAGCTCTTCTGAGTAGGTACCTTGAGGGCGCTATATTAATTTTTTTTAATGAATGAATGAATGAATGAATGAATGAATGAATGAATAGAGCACAGTAGCAGATGCTGCAGATCAGCTACTATACTGTCACTGTGTACTGCGCACTTATATGTACTTTTAGCACTAGCAAATCAAATCAGGGGGTTCCAGAGAGTAAGCTTGGTCAAAAAGAGGTCCGAGACCGGTTTCCATAAGGCCAAATCAAATCAGAGTGGGTCTCCAGAAAGTAGTTGAATAGAGGTCCGAGTGCAGTTTCCGGGGGCCAGATCAAGAGAAGAGGAGAGCAGCTGTCAAGGAGGGTGTCGTTTAGGACGAGAATGATTGGAAGGAGGAGGACCAAACGAGTCAGGGTAGGAGTACTTGAAAAGGTGAGACTTCAGTTTTGAGTTGAAAGCCAGAAGGTGATAGAGGTACATGAGGAGGAGGATGAAGGACGGGCTGTAATGCTGGAGGAACTGAGAAGCTGTGGAATTCAGAGAGGAGATCGAACCATAGGCGTGGTGCTGTGTTGAATATGGCTCGGCTGGAGATCTTGAGATGAGTGGTTACTGACTGTCGAAAAAGACTGAGATAGGAGGAGGATCGGGTGAAGCGGGTTGCCTGAATGGTGAAGAGATCACTGAGGTACTTGGGCCGGGATTATTGTATGGAGTTGTAGATTATTGATAGGACTGAAGTGGATTTGCTCTGAGATTTTTAACCAATTTTAGTTTGGGAGTCCAAATCATGATGTTTGGGCGTTCTAGTGACAGCTCTGGCAAGTGAGATTTGAATAAGTTACAGACGCTTGAATTGGGGGGGGGGGGGTTCAAGGTTGAGGAAGAGGGAATTGCAGTAATCAAGCTTTGAATGAACATTGGAGGTAGCAATTATGGAGGCAGTCTTAAGGTCGAGCATGGGCCGGATGCGTGGTAGGCTAGGTCACGAATGTGCATGAAACAGGAGTGCGGGAGGTTGGAGATGAGGTTAGGTGCCAGATATGTCATAAATCATTTGCAGATCATAGCCATCTGAAACAGCACATGAGAACCCATACTGACGAAAAACCATAGGCCTACAGGTGCCAGCTTTGTCAGAAGTAATTTAATGAAGGCAGTAAGATGAAACTACGAAAATATAAAGTAACAGTTTCTATAGCCTAATTCAGAGGTTTTCAAACTGTGGTCCACGGACCAAGAGGGTTCCGCGAAGGATATGGCGGGGATCCGCGAGAGCGTTCTGAAAAAATTCGTTAATGATTAATACTGCATTGTAACCGAAATAGTAACCGAAAACTTATATAGCGCCACCAACTGAAAAATTTTACGTTTTAAACGCTTGTGTCCGCGAGCTATGCCTAGAAAAAATAAGGAGTCCCTGGTCCAAAAAGTTGGAAAACCTCTGGCCTAATTAGGCCTACTATTTAGCTACAGAGCGTGTCCTCAAAATATTGAACTGCCCCATCCATCTCGAAACGAGATGTAGGGCCTACTCAACAATAATATTGTCACAATAGAAAGTTACGCTTATGCCTGCGCGATAGACGTTATTAAATGACAGAAGGTGAATATAATAATTATATTATAATTATTATATTCACCTTCTGTCATTTAATAACGTCTATCGCGCAGGCATAAGCGTAACTTTCTATTGTGACGGTGATGTCTGGTCACCACCACCAGTGGCGTCACTATAGGGGGTGCGGAGAGTACGGGCCGCACCGGGTGACACCTTCAGAGGGAGTGACACCAAAATGACTGTCTAACAAATTTCTGTGCAGAGTTTCAGCATAAATTTATTATTTTAAATTAACGATAACAGATACAACAAAAACATTTTTTGTAAGCCCAGCTTACATGTACTGCGTCAGTATGAATTAAGCATTACTAAAGATACTGTACGTATAGCACAGTATAAAATAATGTGTCTGGTAAGGGACTAAGGAAGGTCCATGGGGGTGACACTATGACTTACCGCACTGGGTGACACCAACCCTAGTGACGCCACTGACCACCACTTTTCGAAGCAGTGGTGAAAATCACCAGTTCCGTTTTAAGGTCGTCGTAGGCCCTATAGGCACTCCTGCATTCGTAGACCCCAACTCAACTGCCAACTTTTCATTAACGCATTCACATTATTATTATGTTTGAGCAACATTTTTGGGGGCTAAAATATTGACGAGTTTAGCGGGGATTCTTCGAAGCGTTTAGCAACAGTGACTAAGTCGAGAATTTTTGTCAACAATAAGTGTTCGATTTGCTTGTACTGATCTCTTCTCTTTTATTTTTTTCTCAGAGGACGAAAAGAAAATTTAATATCTTGAATTCTGTTATTTTGTTCCGAGTAAGTACGTATCCCATTGTTAAATAAAGCCGAACAGAAACTTTCTCGCATTGTAGAGCATTTTCCGGCCCATACTTCCCGCATCGGTTGTTCATACGGGACTTTAAAACACATGCCGTCTCATTTTTTTATTTTATACGCGTTTAAAAAAATCATGTTTGATGCTTCTGCCACTTTTAGATATCGTGGAAAGGTGTTTTGAGAGATTTTAATCGATCATATATTACATTTTTACGTACATATGTACGGTAATCCTCGAGAACTGCTTATAAACAATATGGCCTGACTGCGAAAGAAATTGGAGCGCTACAAGTAGCCGAAAAGAGGTAAAGGTTTACGGTGACGAGGTCGCAATCTCGGGCGATCATGTACAATCGGGGTGCGTGAATTTTAAAATCCAGCTTCCACTCGCAGGTATAGTTTCTTTAGTCGCACAAATACATAGGCTACACTGACCCTAACCCTAAGCCCTAACCGACCCTCACGACGCTTACCCTGACCCTAACCGACCCTCACGATGCAAAGACACCCACCCCGATAGTAAATAGACACCCCGATTGTACATGTTCGCCCAATCTCTCACCAAGGTAAACATCAGGGCTGCCCAGAATTGGACAGAATAGAATGCTACGAACTCCACCTACCTCCGCTGAAGTAAGTTAGTAAGGTTGGTTCATGAGCACTATATTTAAGTAAGTGAGTAAGTAATGAGTGACAAAGTGAATGATGTGAATGTTCGCCCAATCTCTCACCAAGGTAAACATCAGGGCTGCCCAGAATTGGACAGAATAGAATGCTACGAACTCAGCCTACCTCTGCTGAAGTAAGTTAGTAAGGTTGGTTCATGAGCACTATATTTAAGTAAGTGAGTAAGTAATGAGTGACAAAGTGAATGATGTGAATGTTCGCCCAATCTCTCACCAAGGTAAACATCAGGGCTGCCCAGAATTGGACAGAATAGAATGCTACGAACTCCGCCTACCTCCGCTGAAGTAAGTTAGTAAGGTTGGTTCATGAGCACTATATTTAAGTAAGTGAGTAAGTAATGAGTGACAAAGTGAATGATGTGAATTAATAGCACCATGAAAACCTTTATATGGCGATCTACCTTTTGAGTTCGTAGCACTCTATTCTATCCAATTCTGGGGCGGTCATGATGTTTACCATGTGAACGGTTGCGACCATGCCACCGTGGACCTTTATCTGGAAAGATTGTCATAAACAACCGGAAAGATTATCGTAAGTAAGTAATTACTCAGTGAGTACACACAAGAAGCGTGGAGAACATGTGGATGTGTTGCAAAAGGCAAATTGAGAAGACATTTTAGCATAAGTTACAGTTTCTTTCTAATGTATCTGCAACACTCTGAAATATGGCAACGGATGCACATATAGATTCAAAGGTAATCTGTCAATGTTTAACGTCCCCGATTAATCGCCCATTATAGCATATCCTTTCAGCTCAAAAATTAATTTAAATGTTAACATGTATAGTTTGCACACACCAGAATATAACATAGTAATATAAGCATAAAGCAAGTAGAAACAAATTTACGAAGAAGAAACATGATTAAGAAGAAGCTAAAGCTAAATACAGAAGAAGCTAAAGATAAATATAAGAAGCTAAAGCTAAATATAAATAAAACTGCCTTGGCCCAGCACCGGGCGTTTGCTGTAGTTGGTCCCACGATTTGAAATGACCTTCCCTTCTGCTCAGGGCCAAACTAATGACTGGCTTTTCCTCATCGGTCTTGCGTTCCCTAAAGACATTTGTGTTTTCCCGGGTTCTGTGCTGAGAGCGCTTGTGAATTGTTATTCTGCAAGAGGCACTTTATAAATTTCGAGATGCAGTGCAATACAAATACAAAAAATTCAGAGGAATTCTATCATTTTAGTGTCCCTGATTAATTTCGCACTATAGCATATAATCGTTTAATCATAAAAAAATAATTTAGATGTATAGTTTGCACACATCAGAATATAACTTTGTAATATAAACAGAAACAGCCAGAAACAAAATTTATGAAGAAGAAATATGAATGAAAGATGCTAAAATTGGTATGCTACTGTATTACTTACTGAGGTAATCTTTACTCTAGGGTCTCCTGTGTCCGATCACCGTTTAAACAGTATCGCTGCCCCAGACTTGGATGGAATAGAATGCTGTGACCTCCACAGTGAAAATTCCTCAAGTAAATAAGTATTGAGTAACAAGCACAATATTTTCAAAGGAACACACATTAATGCAAAAATTTTATTTGGTGAAACTTATTTCTCTGAAATAAAGACTACAAGAATGTTAGCAAAATTCTCTGTGCCAAAATGGGCTTTGCCAGGTAAACTTACAAAGATATGTTTGAAACAAATTGCGAGTTGTGCTGAATTGTAATTTCAGTTTGCTTTTTTTTATGTATCCACTTGTTCTCCAAGTTTTGAGTGTATTCCTTTTTATCGTGGAATCTACAAAGTTTCTTTCTTGTACAACTGCAGATGCATGTAAATGCTATGTTATTAACTTTTCCTAATTGGAATAATCATGCCGTGCATCGAATATTATGCGAGTTCCAGAAGAATGTGTTGTGATATTGTCCCTTCCAGCGTTTTCACAGTGCGATCACTTACTACAATGCAAAAAGGAAGCGTTTCCAGATTGTCTTTCAATGTCGCATGTACATGCGCCATTTCATGCTTTCGATGCCATTTTCGACTAAGCCGACATTAACACTTTAACAACGAGCTGCATTGGTTTCCCAGGCAGTTTTAGTGCACACTCATTGTTAAAGTGTTAAGGGTTGAGTGCGGTTTTGGTAAGGAGCTGCAATCTTTGCTAACCGTCAGCAGAAGTTGACAAGGGAATATAGTTTGGTTTTATATGCTAGATGAAAACACTGGACACGCATTGCCATAGGTTTGACCTGCTGCAACTCAAACCAAATGACCTGAATGAAAGTGCAGATACAATCCATTGTTATTGTGCTGATATCTGGTGAATATATCGGCACACTGACAGGATATAGTTACCTTAGTATGACAGGATATAGTTACCTGCATTTCAGCAGTTCACACAAACATAATAATGAACATAATTTTCTAGTCAGATATGAGGATATGAAATATAAGCTGGTCTGAGTGATCTGTAGAAATAGGTTGAAACACAGCGTCACCAGTGCAGCACATGTTGCAAACAGCGTGACTTGCCCATGCTTGCGATTAATTGCCTTGAACATATCATGAAGTTCAAAGTTACCATTGTAGAGAGACATCCGTTGTTCCTTTCACACACACCACTACTATGCAGCAGCTCGCTTTCTCCATGGTTGGACCCACAATTTGGAATGGGCTTCCTCCTGAGTTGCGGTATCATCTTCGAGACTCCTCCACCGCTTTCTTCTCGACTGTAAAGACTGTTCTCTTTCGCCAGGGTCTGGCTGGGAGCACCTCTGAATAGTTCCCTTGAAGGGGCACTATATAAATGCTTGGTTGATTGATTGATTAACTTGCACTAGATATAGACTACGTTTTACATGATTAGGGAAAAAGCAGTATTGATATCTATCGGGAAAAGAGGGACTTTTCCTAAAAATATTAAGCCTATACTGCAAATTTCAGAAAATAATTTGGCCTCAAGTGAATTGCACACTATTCTATCCAAGTTTACTAAGTTCGTAAATAGGGGCGGTCGGAGGCAACCCGAAACTAAATATTGACCTTGCTGATTAAGTACCGGTACTTGTGATAGTCCTTCCGGATGCTAATTTCTCTCTCAGTGAGGGGATTAGTGCATAACTAAAATCCGGATCGGCAACCCGATTTTGCCGATTTTTGGACTATCCGGAATTATCCCGATCCGGAATGTCCAACCCGCCGAGTAATAACAGTTGTGTTTCGAATTAATGGACTAGTAACAGGGTATAGGGCACTAGCATGTAAATTATAATTTTGATTGTTAGTACTTACTAGGGCTGTCAATGACCCCAGAATAGTCACTCTCTGTCTGTCTCTGTCTGTCGCTCTCTCTCTCGCTCCCACGGGGATAATCATACAGATCCCATCACCTGTGACGACTCCATAGCCATGAGGAGAGAGACCACCTGCGGAGGAGATATTGACTCCATCCACAGCTGTAAGGGACATAATGATGAGGTTTCCCATTCACCCCAGCAATAATATAGATATAGGGATTGTATACATATTTGGAGGTATCAACTCATGCTTCTATAGACGCACACTATATATATACGTGTGTGTGTATATATATATAAGGTGTATATGTATGTGAAAGTATTAGGGGGCGTGCATGTAGGTATATGTATGTACCTATACATAGGTAGAGGGATATGGACTATTTGGAATCAGATCTGGAATCCGCAAATAATGGCCTATACTATCCGGTATCCGGAATCGGCAAAAAACAAAACAAAATTGGTTATGCCCTAGATGGGATGGCCATATTGTTTACAAGTACCTGTAGGCAATGGCAGTCGATTGTTTGGCAAGGATTAACATACATGTACATAAATACATGCATAAAATATGTGGAGAAAAAAACTGGCCATTAGCCTATCTTCTTTGTTGTTCTTGAGGCTAGCATTGTATGATTTCCAAGAAAGTATTGTTTTAAAGTGAATCATAAAAGTTGTCTACCAAACTGGAAGCTGTTGTTTCGTAGGCTTTGACTAGGTCACATAATTCTTTTCCATTGTATGATTTTTGCAAACTAAATTCCCAAATTCAAGGTTTGGTATTGTTTTGCAAGATGCCAGAATTTTTGCCTCATCTTAGAGTGCATTTGGGGTATTTGGGGATGGACAGATTGGTAAAGCACTGCAGTACCCTGTACATAAGAAAGAGAAGCTATCAAGCCACATGCGAAATACAGGGGAGGCACTTATTTCTGCTTGGCGAATTTTGCGCTCCTGGAAATGGGCCGATGCATCATTTACTTCCCAGGTTATGTTGTTAAGCTTAAAGCTACAAGTGTGTGTGAGAAACTTGTGATGTTGTAGGTTGAAGGGGTTAACCCATTAAATTAGAGAGCATTTGCTTATTTGGTTTGTTCAGAGTGCTGATAACAGAAGCCCATTCCAGAAGATCGTGAATAAAATGCATTTGGTGCAATGTTTTTGCATGCTTTCTTCAACATGTAACAATTTCAGCTTGTTGGTCACAACTCTTAGGCCTACACATCTGAAGTTTGACTTGGGCTGACTATTAAGTTCTTAGTCAACAACATTTACGTTTTCTCTTTTTGCAGGTAGTTCCCCTTCAGCACTGCCTCAATGAGTCCAAAGTCTAAAACTGCTCAACCAAATAGCGAATTAAAAGAGGACGACGAGGCTTACCGATTGAAACGTGACCGAAACAACATGGCCGTGAAGAAGAGCCGTGCCAAGAGCCGTCAGAAAGCCCAGGAAACGAGCGAAAAGATAACGCAGCTTCGTGAAGAAAACTCTGACCTTGAACACCAGGTGGATAATCTGACAAATGAATTGAACCGTCTCAAAAAAACGCTTCTAGCGCACGTTGGCGTGCGCAGAAATCCGCAGAATGCGGACAGAGCGTTGCAACCCCCAACTAGTGCATTAACTGCTGAATCAAAACTTGCACTTGCTGATCCACAAACGGTTAGTCGTGATCATGAATATGTTGGGCGGAAGTCAACTTTGAAAAGCGAGTTGACTCTTTGAACGTTCGGTGGAAAGTGTGCGAACTTGCAATTGCAGCAGCTGAAAAAGTCGTTTACTGTGCAGCATTTTGTTGATTTTGAGTCTTACGTCATTGTTTTTGATCTGTGCTTTTACTCCACAAATAATAGTAATTATTAGAAGTAATGATAATAATGAATAAGTAATAGAAATGATGAGTATAAAAATAGATGATAGTAATAATAATAGTTATGATAACTGATAATAATAATAATTAATAATAATAAATAGCAATGATAAATATTAAGCCCAGGAAGATTTATATTGTTTCTGTGATTTGTTATTTGAAAAGTATCCGTGTAATGTTGAAAATTTAAGTTTTTGTCATATGGTATGAATATAAAAAGATTAATTTCGTGTATTTCTGTATCACAGTTTTTATGCCCAGCTGAAGGCTAAGCAGGTGGTTATCTTGGATGGTAGCTTAATGCAGTGAATACCGCTCTAGTATGCATACCTTAGTGGAGCAATATCAAGAACAACAACAGCAATTCAATAGCAGGACTTAACAAGAATTATGTCTTAAGAAGAATTTTACGATTTACCTGAAATTTGAATCCTGGATGCATAGATGAAAGGCGGAAGCAAGCTGCAGTACATAAGGAACTAGATAAAAAAGAGTAAAGGCTCTATAGTATATAAGTAAGATGCGTACATGTGTAGGCTACAATTTCCACGCACTAAGATTCGACTACAGTGCACGTCATCATACGTAGGTGTGACTTTGTATGGATTTGGTGGTGTCTGGTCATTGTCACCACTTTTAAAACAGTCGTCACCACTTTTTGTCTCTGTACTGAAAATTTTTCTGATGTGACGGTGTCGTCAACATACTAACATTTGTGAAACAGAATGTAACCATTTACTTTGTTATCTGCCAGTGACCTTAAAGTGACAGACAAACAAAACTAAGTTCGTGTATAGGGGAGGGAGAGAGAGGGGAGGGATTTGTCACCTCACTTTTTGGGACTAAGTTATGCTCGTGCAAGTCATAATCATTACTATAATTTCATAGCAATTAGATATGTTTATTTGAATTTATTTTGCGTAACGGTAATGCCTTCAAAGGCCTCAAAATGTAATTCTTCTAAATTTCTCGATGCCACACAAAAGCCGTGTCAGGAGGGAGACCAGCTTACATCTCGGTGCTATATCAAATCAAGTCTTGATCAAGAGGTGATCCTGTGGGATAATGGGTCAACGATGCTTTTATGTGAATTTAGCCACTTTATGAATATAATTATTATTACAAATGATGAGAATAATTGTTATTATCATTATGATTGTTACACTACCATTTTAGCTTCACGTCTGTTGCAGCGTGGGCTGTTGGGGACGCGTTCAATCAAGTTTATGCGCTTTAAGGCAGATGATGCTCAGGCTTTTGTACATGGTCCATCAATTGATCAACTCTCCCTTGTTCGCTCCATTGATTTTCTTGTCTCTGACCTTCACTACTGGATGTCGACTAACCGTATCTGCCTAAACGCTGCTAAGACTCAATTGATCTGGTTTGGGACCAGGCAGCAGCTTGCCAAGCTCGACTTTCCAATACTGACTGAAAAATTCCTTGCATACACGTACTCTTCCACTGTCCGCCACTTGGGTGTCACACTTGACTCCTCCCTCATGTTCACACAGGCGTAATGTGTGGGGGTGCGATGAGTACCCGTACCCCACTTTTTGGACTGCGGGGACCGTACCCCCACTTCTTGAACAATGCCAATCAATATTTTATTATTGTGCCTTCCCAGAGATCGCAGTCTCCGCCTTGCTTCTTGTATGTAAGAAAGTGGTACCCCCCCACATATTAGACCAAAGTTACGCCCCTGCATTCACAGAGTATATTTCGAACCGTCTTAGGGCCATCAGACGTTCGGTCTCACCTTCTGTCTTTACCACCATAGTCCATGCTTTTGTCTGCTCACGCTTGGACTACTGCAACTCACTCGTGATGGGTCTCCCTAAGTAGCGTCTCTTCCCTTCGATCTATTCTAAATGCGGCTACTAGGCTCATCACTCGACTCCCCCCGCTTTGCCCAAGTCTGTACTTGCGTGCTTGATGTCATGCACTGACTCCCTAATGCCGCACGCATCCGCTATAAGATCCTCCGTGTCTGTAAATCTCGGCAGGGCACTGCCTCGAAATACTTCTCGAACTATCTGCGAAAGCCTCTATCCGCATCTTCTCGGTCGTTGCGAATCGACTCCATCTTTTTGTTCCAGGATTAAAACTGCTTTGACCCAGTACCGCGCGTTTGCCGTAGTCGGTACCTCGATCTGGAATGACCCCCCCCCACGCACACACATGGCCAAACTAATGGTTGACTTCTCCACTTCGGTCTCTCGTTCCTTAAAGACATTTCTGTTTCCCCGGGGCTTCTGTGCTGAGAGCGCCTCTGAATAGTCATCCTGTGAGAAGCGCTTTATAAATTTCTATATATATATATATATACATATATATATATATATATATATATATTGTTTTAAGCCCTATTCTAAATCAATTGACCGGTGGTTGCGGTGACCAGATGGCGGCTGTTCCAGACGGATTGTCCGGCAACAGCAGAATACCTTACTCCGTTTCGTCTAGTTCTGTTAGCTGGAATGACCAGGCCGCAGTTGGTTTCCGAACGGGTTTGGACTGAAGAGATCTGTGTGCATAATTTCATGAGTTAGTCTGGGGCTTGATCTTTTTGTTCCCACGACTTAAACTGCCTTTATAGACACACTGACAGACAGACAGACTGACAGAGGAGGGAGGGAGGGAGAAAGCGCGAGAGAGAATCGTTAGATGCAAATTTCTTTAACGTACGATACTGGCGAGCCATCTGTAGATGGGCATGTTGACGTGGTGAGTGTAAGAATTGCAGAAAAAAGATTGGGGGTGGGTTCAGACTTTGATGAGTTTAAGCCTTGTGGAGTAGAAATTTTTATCCGTTTTATGCAAACGAACAAAATTCAAAATGCAGTAGAAAGCTTAAACTCCTTAAAGCGATGAATATCACCTGGGATTAAGATTGCAATCTTAATCCCAGATATCACCAAATTTATTAGTATAGGCCTACAATTCGCATGGTCACAAATGTCACAATAAACCAGAACATTACTTCATTAGGACCTAGTAGTAGCCCACAAAAAGCGATTTGTGAAAAAAAGAAAATGCTAAAATATGTGTACAATATAATCACACTAGCATAACTAAGGGGTGGGGGTGGAAACTACCCTCTGGGGTGTGCAATGAAGTCTTATTGCATGGGGTCCTAAGAAAGACTAGGGGTTAAACCTCCCAAGCCTCCGACAATTCTCACCCTGCGTGGTGACCGTGTAAGACGTAACTGGATTCAGAAGTTAGGGCGGGAACTCTGATTACCCCGTTCTGTATTTAGCGAGCGCATTGGGAAGATGTCGACTAAACGGGTCGATTGGGGACGGAACCGCAACAGGAAACGGAACAAAAATGAATTTATTTCTGCTGCTGAATATTTAACGAAGTTGTTTTAAGTTGACAAATTATTCACTGCGCAGAAAGCGTGAGGTGTGTAAAACTGCATTGCGTACGGTAAGAAGTCTTTTCAAATTCGATCAGTTGCATTAATGTATTTATATAAGAATGCATGTATACATGAATGCAGGTATTAATACAAGTACAAGTACATTTGGCTTGGCAATCGTGTCCAGCTTGCCAGGATTGATGCTGACTCTCTGCGCCTCAGGTTTCCCAATGTGTACTTCTCCTCCTCTGTCCGTGATCTTGGATTTGTCCTAGATCCTACTCTTTCTCTATCTGATCATGTCAATAGTGTCTCTCGCTCGTGTTTTTACTATTTACGCCAACTTCGTGCCATTCGCCAGTCTCTTCCGCTGCATGCGATTGTGACCTTGGTTCATGCTCTGATCTGCACTAGGATTGACTACGGAAATGCTGTCTATATTGGCCTGTCCTCTACTAACACATCTAAACTTCAGTCCATCCTTAATGCTGCTGCTCGCCTTATAGGGGGCATCATGAAGTTTGCCCATATCTCTTCCTACATCCGGGACTCCCTTCACTGGCTTCCCATTCACCAACGCATTCAATTTAAGGTCCTTTCCCTCATGCGTAACTGTCTTGTTGGCTCAGCTCCGCTGTATCTCAGGGCTTACTGCACCCCAGTTTCCAGTTTGCCTGGTCGGGCCTCTCTCCGGTCATCTGCCCGTGGCCTCTTGTTAGTCCCTTGGATGCGCACTGCTACTGCCCAGTCCCGTAGTTTTGCGGTTGTGGGCCCTTCCAGTTGGAACAGCCTCCCTCAGGGCTTTAGGCTAGTCCTCCTCTCTCTGTCTCCTGCCCAGTCTCGCAAGCGCCTGAAAACATTTCTCTTTGTCAGTGAAGACACTGACACGGGTCGGGAGCGCCTCTGTTTATGAGTGGCGCTATATAAATCCTCGATTACAATTACAATTACAATTACAATAATATAATAGAACAGAAATGTGTGTACTGAAGTCAACCTTTTTGTTACGCTTTTTATTGGCCGCTTCTAACTAATGAATATTCATGAGCAATTACGTCACTGTTTACAAATGACGCCATTCCGACGTAGGTTCGTTTCTGAATTGAATCAAGCTAAATTTCAATATAGCGAAAACGGCTGGTCTTTTAAACTAACGGCTTAAAACGGGCTTTGACTAATTTGAGCTTACTTAGGTGGCGACAACGGGCTTAAACTAAATTACTTAGGTGGCGAAAAGGGCTTAAACTAATTTACTTAGGTGGCGAACAGGCTGAAAGGAACGAGCTTATCGGGTTTAAGCGAGCCAATTTTCACAAATTTTTAAACTACGAAGGTCATAACAAATTTCAAGCACATTAGAAATACATTTTCAAATTCATTTTGAACCGTCTTAGGACGGGCAAACATCTAGTGTATAGGCCTATATAATTACACATATTAATATGCCTGTATATATGTTATGTATATATACGGGGCACGGTAACCGATTGGTCATAGCGCTCGCTGAGCATGTCCTTGACCAGCAGTTGCTCAGAGTCAGCGATTAATGTTTAGTCTTTAGATAGGGGCGATTAAGAAATGCAGAAATAATAATCTTATGCATGTATTAACGTATTTATGCTTGTAACAAATACAGCAAAATATTAGTAGGCCTAACATTATTATTATTAAAATATTATTAATGTTAGTAGGAGTTAGTAGTGAAGTAGTTGTGATATTAGCAGTAGTGGTAGCGGTAGTTGTAGTTGTAATAGTAATAACAAATTGTATGCATTTATGGCTATGCTTGCGATTGATGTATGTGAGCAAGAACGTAGGCCGTATGCACTGCACGCATTTATTCATAGATTAGATTGGATTAGATGATTTTTAGCTGCAATTTCACTTGGAGCGACCATCGACTGATAGGCCTATCTTGTGCTTTAGGGCGTACAGCAAAAGCGCTATATAAATCTCGTTGAATTATGTCGCGTCGTTGGATTGCTGTTCAGAGGCGGCGCTACACCAGTGCCAATGCCCTGGTAAAAAAAAGCCTTTGCCCTGGTAGATGCCCTGCCAGAATTTTTGCCCTGTCCAGAATTTGTTCGGGCACATTTGTTATATCCTGAGATATAAATTCACTTAATTCACTAAAATGTTAAAATTTGCTTTACAAATGTCACAAAGCGTTCAGCTTCCGGCGGACATCGCCCATCTGACCTCCTGCAGATTATAGACAAATATAATAGTGCATGCTGGGGACGATTTATGACAAGCGCGGTTGCGCGATCTTATATGGTCACCATGCATTTAAGCTCGCCTTATGCACTGGTCACTTGTATGACTGCCCTGGCTATGCCCTGGTTACAAAAACTGTCTGGCGCCGCCACTGTTGCTGTTGTTGCTTTGGGCTTCAGTTGAGTATGTTTCAGCACCAGGAACACTTGCGAGGAGTATACTTTGATGAAATAAAATGAATGGTGCGTGTTGTGTTGCCTTGTGCTGCCTTTGCTTCCTTTCTATTTTGTTGGCTGGCTTTCCTTTCTTGTATTGTCCTAATGGTAAGGTAAGAGGACATTTATGTAGCGGCATTTCTCATTGGCGCCTTACTCCGTCCAATGCAATTAACCGGGTCGTGAAAGATGAAGGGGTGAACGAGAATAGAGGAATTTCGAAAGATATAGCCTCAGGAACAGGAAGTAATCTCGTTGACGTCTTCTGTTGCCGTGGCTACAGATCACCCATAAAAGTAATGTCTGGTAGGGAAGGACCCGGTGAGCGTGATATGCCACGAGACAAAACATGTGCGGTAAATGATTAGTGGAGTAGTAATTAAATCAACCGAAAGAGATAGAACATAAAATGTACAATCTTACCTTACTAATCTGCAGTAGACCTACTTAAATTACTTTATCTTGCGTATACCTTACCTGAAATTACTTAAGTTTACCTTACCGTAATTGTCTTACTTCTTTGCGTTGCCTGATATTACCTTTCCCTATTGTATCTTCAGGGTGAGAATTGTCGGGGGTTGAACCCCCTAGTCTTTCTTAGTTAAGACTTCATTGCACACCCGGGGGGGGGGGGTCGTTTCCAACCACCCCAGTTGTGCTAGTGTGATCATATTGTGCATACATTTTAGGATTTTCTTTCACAATTCACAATTCACATTGGGTTACCATTAAAGTATTGCTCTGGTTTTGTTGTGAGATTTGTGACCTTGTGAATTGTATACTAATAACTTTGGTGATGTCATCACTTCAAGGAGTTTAGGCTTTCTATTGCAATTGTGAATTATCTCAGTTTGCAAAATACGGATAAAATGTTCGACTCCACATGGATCAAATTCATCAAAGTCTACCCCCAGTCTTTTTTCTACAATTCTCACACTGTGTATCTTTCCGTCTTTTTAAATTGTGATTGTAGTCGAGCATTTATAAGAGCGCCACTCAAGGATTCGGGGCGCTCCCGGTCCAAGTCAGTGCTATCATTAGCAAATAAAATGACCTTTAGGCGTTTCCGAAACAGGGAAAAGAAAGAATGAGGAGCTCAAGCCACAGTTCCTGTGGAAGGCGGTTCCAACTAGAGTGGCCAACTTAAGGAAAGCTTCTAGATGGAGCGCAGTGTCCCCGCGCTTACGGGGTACAACCAAAAAGCTCTGGGCGGCCGAGCGGAGAGTGGAGCGACTAGGGAGTGAAGAGACCGACGTAGAGTCAGTCCTAAGGTATGAAGGAGCTACTCCGACGAAACAGTTGCACATAAGAGTTAAAACTTTAAACTGAATGAGCTGGGGCACAGGAAGTCAGTGTATGGAGTCCCGAACGAAGCCAGATATGTGGGAAAACGTCGGGAGACCACAAATAAGGCGGACAACAGCGTGAAGTACTGATTAGAGCATCGAAAGGTTTATTGAGGATTGAGGAGAGACCAGCGTAAATGGTGTCAGAGCCGACCTTATAGTGTAGGCCTATACAGTTCAAATCATGGACGATTGCGGTGACCGCGTGAGGGGAGAGCGAGTGATGGACTGATGGTGCCGAGTTGTATGTGATAAAGGCATGTACGAGAGATACGACTGACATGATCAGAAAGTGAAAGAACGTTGACTGAGTCACTGAGGACAAATGTCATGTCCGTCTGGTGAGTTGGGCTCGACCACCAAGCCAGATGAATTGGGTTTTATCGGAATGCAGGCGGAAACGGTTGGAAGACAGCCGAAGGTCCAGCGCCGTGGTGGCATCAAGGATCTTTGTGACCAGTCGAGCAGCTGCATTGGCTGGGTTATGAGTAAAGATTGAGTGTCGTCAGAATATTGATGGGCTAAGACTCCGTTGAGAGTGAGTATGCCTGTTAAATCAGCGGCATAGAGAATTACTTGTTCACCTTTCCTTATGTCACATTATTTTTACCTCATCTACCTTATATTATTTACCTCACCTCACCTTACATCATGCTATCCTAACTCATATTGCATTAGGTCTATCCATAGGCGTAATTTGCGGGGGGACGAGGGGTACTGTACCCCTACTTTTTGGACTGAGGGGAACCGTACCTCCACTTTTTAAACAATGCCAATCGATATTTTATTAATGAGCCTACCCAGAGATCGCAGTTTCCACCTTGCTTCGTGTATGTAAGAAATTGGTACCCCCCACTTTTTAGACCAAAGTTACGCCCATGGTCCTACCTTAAATTACCTTGCCTAACAGGTAAGGTATTTTAATGTGGGCCTATACAAGCAACCTGGTTGCAGCGGAATTTGATTTGATATAGAGCATGCGTTAAGCTGGTCTTTTGTGTGGCGTTGAGAAATTTCAGAGATTTACATTACAATTTACATATACAGGGTGGTCCAAAATAAACCGCACAGTGACAGTTTTCTTGATATAATGTATAACAATTCAATGTTTAATGCCATATTTCTTACTTATTTATACATTTTCTCTGACGTCATTATTGACTTCATCATTGTTTATCATAGTTTATGGTAAAGAAGTTGTTGTTTATAAGAGATTGTGATCATGGGACGCTTAACTGAGAATGACCGTTGTCTAATTTGGAATCTACGAACTCAGAAACATTTCTTTCATTGAGCCTGACATGTGGCCCCCAAACAGCCCGGACTTGAATCCAGTCGACTACGCTGTTTGGGGCGCCCTTCAACAGATGGTATACCGTCGTAGAAGTTTCACTACAGTGGATCAGCTGAAAGAAACAATCGTCACAGAGTGGACCAAGCTGTCACAGCGTTTCATTGACCGCGCAATTGATCAATGGCGTCGTCGGCTTCAATGCGTTGTCCAGCAGCAAGGAGGACACATTGAACATTTTATGTAACGAAATCCATCCATGTAATGTTTCAGTAAAAATAATTGCTGTGTTTTTGTGAATTTTCACGGTTATATTTGAATTGGTCTGACTAAAGTACTATCAATTTATCATTGTGCGGTTTATTTTGGACCACCCTGTATATACTACAACTTACCTTGATTTGTTTTGCCTTACCTTACCAGCTTACCTTACTATTTCTACCCCGAGAAACAAACAGAAACAAACCGTGACCTCTATTTTGCAGCGATTATGGGTCCATCTTTATGTGACCGGAATGGCCCAGAGTGCGTTCATACGAGATCTTCCATTTGCTTAGCGCCAGCTAACTGATATGTCGCAGTTCACTTGGGAATCTGAATGGGAATCTGAATGATGCGAATGATGAATGTATACGTTTTAGTAGCGAATACCAGACGCAATCGGTATATACCCTCGGGTAATGTACATTCTAGCCACCGGTTGAATACCATTTGGGGTAATGCTTAAGTTGTCTGTCTGTCGACCTGTCTATGTGTCTGTCTGTATGTAGGCGTGTGCGTGCACCATGTGTTTGCTTGTCTGTCTGTCTGCCTGTCTTTTCTTATTCTTGTCAATCCCTCCCGCAGTCCTTCCGATCGCTTCCTCCCTCTATCGGGCGCTGACAGGCATCACCCAGCAACCAACATCCGCAGTCTCCGCAACCCATCCCCTGCTCTGCCCTAGCGCTGCTTCTTCAACTGATGCTTTCTCACTAGCCGCAGAAACCGAGGCATTTGCGAGCGAGCATGCGCAGTCTGTTATGGCTGGCATCTCTGGGACGTTGGCGGCTGCATGGACGCATCCCAGTGGGATCTGAGGCTCATCTAGACTATACAACAACGGGTATCTGTTGACGGGTGATCGCTAGTGTGGTCGCTATAGACCGCTAGGGGTCCTATGTTCGCCGTATTACTACTGCTGCTATTGGTACAGACGGTACGTTTGCATGCAGACATGACGTGTAGTTTGTTACAAGAGGGATATATGGTGTAGCTATAGATCGCTAGAGGTCGTGTTTTTGCGTCTTGAAACATTCTTGATTATTGTAGACATTTGTTTAAAACACGTACTATGCTTACTATTAACTTAAAATTACTGGATGTACGTTGCTGTCTGTTGCAGCTTGCTGTCTGCTAAGATCAGAAACTAAAATGACTGAACACTGACACTTGGTGTCTGGTGGCGTTTACTTCAGTCTGCACAGCCAGACATCGTTGTTTAATGACTACTAGAGGCAGCAGTAATGGCTTGCTATGGCAAACAACAAGCATGCTTTATTGTCCTATAATTTAAGCCTAAAAACGCAGTTTTAGTCACATTTTTGGTTTAGTTTATATTTGAACACGTCAAAGTTTTAGTTGATAGGTCAAAGCGAGCAAGCGTTCAAGCAACGTTAGTGTCTGATGATATCAGATATTGAAGAATACAGGCGTTCGGCCAGCTTCCATAGATGATCGAAGGCAGTAGGCCTACACAGACGGACGGACAGACGGACAAACACAACGAGCGATACAAAAGGCGGACCCATAACAAAAGACTTCTAACGTATTTCGGACAACGTTCTCCGTTCTCGTAATCTGCTTAAGATTTCCATTCAGGGAAGAATTTCATCTTGTGAGACCTTCGATGTACAAGTCAGCCTACATGCAAACTGGACTGCATTAAGACCTTATTTAGATTTTAGGCCTTTTGAGATTTTCTGACCTACACGGTCAAAAGAGGTAAGGTGTACCGTACCAGTAATTTTTCATTAATAATTATTGTGTTCGCAAGACCCTATATGCATTGACCATATTCGGTTCTTAGTATTGTTATCATCATTATCATCATCATCATCATCATCATCATCATCATCATCATCATCATCATCATCATCATCATCATCATCATCATCATCATCATCATCATCATCATCATCATCATCATCATCATGGTCGTCGTCGTTGTCGTTGTCGTCATCATCAGCATCATCAACAACAACATCATCATATTGCATTATAATAAATCCGAATCTGAGGCACGAGGTAAATGTTGAGCGAAGGACCTGCACAAGGTCCCTACACAGTAACAGTCTCAGAGGAATTCGAACCCGTGTTCTCCGCTTTAGAAGCCCAGCGCTTTAACCAATCGGCTGTATAGCCCATCGCATCTAATCTAGACAATAGGCTATTACGATCTTATTTGTCCATCATTTTGTCGTATTAAAATCTCAATTTTGACCCAGTCTAGTGGTTTACGTGCTCGACTGTTAACCGAGAGGTCGGGGTTCAAATCTTCGAGATATCTGCCCCACCTGCGCCCCTTAGTCCGCACAACTAAATGAGTACACCGACCGTACACTGTCGGTGGGAAGATGAGACGGCGAGGGAGAGGACTGGTCAGTGGTCACCCACCATCATATGCCGAGGCTAAGAAAATGAAGTTGCTAACACTTCAAACCCTGGCTGCCTCTCAGGTCAGCTTAAGAAATTGCTGCTCTTCTTCTTGTCTTATTTAGACCGTATAAAAATCTTATTCGGACGATTTTTAGAACCTATCTATATCATATTGGTGCCTTATTTAGAACGTACACGTGTCTATAGACCTCATTCGAACCTATCTATAAGGCATTTAAAATCATCGCATTTGAATGAAAATGTTTCAAAGGCATAAAGTTAACCAGAGTGTCACTGCGAAGGGGATTCTCCAGGAAGGGGTAACAGCAATGATCCGACGCACTTTCGTTCCGAGGGTAGAGTACATGGCTCCGTCTTCGATCCACTACATCCACGCGGACTCCAAATCCGATCGGACATCGACCGATTTCCGGTTAGCGGAACCGGAAGTGGATCGGACTGTGACTGAACTAACAAGTTCCGCTGGAGGACTGGTCCAGGCACATCACCTCAAGATCCAGATTGTCGAGAAGGACGGAAACTGGTTTGCACTGAATAGCGCCCAACTTGAGCTCTGTCGACGTCTCGAGAAGGGAGGCGTCTGTCCCAAGGTCAGGGTCGACATTGTGCCTAGTGACGAGGTGCCCTTGAACGTGCGTGACCTAATGACCTTGCCGGCCACCCGTACTTCCGGTGACGAAAAACGGACGTCGAAGACAACACAAAAAAGTAGGAAACTTCTGGTTGTTCTAATTACAAAACATGTCTTACCTTTAGTAGCTAACATGTTTCTAAACACTTAAAAAGCATCTATAAAGAATCTTTCAAGTGGTTCAGTGGCAGGCTGAAACTGCCTTTGCCTTTTAACTCTCTGTCCAAGATTTGAATCCAAGTGCATCATAAAAACTTGACAATTCGTTTTCGAGTCGTGCTGTCTGGTTGCTGGATTGAGGCTGTCATGTTTGCGCTTATGCCAAAGTATCCAGTTACTTCCTGTAGTGTAGTTTAACTGTATCACCACAGTATAAGTAATTATTTATACTGTGGTATCACCACTGTATAATTCTGGTGAGAGGTGTAAAACAAACGAGTCCTTACCTTACCTTATCCAATCTGGTCATACCTTACCTTAATCTTCTTATCCATCGCAATACCTTTTAGTGAAAATTACTCATGTTGCTGTATTCATCGGACCACGCCGTATGCGACAGCAGAATATGTTAATACCCATTGCAATACACTTGTCACATCCTTCGGTAGAATCTCCTCATAAATCAGACCCTCGCTGCCACTATCGGCTGCCTGATTATGTCGCCTTTTCATTGTCGGGACGAGATTGAAGAGGAGAAAATGATGCGTTTCCATGCAGTTACCGAACTCGTTCCCTTTGACCCACAGATTCCCAACTATACGGCATCGTTATGGACTGGAGAATGGCGTTCGCCGGCTTTTCGTTGGCTGCCAATGAATTCAAAATGGCGGCCTGCGTGATCTACGCCTATGGCTGTATTGTCGCGTGTGCAGAATGGCGTCAATTACAGCTTTTGCCAGACGATGAAACTGTTATGACGTAGAGAATGACGTCAGTTGCAGTTCATTATCGTCATAAAATGGCAGCCAAACTGTTAAACTATCGCGATCACAACATCTGTGACGCAACGATTGTGTTGTGACGTAGCGAGTTAAGTAGCGTCTACTCTCTACTGCAATGCCATTGCGTCGCAATATTAATAATAATAATAATAATAATTAGGGCTGTACCGAATAGGTGATTATCACTATTCGGCCGAATACGAATAATTGGACCAACTATTCGGCCGAATACGAATACGAATAGTGTACAAAATAGGTCTACCGACAACATTCAAAATTTCAAATGTAAGCAAAAGTTTAGTAAATTTAATACATAAACTAAAAGTAAACAGTTGACTACATGTAATTTTGCATCCTTCTGCCAGTCTGTGTAAACTAGAATGGAACTAATTAAACTAAACTTAGAAATTGTCACTTACTTAACGTTCACTCCACTTGCTATAGCAGCCGCATATGCAGAAACAGATGGCACGTGACCACTATTCGTATTCCGTCCGACCGCTACTATTCGGCCGAATACCAAATAGCTATTTGGCCCACTATTCGGCCCCGAAGCGAATACAAAGCGAATATTCGGTACAGCCCTAATAATGATCTTTTCTTTATTAATTCAATCCGACAAACGCAGTAAGATTACATTGAGACATGACAGTATAATTATCAATATCTTAACTAAACACACGTTATGGCAGCCATGCAAGGCGTCCGCCCGAGGGGGGTTGCGGGAATCGAATCGCGTAATGCTGCTCTCCTGGCCATGAGTGTACCATTACTCTATCCCCCTCCCCTATTGCAGCTGTTTGGCGGCGACGGGTACGAATAAATGATCTCCGGTATTCTCGGTCATTTGTCAAGTCTACTGCCCATTAGTGTATGTACAAATGATGTTATGTCTTCATTTTTATTATCTATTTAGCGTTGCCTTGGTCTGCTTTTGTTTCTTTATCCTTCGAATCTTGCATGTAGTGCACTGTGTGGGATTCGGTCAACTGGCATTCTCTCTACATGTCCAAATCATCGAAGTCTTCGTTGAACGACTTTGTCTAGCAGAGTTGTTTGGATACCTAATGATCGTCTTATGTCGTCGTTTCTTATTTTCTTCAGCCTTGAACTCCCTGCGATCTTCCGCAGCTGGCTCATTTCTGCTGTAAGAATTCTTTTCTCATCTTGTTTTCACATTGTCCAACGTTCCGATCTTTTCATCTGCTTTTATGACACTTGATGATTTTCAAGATATATCTTATACAAGTTTGATCAATTGTTGTGGTATTCCTGCATTTTGCATCGCTCTCCACATTCCGTCATGCCATATACTGTCGAATGCTTGTTTGAAGTCTATGAAGTTGATGAAGACTTTCTGGTTGTGCTCCATGCTTTTTTCAAGTAGGGTCTACCTATACCATTGTGAATAGTTGAGCAACTGTGTTTCTTCCTGGTCAGAACCCAGCTTGCTCTTCTTCAAGTGCTCTCTCAACATAATGCTTCATTCTGTTTTGAATCATTTTGGTGAAACTTTTCCTGGAATGCTCTGGTAGCTAATGCCTCTGTAATGTTTTAAATCTTGTGGATTTACTTCACTTTGTATATAGGGACGATTGTCAATTTTTCCCAGTCTTCTGGAATGTTTCCCTCTTGTTGAATCCTTGTAACATGGAATATGTATAGTTTTAATAAATGTTTCTCCTCCTCCTCCTTGAAGTAGTTCTATAGTGATTCCATCCATGCCTGGTGCTTTATCCTTTTTCATTTTGTTCATAGCATCTCTTACCTCTTCTTGTAGAAATTTTGGCATACGTTCTTCTACGTTGTTTGTGGACTAGTTACCTAGTTTTAACCTGATGAACCGCTCTATGATGCTTAAAAGGTAAAAGGTTAAAGAGGATTCCCTGTTTATTGACTACGGGAAGCGCTGCGTTTTATGGCAATTGGCGATCTGCATGAGAATCTGTATATGCGCATGTAAGCAAAATGTAGCCTAAGCATTCGATTTCTGTAAACCATGCGTTTTTGCTGTTGCTGGTCACTCCTTGACACGCCGCCATGTTGGAGAACGTCGCCTTGTCTGAAGTTATTGCACTAGGTTCAAAGGTGAAACATCTGCGGAGTGGACACTCCAACAAAGTCGTTATGAAGGCCCCAGTAGGACTGTTAAATGCTTGTAGACACGGCCGATGAGATGCAGATTCTAATTTAGACCTCCTTGACCCAGCTGACCCAATATGCAGGTCCATTCTAGACCCATGAAAGAAATTCCCCAAGAGTCGAGATCTCGCGATTTAAACAGAAGACAATAGCTTTTGAAGAAGAGCCTGGGAATTCTCCACGTACATATATCTTTCAGATATCCCAAACAAAATTTATACAGTTGTGTTTAATAAGTCTCCGGAGACTGAAAAGTGACAGAATTAATCGGTTTAAATATTTCCTCCAGCTAATAGAACTGTGTTGTAAAGGAAATTTACTTAGTTACCTATTATTTATGGCAATTTCAAAGTAAGTAATTAAATAATTTAGTATAGGAACTTCTAGAACTCGTGAAGTAAAACCACAATCCCGATCTCATATATTAGATATATATTATTATACGTCCATGAGCATGTACACAGCGCCTATGTAAGTGCTTCTTGAGTTTTGAAGGGGCTATTTAGATGTTCAAGTATTGATCAGAATATCCAATCTGAATATCAGACTCATTCGTATCTCAACTATTCTTTGTAACGTTGCCACACCATCGTGAGCAATATAAATTATATAAAACCTACAGAGAATTTCTATAGCCCTCTGGTGATGAAAGTCAGTTTGCTTATTCTGCTTATTCTGCAAGATTCACTCAAAGAAACAATGTAATAGAGTGGATGCTGAAAACTATGAAACGTTAACCTTTACTGGAAAACGTCATTTATTATGTTAAAACATCCGCTCGGAAAGAATGTTATAGGCCTATAATAATTACTGTCAATCAGTTTATTAAGTTTTAAATTTTTTATAAAATTTGTACTAAAATCTTTATTCTATTCCACGACTGACGACTCCTGGTAAAAATGGCAACTAAGCCATAGATAAACCAGGTGGACTTTATAAGAAACGTCAGTCCATGAGGGACAAAAAATCGTCAACCGTGACACATTCCGCATATTTCAATGTGAAGAAGTAATGCCCTCTGTCCAACGTAGCCCTTCATTCTTTCCTTCTATAGCCTAACTTTTCATTTCGTCCTTGTAAACTAACCCTTCACCTTTCTGCCCAGCTAAGCATTCATCTCTTCCATACATCTTTTACCGTAATCGTAATTGTAACTCCAAATGTCTAATCTGCAACTTGAAAGCTGAGCGCAGGGCACCAGCTTATTCATGAGCGCTACGTTGAGTCAGAGAGATTTTCCACAGATATCAAATTGAGCTCCAAATCCAGTTACCGGAGAGATCGGAGAGTAGAGGCAGAGGAGCTACTGAGGCGGGTTTCCTTCAGTTCGAGAAAGATTGTAAGGCCAAGGATTAAATGAGTCAGGTTAGGAATTCTTGAAAAGGCGAGATTTAGAGTGGATATCTTGAGGGGCGATAGATAGAGGACCTTGAGGCAGGTGATGGTGGATGAGTAACAATACTGACGGAGGAAACCGAAAAATTTACAGAATTCAGGAGGTCGATCGTTCCAGAGTCGAGGTGCAGTGTGATATATGGTTCAGTTGGAGGACTTGAGATGAGTAGTGACTGGGGGTCGGGAAAGACTGATAGGTAGATGATCGAGTCAAGTGGGAAGGCTGCCATGGATGGTGAAGAGTTCGCGAAAATACTCGGACTGGTAGTAGCCTATTGTAGCCTAATGATTTATTTTAGGTTACCACTCATAATTAATCTACCTTATAGAGAAACCCTCGCTTATAGACTGAACCGCAGAGTTTCTGCGCTGTTCTGGAAGCCAGTTCAGTTTGCACACGCCTGCCTATGCAGTTCGGTGGGCTGCAAATAAAGAGCGCTGTAACGTCCACCGCAGTAATAATAATAATGCTCGCGTAGATTAACAATCGGCCGTTTTGTTTCGATTTTTACGCAATTAATATCAGAAACATTGCAGAGAAAGAGACAATCCAACAATCCAATTTCGTGTGATTTAATGCTTCACGCAGATTAATTGATAAGCCTTCTGTGCACGACCATACACAAACACGACAGTTCATTTACAATAATGCTACAGTATATGCATTTACCTAATACTTATATATATATATAATAT
Organism: Allolobophora icterica; assembly: GCA_963556255.1. Taxonomy (NCBI): domain Eukaryota; kingdom Metazoa; phylum Annelida; class Clitellata; order Crassiclitellata; family Lumbricidae; genus Allolobophora; species Allolobophora icterica. Next base: position 55,181,696 of record OY744602.1, on the reverse strand, counting down.
ATATATAATATATATGATGGAATGCTACAGTATATGTATACATATATATATATATATATATATGCACACATATCTCACTGTCCACGAATATGCATATATATATGCATATATATACGCATAGGGCAGTGTAACGGAGGGAGGCAGAGAAAGGGAAGGACAAACACACAACTGGCTAGACATAGGGACGACATATATTTGTGAGTATTAATTGTGAGGGTGAAGGAGAGCAGATACATGGGAGGACAAAAACTACTGGGAGGACACGAATGAGCGCAGAGAAAGAGGGAGAAAGAGAGAGAGAGAGATAGGTACTGGATAGGTAGGTGAATAGAGATAGATAGACAGAAAGATAGATGGATAGACAGACAGACCGGATAGATATATAGAGATGGGTAGGTAGGTGGTTATGTAGGTTGTAGGCAGACAGACAGACAGGCAGACAGACAGATAGATAGATGGGTAGATAGATACATAGATAGAAAGATAGATAGATACATAGATAAATATATATATATACAGAGAGAGAGAGAGAGAGAGAGAGAGAGAGAGAGAGAGAGAGAGAGAGAGAGAGAGAGAGAGAGAGAGAGAGAGAGAGAGAGAGAGAAATGGAGCGAATCGGGAAAGATGGAAGACGTGGAGGGAGGGACGGAGGTTAGAAAGAAGAGAGAAATAGACATCTTTATAAATTTCACATATGGACAGTCATGCTGGTAATCAGTGCTTTTTTTCAGCCGGAACGGGCCGGCACCTTCTTTCAGCTACTAAACAGCAATTTATTTCTTAATAATAAAAACAATAATTCAGTTATTTTAATTTCATTTCAGTGTTGTGAACTGTATTCAGTGTTTATTGAGACACCTCCCAATCCCCAGTCCCGTTTTTCTCTGAATTTTAGCCCTTTCTTAATTGTTTAGTTCCGGAACTTATTGTTCAGTTCCGGAACCTTTTTTTCTAGAAAAAAAGCACTGCTGGTAATTATGGATTAGACATGTCCTTCTGGGCCAATCATTTCAGCAGTGCTGCAGAATTACCATGCCATAAATTTCTTAAAATATAATTATTAAATTGATTTATTAAACACCAACAATAGACCAGAGAACAGACACAAATTTGTGTTAAATATAGCCTACTTAAGCCTTAGAACGATTACATAGGACCATGTAGTGGATAGCTTAGTATGATAAAGCGTTGTTCACTTCTCGTGGTTCGAATCACTGACCTGATCAAGGCACCAGTGACGCAGAAGATGACATTAACATCACTGACAAATGGCCACCTGATCTACTGTAGTGCTCCAGCCACTGAATCAACTCAGGCATCTTCTGCAGAAATAATTGCATTTGGCATCCTTGAAGCATCATCCTAATCACATCATCAATCTCGTTCAGAGAGAAACCGGAATACTTGAGCGGACACAAGGAACGATTTTGTTCTGTTTTCTTCAACCACTTGTCTCACCAAGATGCAATAAATGATCCCAGACAGCCGGCGAAGCCAACCGAAACGACACTCGATGGTGGGTCACCCCACAGGATACCCGCACGGATAGAGCTCTCGGCCTTTAACACGGAGAGTAGGCTACGGGGTCGAGCGACTGGAGCCTCCACTCAGACGGTCACCGTGTATGGGTCTTGAGCAAGGCCTTTATGCACCGTTGCTCAGCGCCATCGATGTTCTGTTGTATTGTATAGTCGTGTGCGCACTTATGAACTTTGGAAAACGGGGCCCTAGGCGCAAACATTTTTGGGGGCCCTTCTGAACTTGTACGGTTTCGGTTATGTTTATCTGCGAAACTGAATTGCACAGAAATTCAGTAAAAAACAACTTTACATTTCTTGTCGCGTTGTCCACAGAGATGGCGATGACATTAAATGACACGTTAATCAGCAATGCTGTCACTTTCAAGTAAGATTCATGCTGCTTTGAAACAGCTTTGCTATTGGATACGTTACAACTAGGTCTCAAGATTTGTATAATTGAGCCTGCTAATACATTAGGCCTAATACACCTTATTGTACAAACATCTGAGGTACGGTACTTAAATTACAGGCGGTGGGACTGTTCAAGCTGACGTCAGAGAAATTCCACGAGTAGATGAAAAAGTTCTTCCATCATCACTGTATTTGATTTGGACGAGAATTCAGTTAATTGCTTTGCCACAAGTAGTTAATCTAATGTTTCCTGCCAGAACTTGAATTGAAAGTCCGAATTCTAGATCGACTGAGTTTATGTTGAGAATAACAGTAGGTCTACAGCTCTTGTAAACCTCTCCTGTGACGACAGTGAAAGTACATGATATATGCTAGTGGTTCAACTGCCTATTCAGCTCTGCCTGCGGGGGCAACTCCTCTTTGTCTTCCTTCAACAACCACTTCATCAAGCAGAAGAATTCAAGCAGAAGTGAAGAGGCTATAGAAAGTCTTGTGAACAGTCCTGGCTACATTTCTAGCCCCACACCAACTGAAGCTGAGGAGCGAGCGACTGGGTTGTGTTACAGATAATATTTGGAGTTGACTTTTAAGATTCCCGAAATCTTGAAATCTGCTTGATGAAATGGATCTAGATGTAATACTTGGAGTTTTCGAGAGATAAGCAGGTGCGTTGGAAAACAGAGGAAACAGCTTCATCCATAAGAAACTTCTTTCGTTTTTCTGTTGAAAGGACCTATAGGGGTCGACAGTTTTACAGATTACCAAAATACGCGAACGCGGGTCAAAATCTGATGTTGTTAATGTGTTGCACACGAAACAATATCGATAGTTTACTTACCCCTTTAAATTTATTTGCATAACTAGCAAGAACTAAATTGGTCACACATCTAAATAGATGAAAGTAACAACAGAAACAGTAAAACCTAATTTATAGAACTATTACACTTTAGTTTACAAAAGTAATTGAAGGGCTGCCTCAATAACCAGGTATGTCGACATACCTGGTTTATGTGAAAAAGTATGCCAGCGTGCTTGGAATATTGTATTCTATATAACCTGCAAATTTGGTGCAAATCTGATCATGTTTGAATTGGCTTTTGGATGAAACAGTATGTCGACATATGTATTTTAGCAGCCGGCAGCATTACTCCAATGCAATAACCCGGTATGATAAAAAAATGGCGTTTTTTCTTGTAATCTTTGTATTAAAACCGGTGCAATAATCAGGTTATTTGACATACCCGGTTATTGTCTCTTACTTACTCTACAATTCGCTGATTTTGCGTTATTTTTTTCTTACTGTAATGTAGCTATGATGACTTACCTTCTTACTGCACGATTAATTTGTACTGTGTGCTAGTCACCATTTGGTGCAAGAATAAGGTATGTCGACTAACAGCAGACGATTTTTGCTTCATACTGGGCTATTGAGTGTCAATAACCAGGTATGAAGCAAAATGTCGTGGAAAAAACATTAAAGTTATCTTTTGCATTGCATTAGGTAACTATTTCGTGAAAGACAATAATAACTCACATGGTGCTTCAAACAGCTTGTCGATATCTCGTAAAATGGCTTAGATACAACAGTTTGAAGTGTCAAATCTTTGAAGCCATTTTCCCAAAACTAACAAAATCCGACATACCTGGTTATTGCTGCAAGCCCTTCAATTATGAAATGTATTCTGTACCTTCTTTTCGTCGGTAGTCCAGTGGCTGTCCAAAGCACCCTGCAGGCCTTACCTGCCAGTTTGAAGCCAAGAAATAGCATATTTGTCTTAATCCCACGCTGTAAGAGGATCATTAATGCCACGAAAGAGTTCAGGTATGAGGATCTAACCCCTTCCAACATTTGTTCAGTTAATTAGCCGGGGGGGGGTTCGAAGAAGAGCTAGTGGTTTGAACACCCAACACCCCTCGACAACCAAAACACTGGGTTTTAAAACACTGCAGGTTTCTTATTTTGTTTGACAATATTTGGCAACATTTGTGTCTCGCCAGTTGATTGGAAATGAACATTATTTAATAGGAATAAAAATATATCTGAGGATTAGCTCGAAGTCATTTTCCACATATTTTAGGTCTGCGAATTGGAATGGGATTTTATCTATTCAACATCCTCCCATAATATCTGAGCAATCTTTATATCCACACATACAGCCAAATCTTGTACACTTTGGCCTATGTATATATCACTTCGCTGTTTCAAACAGAAGTAAGTACCAGTGAAACAGAGTACACTGAAAGTAACCCAAAGCTAAACGCAGTACGGTACAAGTAAATAATTATAATCCACCCGAACTCGTAGAGAATCGAAATCATAAACTCGCAAATATCAGCTGAAGAAAGTAGCTCAGAAAATCAATATTTTAACAGAGGTAATTCCACTTATAAACTGGCAGACCACAACTGAAACACAACTGAAACACAACTGAAACTGGATGCAAGTGTACTCAGTGGACTGTCTTACAGACGCATAGACTGGAACCTAATTGCAGTCTTAAAAAGGTCAGTCAGCCTCCTAGTTCAGCCCACACCCGTCTAGCAATCGTCGTCAGTCGCTCTGCATGGCCTGACTGTTTCAGATGCTAAATTTATGCAGACGTCTATGAACAGAGACAGAGGAAAGGACGAAGACCCATGGACAGGTCCTATAAATGAGGGTGCAATGAAGTGAACAATGGGTATAGATGGATGGATAGAAGGAAGCAGGGATGGATGAATGGATGGAGGGAATACAATGAAAAGGTCGGATGGACAGTTTGGACACTCACATATATATATATCTGTGCAGTGGTGTAGCGGTATGTTGTGTGCCTTGTAACTGGAGGGTCGCAGGTTCGAATCTACCTCAAGTCACTGCATAGCGACCTTGGGCAAGTTGGTCACCCATAACTGTCTGTGAGGAAGGCACCGGGAAACGACCTCACTCATCTCATCCCTGGGTGGCATAAAAGCCAATGGACCTGTCTTCGGGTAGAGAACTCATCATCATCATCATCATCATCATCATCATCATCATCATCATCATCATCGTCATCGTCATCGTCATCGTCATCGTCATCGTCATCGTCATCGTCATCGTCATCGTCATCGTCATCGTCATCGTCATCGTCATCGTCATCGTCATCGTCATCATCATCACCATCACCATCACCATCACCATCACCATCACCATCATCATCATCATCATCATCATCATCATCATCATCATCATCATCATCATCACCACCATCATCATCTTCATCATCATCATCATCATCATCATCATCATTATCTTCATCATATCTTCATCATCATCATCATCATCATCATCATCATCATCATCATCATCATCATCATCATCATCATCATCATCATCATCATCATCATCATCATCATCATATGCATGTATATATATATGTCGCGGTCGACTCCTTCGATCGCAACGACGAACCAACGAAGGAACTATTAAAAGATCTTTATTTAAAAATAAAGTCGATTAAGTGTAGAGTAAGTCAACTCGTCTATCAAATATCACAATCGTAGACAGCACACAGGTTGGCTGGTCTCGATTGAACGTCATACGATCAATGTTCAACGTTTACAAATCTTCGTCAAAAGGCCCTTAATGTACATCAGGTCTATCTTATATAGAGTTCTCCCGGATTCCAGAACGTTCTGTGACGTCACTGTACTTTTCCCTGGAAAGTCCTACTGAACACGTATATCCTTGTTGCATGTACCGAATTAATGTTGACAGCTTGCTGCAGAATTTTCCGTGCGATGTAAACAAGCTTGTTGACGCGTCGGTTTTCTTCCCTTGATGCATGCACCCGCGTAGACCGCGACATTCCCTCCGCCCTCAGATGATGACACGTCTTCAGCACCATCTCGAACGGGTCATCACGATCAAGCCGGGCCTCCAGACTCCATCTCGACACAGCATACACAAACAAAACAAAACACATCAGTTAGTCAATTTATCTATACAATTTGCGGGCTCGATCCTTGTGTGTCGGGCCATCTCCCCCCTTCACCCTCCGAGTCACAACCGAGAGAGGAAATCAGCCACCGTGTTCTGACGTCCAGGACGATATCGAAAGTCCACGTTAAACTCTTGCAATGCTAACGCCCAACGAGTCAGTTTCGCACTCTTAGGGCTTGCATCTGTGAGATAAGACAAAGGATTATGATCTGAATAAATGATTATCTTTGATAAGAATATCCATGACTTGAATCGTTTAAGTGCCCAAATTACTGCGAAAGCCTCTCTCTCAATTGTAGACCAATGCATCTGTGTATCTGTAAGTTTAAGGCTAGCAAAAGCAATTGGTTTTTCTTGACCTTCTTCGGTCCACTGAAACAAGCAACACCCGACCGCGGTGGCACTTGCGTCAACACTTAAACCAAATTCCTTAGTGAAATCAATGGTATGCAACTGTGTAGCTTTACTGAGATCATCCTTTAACTTATCTAGTGCTTCTTGATGCTTTTGCTCCCAAGGCACCTTCGTAGGTATGTTATCTCGTGTCAAATCAGTTATTATCCGTGCTTTTTCAGCTAAAGCAGGTATAAAATTTCGAAAATAACTGAAAAAACCCATAACCTTTCTAACTTCTTTCTTTGTTGTTGGAGGATGGATATCATTGATCGTAGCGATCTTACCTGGATCAGGTTCAATACAACCTGACCCTACTATATGGCCAACAAACTTTATTTTGTTTTGTGCAAAATTACATTTTCTTAAATTCAAAGTGAGTCCTGCTTCCTCAATAGTTTGCAAGAATTTCTCTAGATGTTCTAAATGGTCATTCCAATTCATTGAAACCACTGCCATATCATCGACGAATGGTTCGGTAAAACTTCGCACTGGATGTAAAACTTGGGTCATAGCACGAATAAAGGTATTGCTAGCGGACTTGAGTCCAAACGGCATCCTTGTGAACTCAAAAAGTCCTGCATCACATACGAATGCCGTAAGCCATCGATGTTCTTTCCGAACTGGAATTTGCCAATACCCCGATTTCGCGTCGAAAACACTAATAAACTTTGCCCGTCCCACCTTTTGTAAGACGTCAGCAATGTCTGGGGTCGGGTAACAATCACCTAGAGAATATTTGTTCACTTCTGACGGCAAGGATTCGTTGCTGTTACTTTTCTCGATATTAACTTCTAAGTTATCTTCTTCTGCCCCTTTATTTATTTGTACACATCGATCTACGCCAGCTACCATCACTACATATTGCGAACTATCCCTTAATAGGTCCACAACATGGGGTGTCAAAATAACCCGTTCATTTAGTTCAGGGACTGCAGCGAACATGACGCACAAAGATGGCGCAATGTTTGTCGTTCCTTCCATTGAATTAGCTAATTTCATTTGTAGGTATACTACATCTGCCTTACATCCTTCTCCCTGAAAACCAATTATATTAATCCGTTTAATCACGGGTAAGTTTAGTGACTCAATTAATTTCTTATCAATACAACAAATTTCTGCTCCTGAATCAGATAATGCTGGCTGAGAAGGGAGATCTTCAATCTGTACATTGATATACGACCTCTCGTGTAATCCATCAATACTATTCTCGTATACCCTTACAGCAGTTTCCAACCCTATTGGTTTAGAATTATCCAATAAATTCCCTTGCTTTACCTGTTCAGGTATCTCATGCAACACGTTGACCTTCTCAACAAATGAGTCGATCACTTCTTCAGTTGGGTTCCCAAATATACAAGTACTCACCTTTTTAGAACTTGGTTTGGTCTGGCACTCCCTTGCCCTATGACCCTTCTGATGACATAGGAAACAGAGACCCTTTACCTTGGCCTCCTCCTGAGACACCCTCGCACCTATCTTGGCTTCACCCCTTAATTCCGGTTTGGGAGACTTGGGTTGAGCTGTCTGGTTATTGACTTGAACATGTGGTTGACCTCTCGTCCAATTGTTATACTTCGGTGTCGGATGACTACGGCATACTAAGTCATTCCCACCATCATGCGACGCTACATAAATGTCAGCCGCATTAGCTATGTCTTCACAGCTCAACCACTCCTCTTTTTCTTGGGCCAAGATATAATCTAAACAAGCCTTCGACAAGGACTCCTTAAGCCGATCCGCAACCAATAAACTTACAAGTTTATCAAACTCATCAGTTATCTTTCTACTTTTCAAATAATACATAAGAGCCACACGCAATTTGGATGAATAGATCGTAAATGATTCGTCCGATGCTTTGTGCAACGACCAAAATCGGGCTCTAAGATTTGAAGGGCTTATCTTAAACTCCCTTAGCAAAAACTCCTTCAGGAATTTGTAGTCATGGAGCTGTGCCTCAGTAAGGCGCATGGTTAATGCCTTAGCTCTTTCACTTAAAATGGCTAGCAATAATTTTGCTCTAACATCTTCATCCACCTCATACACATTAAACAAACCATCCAAGTGATCAAAGAAACCTGGAATTTCTATAGGGTGGGAAGGAAATTTCCAAAGAATATTCTTAAGGGCATCACTATAACGCTTAGTACGACTTGCTAAAGAATCTCTAACATTTCGTTCTTCCTGCTTTTCCTTCCTCTCCCTTTCTTCTTTCTCTTTCCGTTCCTTCTTTTCTCTTTCTTCTTTCTCTTTCCGTTCCTTCTTTTCTTCCTCTCTCCTCTTTTCCTCCCTTTCTTCCTTCTCCTTCCGTTCCTCCCTTTCTCTTTCTTCCTTCTCTTTCCGTTCCTTCTTTTCTTCCTCTCTCCTCTTTTCCTCCCTTTCTTCCTTCTCCTTCCGTTCCTCCCTTTCTCTTTCTTCCTTCTCCTTCCGTTCCTCCCTTTCTCTTTCTTCCTTCTCCTTCCGTTCCTCCCTTTCTCTTTCTTCCTTCTCCTTCCGTTCCTCATATTTACGGATTTCGAACTCCAGACGGCGCTTCTGCAGCTCGTAATCCACTCCTGTTGGAGATATTGGACTACCCTTAAATTCCTCTTCCTCTTTTCCAATCTCCATGGCCCATTCTTCCATTAATTGATTTCGATCCCATGACATAACATCATCTTCGTCCCTTCCTGCCTTCATAAGATACACCCTAAGGCGCTCAGACGACATTTTGCGAATATTCGCTTGCATCTCTGTTGTCAACGCTTCCATTTTTACAAACAGTCAGTCAACAACAAAAAAAAACAGACACCACGCGGCAAACCCGCCACACAAAAGGAAAATTCCACAACCCAAAGTGCAACTATGCAGTATCCAAAGAAGTACACTCGCCAAGTACGCAAAAACTATACAAGCTCACGCAAGTCTGGCCTCGATCACAACAATGGATCAAATTGCAAAGAAATAATCAGCAGATATTGAAAGAGAAATAATGGCTGCCTCCCACTCGGCTGCAACTCCACTCTCTTTTCTCCTTCTCAGCCACGACAACACCTAGGATCTTACCCGTATGTTGACTGCTGTCTTCTGCTGTCTCAGCCGAACGACGCACTTCGTCCGTCCGACTGTCGTATGCCGATTCACCCGTCTCCCACGGTAGAAAGGC
>OY744602.1:55152263-55164763 GCA_963556255.1 Allolobophora icterica | reverse complement strand
TATCATCATCAGCGTCGTCGTCATCATCGTCGTCATCATCGTAATAATACAAAGTACAAACGCCTTAGACTAAATGTTAAATGTTGGTCATTTTCAGAATGGTCAGACGAAGAGGTGGACAGCTCCGAAGGCGAATGGTCAAACATCGATGGTGACCACAGTTCGGGCAGCTGCAGTGGAACTGCGGAACTGTCCTCAGACGACGAGAACAATTGTTTACTATGAAACCACGCGAGATTATGACGTAATGTAAAGTAACTGAAGCTCCACCTACTGACTGCCATGGGTGGATGCTGGCCTTGCAACACCAAGTATGTGGTTGGGCGGGTTGGCGTCTCCTCCTCTGAAACCGCATGTGAAAATGTATGTAAGCATATGTATGAATGTACGTAGTATGTGTGCATGTACACATGCATACATGTAGGTATTTATGTGCACATGTATGTATGCACATTCGTTATAAGGTAACTATAATATATATGCATAGTCTATGTAGTATGTATGCATATATGACGAGTGTATAAATGTCTTTTGCATGTATCTGCATGTTTATATATACATGCATGTATTTATATAGGTATATATGCAGACTATGTATGTATTATGTATATACATGTATTTATGTAAGTATTTATATGTATGTATGTACAATATGTGTATATACCCATCGATGATGTATGTCTGTGTATATGTATTTATGTGTATATTTATGCGAATACATATTTATGTATGTGATTATTTATATAGCGCCGTTCAGACCAAATAATTCATGCCTTGACATCAGAGATTGGCATTATAAAAATTCCATTTATGACAATAGCCCAATATTTATATAGCGTCTTTGCTTCGAACCTTGTGCTGCAAGTTATAAGCAGGTCTTGTTTAGTATATGTTGTCAGAATGTATGTACGCACGTAGTGCCTGGTAAAATGCGCAAACATCACGTGAACAAGATGTCTAAATATAATATAGCATCTGTTTAAACTCTAGAAAGCATTATATATCTATAGGGCCTATACATACGCATCTGTTGTGACAAGAATGTTGGCAAGTTCACCGCTATCGCACAATTATGGCTTTCTAAGCCGTAAAAAAAGACAATATATAAACTTTTTATTTATTTATTCCAGATATTTCTATAGCGCCTCTGGAGTCTACTACTACTCAGAGGCGCTCCCGACTACAGCATTTGATACTTGTGCCGGAATTTTCACGCCGAAGCGCCACGAGCAATTGCGAGTGAAGGACTTGCCCAAGGTCCGTACGCAGCGGCTAGAGTGGGATTCGAACCTGCAACCCTCCGGTCACAAGACGCCGAACTTACCACTGAGCCACCACGTCCCACACAATAACAAACATTTGAAATAAATGCAAATAAATAATATATAATATTATAATAAAGAATAAAAAGGCCATTGATATCCATCTGTGATGAACTTATATTTCATCAGTAAACATCACGTTACATTATGACCTCTGAGCATTGCATTACACGCGTTTCCTTTGAATTTCGTTACAATTGCATCATTTCTCTTCCCTTGTTCTCACTCCTCCATCCATCGAACCCTCACCCGACTGGAATCAATCATTCCTTACGGGCGGAATCAGGCGCCGAAATAATCTCGTCAGATTTGATGAAACTTTTATCAGATTGTCACAATGAATTCTCCTGGTAGACATTCACTGCAACCGATCGCAATGTGGCAGACTGGTGATGATGTCTTTGCCATTGGTCTGTGCGTACAGGGATCGAACACTGACGCTTCCTAATATGAAATCATCAGTTCTTTGTTGAGTCGTGTAACCCCTTCAGTTGTTGAATTACTGTTGTCGTGTTTACGCTTAAGCCGAAAGACCTATTTTCCCTTCTCTGTCTGATCTTCACACCAACAAACAGTGAGTAAGTAAGTAAGCAATCTTTCAATTAGCACGTGACAAACACTCGTACTTTACAACAACATTATATGCATTGGCGAAAAGTAGCATAATATCAGTATTATTCTTGTATTAACTACACACGTTGTCACACCGCAACATGGTACAAAACACAAGTTTAAAGTAATAGAATGGATTGTAAAAAATGGAGAGAAACCGGTGAAACAACAAAAAACAGGTGCAATATTATAAACAATCTGACAGTGTCACATCATGTTATGACGTGGTTCGCTAGAGGGACAGTTGGAGCAGAACTCTTGAAACACCTTCTGCCTTGTTGGGATTTAACCCCAACGTCTGGGTTGACAGCCCAGCATGCTCACCACTAAACCTTCGCGCAGGTTAAATAGTAGAGAATCGCTGTGAAGCCTCTTCTGTGTATTACTATCGCCCTCTAACGAATCGGATGCAAACGAATGCATCTGGTGAACATTGGCGATGACGCTCCAAAATTAATAGTTACTAGTACTGATTTATCTGAAGAACATATATTTCACGAACTTCAGTAAAAGTCAAGCAAGGTAACTTTAGGGGAATTTTCAACCCTTTTTTACCAAGTCCATCGGGCTTTCTCCTGCATCAGGCCTTCTCCCTTCGAGCATCTTCCTTTAATATAATTATGCACTGTTTTTAAAAAAATCGGCTCATAGCAATTTCTGCTTACCTTTGGGCAGCTTATACGGTGTATAATTGCACTTGTAAAGACGTTTCAGCAGTATTCACAAGAGGAGTGCAAAATTAGCTAGATAAAAGCTACAAGCTTATACAAGACTTTATTTCCAATCAATAAAAGTTCATTAAGTGTGTTTCTTAACTAATGCAATAATTAGTACCAACAATTACTATAAATAATACTAGAATAATAATAATTAATAATGATAATAATAATAATAATAATAATAATAATAATTAATAATGATAATGATAATGATGATGATAATAATAATAATAATAATAATAATAATAATAATAATAATAATAATAATAATAATAATAATAATAATAATAATAATGATAATGATAATGATAATGATAATGATAATGATAATGATTATAATATTAATAATAATAATAATAATAATAATAATAATAATAATAATAATAATAATAATAATAATAATAATAATAATAATAATAATAATAATAATAATAACAGCAGGATTAATAATACCATGAAGAGTAACTGTAGCGGGAATAGTAACAGCAGCAAGAGTTGTAACAACAATATCAGCAAAACCTTAGGTCTCAGTTGTTTCTTGTTAAGTCATGTAGCCTTTCAATCACCTACCGAAAAGCAATGCTTTTGGGAGCTGCCTGTATAGCACTATGTGATTTTCTTACTGTATTAGACTGCAAGTAAGGTGTGGAATTAAAAAGGCAAACAAACAAACAAAGAAAAAGCAACAAACAAATGAGGAAACAAAAAATGTTTAAGCAAAGAAACAAATAAGTCAATCAACTAACCAGTCAACGAACAATAAAACTCTGAATGATTCAATCAGTTAATTAGCCACTCGTTATATAATTTGATCAGTCCTAAGCTAAGGTAGCCTAAATAGTAGGCCTAAATCATGGAAGAGTGTTTAATTCCTCTAGGATATACAGACCAATGTTTTCCCGTTGTTATGATCATCCTATCTCTCTCTCTCAGCGGCTCTGATTTTTTTCTCCTTTGCGTCATCCGCTACTCCCTCCTTTCCTCCCTTCTTCTCTGAAGTCGTCTTCTTCCCTCGCTCTCTTTCCTTTCAACCCTTCCCTCCTTCGTGTCCATCCTCCATGTCCACCTGTTTCATCTTCTCCACCTTCTCCTTTTTCTCGTCCTCCATCACCTCCTCGTCTGTTCTCCTGGTTCTCATCTTAACCATAATCTAACTCCTTGTTCTCCTCAATGCCTTTTCTCACTCCGTCTCATCAAATCCTACTCCCTGCTACCTTAATCTTCTTCTCCACCTCATCCTAATTCTCGACCATCCACCTCGTCATCCTAATCCTCTTCTTCCTCTAACTCCCTTTCATGCACCTCCTCCAACAGTTCGTCCCCGTTCTTCTCCTCCATGTCGCTCTCCTGCCTCCCTCCCATCCGCCCGTCCGCCTTGGGCTCCCGGATCTCTCGGCCAGAGCCGTCTACGGACCAGTACGTAAGTCAAGTAGGCTGCATGCGTTCACTGTGTATAGAGAGCAATAGGCAGCTGCGCCGATACGACCATCTAATCTCCAGTTCGTTGTTTAAGGCACGGCTCGACTGTTCGGGTGTAGGTAGGTGAACTTCGAGGGAGTTAAACGTCCTTCTCGTACGATCGGTGGCCGAGGTAAGGGCCGCAAAGATGCCCCTACTCAAGCTCAGTGCCAAGCTCGACCGGACGGACAGTTCGACGTCATGGGGGTTTCGACTGATTGGAGGAAAGGACTTTGGAACCCCCCTCACGATTCAAAGGGTAAGACGTCCAAATGTCATCTACTCTACTATGTAAGAAATCCTATAAGACACAGTAATGTGATATGATTTGATGTAATGTAATGCACTGTACTCAGTGTACTGCTAACGAAATCCTAACGCTAGTTTAAAAACTTCCATGACGAAGACCATTTTGAAACGGTGTTAAATATTCTGAACACCAAAATGTCCTCCAACTAAAAGGTGTTATAAGGCAATGTATGTATCATAGTATGTATGTATGTAATGTATGGTTAATGGTTATGGTTATTGTGGTTATGTATGTATGTATGTATGTGTGTATTTATGTGAGCATGCTATTGCAGCAGTTGATGTAATTGTTGTACAGTAGTAGTAGTAGTTATTGTTGTTGCTGCTGATAATGATGACGACGACGGCGCCAAAATCGCTTACTCTGGTGTTGTGACGATAATTATGATGACGATATGATGGCGATGATGAAGTTGAATGTTCGACAATGTAATCTATGTTGATGTCACATAAGGGGATTCGAACACTGATTGCAGGAGTAAAGAGCCAATGCTCAAGCTATGGTCCCACCTCGTGAGAGGGTAGAGATGAAAAATAGGAAGTGTAATCATTCCTTTCACCCAATCAGAGAATGAGGTTAAGTTATGCAAGTACAAGAATTCTCTTCACTCATTCCGATTGTTTAGTAAGAATGTCTTGTGGTCTCCAGTGTTATTTTAGTTCCAGCATTAATTTCTATTCCAGTTCTTATTCTATTCCACTGATATAATTTTAGTTCTAGTTCTAGTTCCTCTTAAGAAATAATTTTTATTCTTATTCTAGTTCTAGTTCCTCTTAAGAAATAATTTTTATTCTTATTCTAGTTCCACTTCCTCTTTATAAATAATTTTAGTTCCAGTTCTAGTTCCAAAAAATTATTTGTAGTTCCACTTCCAAATCCACTTACAGTTATCACAGTTCTAACATGAACGGTTAATGTCTGTCGGACAATGTGAATGCGACTAATAATAAAACAGTTTATAGGCAGACACGATAAAAAGTTACCAGTCAGTTATTTTACTGTTGAGTTTCAAAAACACCCGCATCTCAAGGGATTTGCTCAATCGATTTCTGCGACCTGTAGACATCCATCCTGCAAGGCTGCAACAGAAAAGATTTGACGAACGCCTCTGATGCGGGAGCTTAAACTAAATCTCCAGCTATAACAGCGAGCCGTCGGTACAACTGAATGTCTATAGTCTGCCAGAAGTCAAAGAGACTAGGAACAGCGACATGTTCTTCAATTTCCTGAATGTATTTAGAAAGTTCTGCTGAAATGCTGTCAGGAGCATGTTTGATGGGGAGTCTGAGTACCTCACTCTTGTTGCCAGAAGTTTGAACCACAGAGCGTATATTATTTTATAGAATATAGAATATGCGGAGAAGATTCATCATAGCGCCGCACCGTCACGTCAATCAAGAGCCGTCGTCATTCCGTATAGTTATTAGTTAACGTTAGAATTATCGGTTGGGCAGCTTAAAAATTAATTTTTATTCTATTCCGTTCTCGTCTTGAAAATTAATTTTTATTCTATTCCGTTCTCGTTCTTGAAAAATATTGGAATTTTTATTCCTATTCTATTCTCGTTCCACAATTATTTTTCGTTCCAGTTTTCGTTCCGTGGAACTAATATTAAATAATTATTATTCCTATTCTATTCCCAGGAACGAAAATAACACTGGTGGTCTCTGACCTGTCCTGTCATGACCTCGTCTGACCCGACATGACCTCAGCTCGGGTTGTAGCCGTCGACGGATGCCTCTTTGATTATGCAGTGGAGCTACAAAAGTCTTCGGATTCGATTAGATTATAATTAGATTCACTTCGATTGGATAAAATTGGATTAGTTTAGGTTTTAGATAAAGTTTGGATTATAATTCAGATCAATTTGGATCGGATTCAATTATTGTAGTCAATTGTATTTTACTTAACAGTTCTGTATAAGATCACAATACATTGGACTAAATTAGATTAAACTAGAACAGAGTAGACTAAATTATATTAGACCAGATCAGATCTATATTTTATATCAGATCTATATATCAGTATTTGATTGTATTCGTTGGAAGATGAGAAGGGTCGAAGGGTCGCCATACGAAAAGAGGCACATTTACATTTTTACATTTTATGGTATGGTATTTGGTTATATTACATCATAATTAAGCAGAAGTGCTATCGGTTCCAGTTTGACTACACTCGATTCCTGAGTTAAGAACAATTTGGCCAGACACAAAACAGGTTGGCATTCGAGTGCTTTGCACTTTGATCACGCTTTATCATTTCCGGTAAACATCTTGCATCGAGAAATTTATGCGGCGCCTTAGTACGTAGGGTACCTCTCATTGAACTTAAGATCCGCAGCGAATGCCTCTCCACCTGCATATGCAAATTGATGCCGCGGATGACATCAGGTGTTAAACGTGCATCGCTGATCGAATAGCATTATTAATAACGGTCTTCTGTCAATTTTGCCCTACAAACCGCCTGTTCTCTGCACGAGCTGCAGTGATGTTCGGGAGCTATACGGTTTTATCGCCCAGCCTGTACTTCGTGTAGGCTGTCTGCAGAATTTCCGCGATTAGAGACGCCGCTACAGGTCGTGCCAAAAATAGTGCTACACAGCCTGCGCCCGATTTAGAGGAATCCGTGCATACCTAGCGATGTCGAACAGCGATGATGTGTTTGGTTGTACAGGTCGTTTCCTATACCACCCTGTCACCCCTGTTTTAGGTCACGCCTGGGAGTTTGGCTGCTCGCTGTGGCCTGCAGACGGGCGATGCCATTACGCGAATAGGGTCGACGCCAGCGGATCTATTGAGGCATAAGGAGGCACAACAGAGGATCATCGATGCTGGCAATAACCTGGAGTTGACTCTAGAAAGGTGCGTGGATGGATGGATGGATGGATGAATGAACGGATGGATGGATGTGGATGAATGGATGGATGGATGGACTGACGGTCGGACGCCTTTTAACACATTTCAGAACGCAACATAGGCCTACATATTGACCTAAACAGGTGCGACTAATGATTGCAAATGTAATCACTTAATTACACGGCGTCTCTCAAAAGCAGCTCATCCTAAGCGCTGCCGACCTGGCAATACAAACCACGATCAAACAAGTGGTTTTCAAGCGCTTACAAAATGAGGTAGAGAAAAAGCAGCAGCATCGCGGAGGCCACCGGACAGCTTATTAGAGGAAGTTGGACAGCGTAGATTCTTTGCTGTACTGGAGAGGTTGCAGATGTTGTAACAACCAGGTAGATGAAACTGAGGAATGTAGAAATTAAACGAACACTGTATCTGACGCAGGTGTTAAAACACGTTCATCATGATATGTTTTTGCGTTCGAAAGATATGCATATATGATATCTGTGGACTATATATATATTAGGGTGGTCCAAATTCATGAACATTGAAATATTTCAGAGGCATGTTGTTTATTTTGTACATCTGGTCCAAGAAACCCATAGTGCAAAATATTTAAAAGATTTGACTACATTTACAGGTCGCTCAATGCTGTCAAAGTTTTAATATATACCTACTACAGTGTAAATACTGCGATTGGCAGGCCGAGGCGGCCAGTCAACGAGCAATGAGCCTGCAGTCTAACAGTTTGCCATTTTATTGTTAAGAGTATACAGGGCAGCTGAAATTAGTGTCTAATTGACTGTGCAGTGTCTAGTATCGAATAACCATATGAACGCTGTCGGCATGTCACAATGTCACACTGTTCAGAAAGTCTCATTTAAGAGGGTGAAGACGACGGTGATGCTCCACCGTCTGGAGTAACGCTTGCTTTGTCTCTTCGTCCATCGTCAGTGAGTCGTTGAAGGTGCTGATCATGGCAACTCCTCTCTCTGCCCCATCATTCGCGACTTTAAGTTTTTCAATCGTCCTCCTACCCTCTTCAAAGCCAGCATTTTGTTCCCACTGCTCAGGAGGAAGATCCAAGAACGTCTCCTTGATACGGAGAGATTTCAGAAACTTCAGAGATGCAGAATAAGCAAGATCGCTCAGGCTCATTGTTATTTTCTCTCCATGTTTCTTTTTAGGAACCCACCTCTTGCGATCCATCTTCTTCTCCTTCTTCATTTGCGTCACAATCTCTCGTTTCTCGTCCGTTGACAGTTTCTCAGAGAAAAGTGAGAAGCCAGCAAGGTCGCTTCCTAAATACCATAGATGGCGTGTGAAAGTAGTAAAGGCCGCCTTGGAGATCTTCTCGTTTACTGCATTGTAGCGAATTAGGTCGTTCAGGAGAGCCCGGTCATTCCCAGCGGCATCACAAGCTCGTGAAGCCTCCACCCAGGTTCTGGAGTAGATCAGGACAAGTAGTAAAGACCGCCTTGGCGATCTTCTCGTTTACTGCATTGTAGCGAATTAGGTCGTTCAGGAGAGCCCGGTCATTCCCAGCGGCATCACAAGCTCGTGAAGCCTCCACCCAGGTTCTGGAGTAGATCAGGGCAAGTAGTAAAGACCGCCTTGGCGATCTTCTCGTTTACTGCATTGTAGCGAATTAGGTCGTTCAGGAGAGCCCGGTCATTCCCAGCGGCATCACAAGCTCGTGAAGCCTCCACCCAGGTTCTGGAGTAGATCAGGACAATGAAAAGAGCTACTTCACGGAGACCAGCTTCCTCAATCTTGGTTAGCTTCATGTGTTCACGAAACATCAGGAGTTTGAGTACATAGATGGCCTTGGCCATACATAGTGCATGGTGGAATTCTCCAGGCTTTCTGATTGGAGCGTGAAGATCCTCTGTCAGAAATACAGAGACAGTTGACACAGTTCTGCATAATCGTCGCGTGTACTCCTGTTCTCCAGGCAAGTCTTCATGGTCACGATGGTAGCGTCTCGCCACTCCTTGTAATCATTTATTCTTAAATCCTGGAATGCATGGAAGCCGTCTTCATTGTTCACGAAAACGTTTGAATAGCTGGATATCTGGTCCAGAAGATGCAGCCATCACTGCTTTGAAGACTGTAGCCAAAATAAGTTCCATTACGTGATATCTACACGCTAAATGCAACAGAGGTCGTCCCAATTCTACCTCGATCAGGTGGCAACATCCGGAATGGATCCCAGTGTTGGAAGCAGTAGTGTCAAACAAAAAAAGCTTCAACATGCTTCTCAAAGGTCCATTCTCGAATGATCTGGACAGCGGCATTGGCCATGGCAGCTCCAGTACCTGATGGCAGCTTTGGTACAGCAAGGAGTTTCTCGAATTCGATATCTGGGCTTGAAACCAATATTGGCAAACGGTCAACCTTTGTGCCCTCTCCATTTCCTGTAAGGTCAGGTAGCAACTTGCCATCCCAGTGTAGAACTAAAGAAGCATCTTTCTCCTTGATATCGCGGATGAAGGATGAAGGAATCCCTCAGATTGACCGTTGTAATGATTCGTCTGTCAATTCTGGCACGCCGATGCGAGCTTCGGGAAATAGACCTTTGGCCAGACGCTGTTGCATTGACATTCAAGATGTGAACCGCACGCCTATCAGAAATGTTGCTACGGTCCAGCGCCGATAGTCAGCTCTGTAGTCAGTTTCAGTCGTTTTGAGACAATAGAAGATTATCGCGTCGAGCGTCGTTGAGTAGAGCCATGTTCTGATGAGTCAGAGTCCATTTCTGAAGAGGATGTATTCGATGTAGATGACTCAATCAATTCAATCTTTGATCTCTGAGCCTCCATCACAAAGGTAACATACCTGAATTCCTGTAAGAATGGATGTTCCGTATGCTGACAAAATGATTTTTCGAATATCTGTGGTAAATTTACTAAATCCAGAAAAATTAATATGTATCGGTCAATGACCTAAAAAAAGGTGTTCACTGTCTCTACTATTGCATAGGTCTACTGGAAGTAGTGGTGAAATTTAACAAGTTTCAATCTCCAGCGGGGATGGAGCAGAATACCAATTTAAATCATGGTAAGACAAGCAGCCAAAAAGCTTAGCTTACCGCGGACCATTCTCATGTAAAATTTCGATGCTCGTGAGCGACCCCTAAATATTACATTTCTCACACAAAATTTCACACAGGTTCTTTTTAGATCAAAATGAAGTAATGTATCAACATGCCTCATGAATTTGAAAACAAAATTTTTTTACATGTGATTTTGGACCACCCTAATATATATATATATATATATATATATATATATATATATATATAAAGAGACGCCGTGTAATTAAGTGATTACATTTGCAATCATTAGTCGCACCTGTTTAGGTCAATATGTAGGCCTATGTTGCGTTCTGAAATGTGTTAAAATGCGTCCGCCCGTCAGTCCATCCATCCATCCATTCATCCAGTGGTATACGATATGACGTATACCATGAAATGACTTGACAGATACAAACACACATATACAATAAATATATATATATATATATATATATATATATATATATATATATATATATATAGTGTATATGTGTGTTTGTATCTGTCAAGTCATTTCATGGTATACGTCATATCGTATACCACTCTATACTATAGCATCATGCATCAGCGCCTTTGAGTTTCTCTTAAAATGACGCTATATAAATTTGCATTGCGATCACGACTACACATCGTATCACACCACATCATATGAAATCACACCATCTAATCTGATCTAATAATGCATCAGTCGATGGTCGCTTCCAGTGAAATTTCAATAACAAATCATGATTCACTGGAGAAGCCATGGTGAAACCCGATAGATCAGGGAAACTGGAAGCCAGGCTACGTTGAGTATGCAAGCTGAAAGAGACCTAAATGAATCAAAGAATTTTGCAGAACGAACTGAACTGCATGACGGCGTGTTTCACATCTGTGGACCAACTATCGAGACTGTCCGAGATCCCAGCACTGTCTGCAGGGTGCGGGACACGCACCCAGATTCACAGTGTTCATTGATCGGGTGCAGTATATGTGTACATGTATCTATTGCTATGAGGGGTGAGCTTGGAGAGCAATTGGATAGGCTGCTTAAAACGAATTATTTTATGGGCGATAAGGCAGATTTTTAAATGGATAGGCAGTATACCCCTAAGCCGCCGCCGTTAGCCGCCGAGCCGAAAAAATTTCTGGAAGCCGATAAACCGCCGGAAATTTTGCGGCTTAGCCGAAAAACCGCCGAGAGTTATTTCACGGCTAGCCGCCGGAAAATGTTCGGCTACAACATGCACAGACATGTGTTTAGAAAATTTACACGCTGGGTTGCTTGTTTCTAGCCTATTTGGTATTCTGTTTTGTAGGCCTATGACTTTATGTGTGCCACTGGATAGTCAGTTTGTTCATGGTATTGTCTTACAGATGTTCTATTGTCTAATCAATTGCCTTACTGTAACTCAGAACTCTCTATAGTCGATACACTTTTTGTACGAACTATGTGTTTCAAGCCGTAATTTTTTTGCCGGATGCATTTGTAACCGAAAAAGGTAGTTTACGCGCTTTTACGGCTAGCCGAAAAACCAGCCGTAAATTTGCTCAAGCCAGCCGTTAACCAGAAAAATTACGGCTTAGGGGTATGATAGGCAGTCAGTGAAATGAATGCAATATGGGTAATATGCTCAATTGTTCATTGGTTGGGGCTTTAAGACAAAGACTTTAGAACTATTTGCAGTTTGTGCAGATCTTAGTTAATCATACCAATGAGATGAGAAAATAATGACTTATATATATAGTCAAATCCGCTAGGAAACAATGCAAATAACTGGAGGGATTAAGACGCAAAAGAGATCTGAATCTACGAATGCCCCGTATGAAAGATTAGCTGCACATGGCCATGAAGACCATGGCTAGAAAATGCCACGGTGGAGTAAACCACCAGGCCAAACTGCATGCGCATTCAGTACGGTTAACAAGTAAGGGCCTACCACCCAAATGAACAAATATTACAAGGCAATCAAATTTGCGAAGTTGTTGGCTTGCGTCTAGAAAGAGAAATTCCGTTTTAGAATGATTCAGAAGAAGTTTATTACTAGCCATCCAAGAGTTGATATCGACAAAAGCAGAAGCAAAGCAATTGGAGAGCTGCAGGATTAGACGGACGTGAAACTATATCATACGAAAGGAATAGCTGGGTATCGTATACAGCCGCAGACAACTGGT
>OY744602.1:55119763-55147263 GCA_963556255.1 Allolobophora icterica | reverse complement strand
CCTAAAAAAGTTTGTTTATTCATCCCTATATAAGATCTATACATATATTTAAGGATTGACAATTGCACTGAAAGTATAGTCGGGCTTGAATTCTCCAACTGCGGTTTAACTTTCAATTTGACTAATGAAAGACGTTCAATATATACGTTGCTCATGTCTTTGACTTAATTTTGTTAATATGCTAATTTAAAACACGTCACTGATCTATCAGCCAATCAAAAACAAATTGAAGGTTTACACTAGGAAATATGAATAAATTTTTTTCCGATGTTGCTAATTACCAACTTCAATTCGTTGCCTGCAATTCAGAAATAGGCCTTATCTATACATATAATATCCATATAGCGTCCGTCTGTCGGGGGACGCTACGTCACAAACGGGTTCTGTTCAATTGTGAAACATAAACCGTTTGTCTTGACGACGGCGATAACCAACGATACATATAGGCCTATAATATGACGTCATAATATGACGGGCAAATACACTAGTATTGTATAGGAAAAGAAAGTGCTGCTAAATTTCTTCACGGATGATCTGGGAGAAAATTAGTACAGACATAAGCATGTAGGATGTTTATTGACAACCATTTTTAGCTCAGTTTTGCCTTAAACTTTTCGCTGCTAGCTCGTCGGACTTGCTCGTGCATCGGACCTTGCTCTTGAAACAATCTTTTTGATATACGCTCCGCTACAATTGATTCAACTCAACATACGTTCTGGTTACCTAAAGTTGCGCCTGATGAGATCAGTTACACAACCATGTAAGCAGCGCTTTTGGGGAGGTGCCTAAAAGGCGCTATATAAACTATGCGTTTTGTTACATTACGTCACTGTTGTAGTCAGCTTGATTGGTTGATTGATAGGTCGGTCGACTAACCGAATGATTTATTTATTGTTTGTTTAACACTGCGCTACTGTATGCAAGATTTATCTACCTGCAATTTGTCTGCCACTGCATCTGTTTACTGCACGCTTCAGTAACACGTCACGCATGACTAAATTTGGTGCGATTAATTCTAATCACTTTTTCTTACGAGGTTAATCAGTTTTTCTTAAATTTAAAACCTAAGCCTGTTCAGCAAATCTAGAACAGACGTTCGTTATTTGCTAGCCAGATAAACCAAATGCGTGATACACAATGCATGTCGTTGGTTATTGTAACCAAAACCACACATAGGCCCAGGTGACAGATCATCTCACTTAGGTGACAGATCTTCTCACTTAGGTGACAGATCTCCTCACTTAGGTGATAGATCCTCCTCCTTAGGTGGCGAATCTTAAATCACATATTTGGCTTCTCAACGCAACTATGCGGTTGAATGGAACCTATGATGTCATCTGGGATCATCGATATTACGCCAACTGTATTTTGAAATTATGCTTCAAGACTCGTTCTTCAATTCAGCCGCTTTGTCTTAAGCTGTAAACGAGTACAGTGTAAACATGATATACACAGTCGAAACAGAAACTGAGAAATAAATAAATTATAATAAATATTATTTTAAAAATTTAATAAAGGAATAAACAAATAAATTAACCAAAACAATAATTTTAAATGAATATATAATAAAATAAACAATTTTAAACAAATAAACAATGCCAACTAAATTTTTAAGAAATTGAATAAATAATAAATTGATAGATAAGCTTCAAGGTTTTTTTATGATTAGGAGTGGCCCGTCAGCAGCGCCCTCTGCACCATCCTTCAAAGGGGGTGCTGCCCCAGCGCCCTCTGGAGGGTCGTCCTGGCGTCCTCAAGTGCCGACTGGGCCACGCACGATGAGAGTTGGTAAGGCCGGAGATGCTCGGACGCTGCCTGCCACCGCCGGAACTGCAAGGATACCCATCTGCCATCAATGTGCAACGGCCATCAGGTAGGTCGGTTCACTAAGTCAGGTCACTTTGTCAGGTCAGTGGGTTGGGCCAATAGGTCGAGTCACGCCACTAAGTCACTTGGTCAGGTCACTTGCGTGTGAAATTGAACAACGTGTAGAACCTTCTATAGAAAGTTCTCGAAGGTCATTGTGTCCTGTCTTGCAGTATGCAACATGGGTCATCGATTTAGCTAGTATAAAAGCTTCGGGTCATTGTTTCAGGGTCATGCAGGTCGTTAGGTCAGAGTTCAATCACGAAGGTCAATGAAATAGACCATGTGGGTCATCGATTTAGGTAGTTATTTGGTCAGGTAATTCATATAATCAGGTAATATCGTAATATCGTAAGTCAGATAAATCAGGTAACCATTTTTGTTCTGTTTAATCCATTCAATCTCTAATTCACTTGACCCATTAGGTCACAAGCATGCCAACTTACCAGTTGCTAGGCAGTCAGCCACACAATCAAGGCAGTCAAATGAGCTTGATGAATAGCGACAAGACTGAAGACTAAGTATCGATGGCGCACCAAAGCTAGGCCTAATTAGTTCTACATCCATAAGAACTATCCGCTGAGGCAGATAGTCTATCGCTGATAAGCAATTTGAAACAAATAAGTTTTAAGCTGAGAACTAAATGACAAAGCGCAGAACGAGCAGATACATGGAGGGAGTTCCTAAATTAAGGTCCAGCAACTGGAAAAGCTTGTTCTCCAACCACAGTTCTCGCTTTATGGATAACCAAAAAACTGGAATAGAATAAGTCAGCTATTAGCAGATACTATGAGCGCTTCTGACGCTTGTTTAAAGATGATATATTCGAAGAATGACGTGTTCGCTGGTAGCCGGATGCGGTTTAGTATAGTGCCCGATAAGACTAAATCCACTGTATTCTTAGCAACAGATGTTGTGTTGCTGGAATATTTATAGTCCAATGCTGAAGGCTTACAGGAGAAGCACGTGGAAATTCCATTCCGGACTATTCGTTTTAGCTGTTACCAACCGGGTAGCGGCTGCCGTGCGATGATGATTGTAGCCTTTGTAGGGTTTAGTCAAATCATCCAAAACGAGAAAATTCCACGCGGTTGACTTGACTAGCATCACAGAAGCGGCACTCGGACGCAATAAATTATACCAAAGAATAGACGAGACATTTGCAAGCAAACGACTTTATTTCCAACAAAAGTACACATTCTTTCCTAACGAAATTTACATTGACCGGATGTTCCGCCAACGAGAGAGAACCCTGTGTAAGACAGCACCTCCCCAATGGCAGGGGAAATCAGCTGCATACATGAATTGAGATAAATGATGCCTGGGTTCGAAATGAGGATATTACACAAATTGAGAATTTGTGGACTTGCATACGAATCAAGACATGCGCCAAGAACCAAGAAGTTTCTATACAAAATTTAAGGTAGAGATGGGCCTGTAATTAGTGAGGTCACCAGGGTCAAGACTAGAAAAAGATAAATTATGGCACGAACAATGTCAGATGGAAAGATTGTTTTCGGCAAATAGTAGTTAAACAATTGAAGTAATGCTTAGACCGAGAACGTCAGAGAACTCACTTCGAGGAGATAGGAATAATGTCAAGGAGAGAGCTTTCACTCGCTGAGTAAAAGATGAGTCTGCGAAATTCTGAAGGTTTTGCTGACTGAAAATAGTTTAAAACAGAAGGTATAGAATTATGGCAAAGGAATTTATCAGACGCAGAGGAACCAGCCAATTTCAACTTGATGCCAGAAATTTTATCTGCAAAGAAATCCGAGTGCACAATGGGGATGAAAAATCTCCCCCCCCTTCTCCGCGTACGAAGGTTACACGAGGCTCCCAGAGATCAGATAAGTTAGATATGTAGACTTGGCAGAGGAAACGAGTTTTCGTACAATTGCAATGTAATCTGGAAGCACTAAGGGACCTGACTTCGAATAGGAAGCAATGGAGAATGTGTGTCATGGCGATCGCTAGAGCTCCAGGAGTTGACAGCACAAGGTGACACAAGGTGCAATGTAATTTAAATCTAAAAGATGGAAGACGAGAGTGGTGCCTCCAATGTTCCAGCTGACTTCTGCGGTCCATAGAAAAAACTAGCAGAGCTGGACTATAAGGTTGCAGCTTGTGCTTAACAATTTTATTACTTCTAAAAGGGATATGCCTATCATAGAACAGAGTTAAAGTGCAGTAAAACTGCACGGCTGCTTGATTAGCTGTTTCCTTACGATAACAGGTCGGCTTCACCCGACCCAATGTGTTCTTACTGCTCGTTCTTTCTGTTAGAGGTCCGTTCATTTCGGCGCTGGACAAGACATGGTGCCCGGATCACTTCATCTGCGCTAATCCCACCTGCCGCGTTCCTCTGATCAACTGCGGATTCGTTGAGGAAGAGGGTCAGCTCTACTGCGAAAGGGACTACGAACAGTACTTCGCACCAAAATGCGGCAAGTGCGGCCGCTCCATTATTGGTGTAAGTCTACCAAATAGTTCAAAGTGCCCGACCAGAGCTATAACAAAAACCCTATATGTATGCATGCATATATGCATGTGTACTATGTATGTATGTATGTACTATGTAAGTATGTATGTATGTATGCATGCATGTATGTATAATTGTATGTATGTATGTATGCATGCATTTACAGTATGTATGTAGGGCGTATTTTGTATTTTCAAATGCGATTGTCCTATAGCACAAAAAGCTTATTTGTGCTCCTTTAATATTCACTACCTCTTAGCAATCCTATCTTCCTATAAGATGTACAGATTCTATTAGTGCTCCAAGTTTGTGACCTTGGTGTGACTCTAGATTCCGGATTGACAATCTCATGCTGCCAACATTACACACTATCCTGTGTCTTTGACTGAGACAATTACGATCTATTTATCGTCTCTTACTCATGCTGCTATCCAGACTCCTCCTGTACGTTCACTTTGTTTCATCATATCTGTAGTACTGCAATTCAATATTCTTCTTCCTCACCTTTACGACTCCTTACAGTCAGTGCTTCATGCAGCTGCCAGCCTTGTTTTCCGGCTTCATCCAAGGTCTTCAGACTTCAACTGTCTTCAGTTACAGACTTGATGTCTTAAAGTCACACTGGTAATCTTTTCCAGCTAAATTCCAATTTAAAGTTGCTGTCCTTGTATACGAAGCGCGAACCCTTCTCTTTCTTATAGTTCATTTCGCAAACAAATTGAAGGCTATTTTTTTCGAGGCACCTGGAAATTTTTCCAAGGTTTCCTGGCAACCTTTTCAAGGCGTTCCTCGCCAGCTTAAAAGATGCTGGAGTTAGTTATAAGTACGAATATTTCATAATAGGCAAATGAAATGAGATATCACTAGAGACTTTAAACTACAGGGAAGTCTCAACTGGTGACTCGCACACACGTGGAACCAAAACCAACTTGAGTGAGACGTTCAGCGTCTCAATTTGCTTCAGTATGATGTCCGTGTCAGTGTAGAGAAGCTGTGTCTCTGTGTTCACCTGTGTCTGTCTTAGTTTTTTCGGCCTGCCTTGATGAATACCTCTTCGGTCTTCAACTACCTCTCTCTGTGTTTCCCTCTCTTTCTTTTTGTCGTTGCTTGGTTCTCTCTCTCTGTCTCTCTGTCTGTCTGTCTGTTTCTGTAGCTGTCGCTGTCTGTGTTTGTTTGTCTGTCTGTCTGTCTCACTCTCTCTCACACACACACACACCACATTACAGCCTATGTATATATGTCTGTTGGTTTTCGCCTTAGGAAGTGGTCAACGCATTGAAGAACACCTTCCACATGAACTGCTTCCTCTGCAGCAAATGTCATCAGCCGATTGGAACCGGAAGTTTCCACAATGAAGACGGAGCCATCTACTGTCCCAAAGGTCAGTCTAATCTAATCTAATGAAATATAATCCAGCTTAATCTGGGGATAGATTCCAACTTGATTTGGGTAACAGGGCTTTGGGCTGTGAAGAAAACTTGAAAAGTTGTGGGCTAACAAGTTTGGAATAGACGGAGAAGTTGAAGAGACCTGATTGGGACTTTTAAGATTCTCACTAGAAAGGAGGTAATGCAGTGGGAGAGGATTTGAATCAGCGTCAAAAGGACGACCGGATAGGCTCTAGTCTATAGCACAGGTATATAAATAATTTTTAAAACCGACAATGCTGTTAAGGCAAAAATTCTGCAGTGTAAGTTTTGTAAACTTATTGAATGGTTCGTATGATAGCACCAGTAGACAACACTACCATAATAGTCTTCAACAGGAAGGATTGACTACTGAGCATCTGCTGTAATTTGCCGTGGTCAACGTTTTTTGAACCACTTGAGCTCACGTTATGTAAACCATAATCTGATCACTTTTTTTAGCGCCTTTATCCAACAGGCTACTAACTCTAGTCGCTTCAACAGTGTGATTCTCGTTAACGTTAACGATAACGAAAATGTTCGTTAACGAACAAAAAATGATTTCGTTAACGATAACTATAACTATAACTAAAAAATATCATTAACTATAACTATAACTATAACGAAAATAACACTAACGAAAATTCATTGCAATTTTCGTTAATACGAATAAAAAAAGTGCAATATCAACTACCGGGTAACGTGAGAACGTGAAAATACACCCGTTAACGAAAGCAAAATTATTCCTATGTTCGCCTTGGATGTCGGTGAATATGGAGCGCTGTGTAGTCATGAAGCTGAAAGCACCCATTCGTCAAAGCTCTAAGCAAATTATTGTGTAACACGTCTTCATAATTCAGTGTGATTTTCATTAACGATAACGGTAACGAAAATGTTTTCGTTAACGAAAGCAAAATGATTTCGTTAACGATAACTATAACTGTAACTAAAAAATATTATTAACTATAACTGTAACTATAACTAAAATGAAAAACCATTAAGTATAACTGTAACTGTAACTAAAATAAAATCTGTAAGGAGAATCACACTGCGCTTCAAATGAAGATATCGTCCGAAATAAGTTGTAGGCCTACAATCCTTACATCAGCGCCAACCTCCCTGCAGTTACTGATGATGCCTTGTGCAGTTTGATAACGGTTCAATATTAACCAATATACTTGCAGTTTTTGACTTGATAATAGTTATGATTGTGATGTCGATGGTGACGACAACGATAATGTTAAATTGTGAGCTTCGTTATTCTTGTTTTTGATGACAATCATAATGGTGATGTGTTTTTTTTGTCATAATTGTGGTTGATAAGGGTGATGATGACTTCTGCACTAACAGTGACGATGATATTTGTTGTTTACGATGATTATGATAATAACTGTATGGTGATGATTGTAGGATTTTGATAATGATAATGATAATACGATGATGATGATTTATGATGACGATTATGATGAATGATCATGATGCCAGTGAGGAAGATTATGATGAAAACAACAAAGATTACAATGAAGATGACGATAGACACTTCAATGATGATGATGATGATGATGATGATGATGATGATGATGATGATGATGATGATGATGATGATGATGATGATGATGATGATGATGATGATGATGATGATGATGATGATGATGATAAAATGAGGATTGCGATTGTAGATTGGGCAGCGATGTTCCAGACCAAGTGTTATGGCTGTCAGTTCCCAATTGAACCTGGCGACAGATGGGTTGAGGCACTGAACGAAAACTGGCATTCAGAGTGTTTCAACTGCTCGGTAAGACAGACAGACAGACAGACAGACAGACAGACAGACAGACAGACAGACAGACAGACAGACAGACAGACAGACAGACAGACAGACAGACAGACAGACAGACAGACAGACACACAGACAGACAGACACACAGACAGACACACAGACAGACGGACGGACGGACGGACGGACGAACGGACAGATAGACAGATAAAGTATATACAGTCTATCAATTAATGAAAACAATCAGTCAATTGGCAGTCAATTAGCAAGGTTACTTGCTGCCAGTCAGTCAATTGATTAATAAAATATTATTGATTATTCATTTATATGAATACGTCTTATTTGCTCATATATTTGCCACTTTGCCAGAGCGCCAGTAGCCTATTTCTTTAAACCCGTTCGATAAAATTAGTATCATGTGATTCCTATTATTCGTTTGGAAGCGCTAGACCACGGACACTGACTCTAACGGAATTCTGATAATAATTACTGTAAACATTTTAAAAAAACTGTTAAACTTTCGCTTTCAGACCTGTCAGGTGAACCTCGAAGGTCAGAGTTTTTTCGCGAAGAACGGAAAGCCCTACTGCAAAAGGCACGCCTCAACCGGACGCTACTGAAGCGCCCCCCTGTCGAACGACTGGCACCTCCTACCGAACAGCGTCGACAACCAAATCCTCCCAATCGTCGTGTGATCATTACTCTTCGGCTTAAAAACTCCTCAAAACCAAACCAAACCGTGGGAAAACGAAGAAAACCAACCAGAAAACTTACCACTTATAAGTCGAATGGTAGATAGATGGTAGAATTAATAGCAGTAATTAGTATTTTCTAATCGATTCAAAGGAACATCGTTCGCGACCGTGCACACCGTAGAACAGTCAGGTGTACGTTTTAAGTTATAGTCTGCCATTTGCAATGATTTTAGTTTTCTTTCGGAGTGCAGTTTGTTCCAATTGACGATTCTAGTGTCCACTGTTTTTGTAAGATTTAGTCGTTTGCTGTTGATGCTTTAGAAAGCCTAGTATGGCGCTAAATAAATGCTTTCAAAAAGCGTTGCATTTGCTATATATAGGCCTATAATAACTCTTCGATGCTTGTGTCGGAATGTGTCGAACGATGGCGCCACATGACGAATTAAAGCTGATGATTTAGTCAGTTATTTCCATTGTCCCCTTATCAAATGCAAAAGGCATCACCCGAGCGCACCGAAACAGCGATAGTCAGGATTGGGGTCTCGAGACCTTGGTCTTGTTTTCGAGATAGTTTCGAGACCGGAAAATGCGGTCTTGATCTTGGCATTGGTCTTGAACCCTGTGACACACAGCAGGAGAATTGATGGCAAGTTTAAAAGTACCATACGAAACATATAAAATGATTGGACCTCAACGAGGTTAATATATAAACCCATCTTCCGTAGTGGTGCATGTGTCAATTCAGAAACACAGGCCCTACTTGTCTGCACTACAGTTGGTAAGAAGCAGAAACATGGACATTGGACAATATAGAATATAAAAGCAAAGCAATGCTACTGTGATGCAGCGAAAATCAGGGTCACAGAGGTTGAAAATACGAGGCAAATGGGCTAAACAAATAAGAATTAAGGCTTGAAGTAAATAAACAAAGAACAGTTCTTCATTTCGTGGACGACTGTGAACGTAGGCAGTTGATTTCTATGAGAACACTACATGCATCAGCGTCTGCTGCTTGTAATCTATACTTTTAAGAGCATAAATTTTGCATTTCAAATTGTATAATTTTTTCCAAATAAATAAAAATCACATAGACTAACATTAACAGTTGTAGTCATATAACAACTGGAACTAGTAAACGTATTTTAACGTAAGTTACCAAGTGTAATTTGTTAACCACAGGTAGTAGGCCTAATTACATTACCTAAAACAGGTAACACAATCAATCAGTAGTCATTACCTTTAAAATTAGCTTCTAATAAGTCAAATAGCTTATTATATTAAAACAATGAGTCTGCATGTTCACAAAATAAAATTCTCTAATTTTTGCCATGAAATAAATAACGAGACCATTTCGGTCTTGAAGTGCTATACCCTGTTTTGTCAAACGCAGCACAAAGCTACATATTTCTGGTTTCATGTAACAGCACCATTTGCTGCAATGCGGCATTTATAGCGCCTTCTTTATATATAACTAGCTGTAACCCGTGAAAAATCACGGTATATAAAAAACAATTATTATTGCAGTGATAACAATAACGTCATATTATAGGCCTATAGCCGTCGTCAAGACAACCGTCGCCAAGGCAGCAGTATAGTGACGTCACAATAGTGTTTGTTACGGGACGGACAGACAGACAGACAGACGTACAACGGTTATTATGTAAGATAATTATATATATATGCATATATATATATATATATGTATATATATATATACGCACATGCATATATATAAATGTATGTATGTGTAAGATCATCTGGAAGTAAATAATACTCAGGTAGCTCACCACTGACTAGGTGTCGCACATACAAGAAGTTCAGTCATCGGATGCCAGACATATCCAAGAGCGTTATAACCACGTTACAGTGACTAAGTCTAATAGACATAGTTTTTCGATAGCTCAGTTCTATATTTAGTCAAAAATAATATAGCCTTCACATAAATCTACAATGCATAGCTGAGGTATTGAGCATGTTTATTTGTGAAAATATCCTGCAATTAATGACATCTTCTAGCTGCCTGGGCCTTTGACATAGACGCTACTGAAATACAAAATTATTTCGAAAAATCAGTCAACTTACTGGCACGGTAACGTGGTTTTAAAAGGTGTATAAAATTCTCAGAAGTTACTATAATTATATGCCAAATGAACGGTAAGAAATCTTCAAAACAATTTTCCACAGACGTAAATGACCATGTTGCCATAAGACGTTGAACTGATGGATCCAATCCAATCAGAAGTTACTCTGAAGCAAGATGCAGAAGGCGTAACTTCTATAGCGGCCTAGCGTGTCTACTCTATCGTTAGTAGATATTACTTTTAATTAATTTAATTATCACCAAAACGTATTAAGCACAAATATATGAAGCTTTTATGCAGTTCAGAAACTACAGAATTATACGATCTTGTAATTACAGCCAGTTGAAAGTTTGTGTATAAATATTTCCAATCAATCAATATTCGTTTAATTCAACAAATCCAGTTGACAATAATGCAACAGATTACATAAAACATCGACAATAAATTCCTTCAAACAGTAGGAGAACTCAGAAGCTCTATCAGATCATGTTCCGTAAGGTTACGAAAGGTAAGGTAAGATAAGGCATGCAATATAAGGCAACACAAGGTAAGGCAAAGCAAGGTAAGACAAGGCATGGTAAGATAAGGTAAGTCAAGGAAAGGTAAGATAAGGAAAATGAAGCAAAGGTAAACTTTTTACACGCTTTAATAAGTATTAGTTGTCAGAGGCTTGGTCCTGGGATTGAACGATCTTTCCGGTAAAGGATAGACAAGACAATCTCCCAACAGCCAGATAACCTTTCCTTACATCACATAAAACATTTCACATTACGCACCGGTATATCGAAACCAAACCAAGATGTAGAAGTAACATGCGCGCAGACATGTTCGCAAGCAACGTCCTGCATATTGCAAAACAGAAATGACAGACAACTTTTTAGCAGCACCGTGAGCCGTAACCACTCTCGTATTACAGAAGTAGAGAGGGATTATTATTTGCAAACACTGTGTATATTGTTACAGAATGCAGTGATATATTAGAAATGGCAAAACGGTTTTTACAACACCGTCTATGTCGTACAACACACTGACATATCTTGCAGAAATAGAGAAACGGCTGTTTTTTAAGACCTTCTATGTTGTAGGCAATACTAACATAGTAGAAATAAATGGACAGGTTTTATTTACAATACTATGCCAGTCACAAATTAACAATAATATGGCAAAAATAGCGGGACGAATTCTTACAACACTGCATATGTCGACATAAAATATTTTGAAATAGTAGAAAAACGGTCGAAAAAGTGACGGTTTGTACATTACATTGTTTCCATCATAAAATACACTGAAATACTAGAACAACTGTAACGTTTTTTTTACAACACCCTGTATGTCGTTATGTGCAGCTTAAACATTCTTATCACATTCTATGTTGATAAAGAAGCGACCGAATACTCAAAAAAGAGCTTATATTTACAAAATACGAACTATTTATACCATTATCACCAAGTCCAAATTGGTCCTAGATCCATTTTCAACTACATCACAACAGACATTGAAAAATTGTTGCCTTGATGGATCACTCGACTGAACCACAAACACTTAAAGACAGTAATTCAACAATCGGGGCAACCTGAACTTACTTGGACAATGAACTGTCCGTTTTACTTGATGGACTGAGATTTGAACCTCCGACGCAAACGTCAAAGGGAGACGCAATAGCAATATACACTCTTTTAAGAAAGGTCTCGATTCGGCAGACATTAATGCAGCATAGCTCACAGAAA
Source organism: Allolobophora icterica (assembly GCA_963556255.1). Taxonomy (NCBI): domain Eukaryota; kingdom Metazoa; phylum Annelida; class Clitellata; order Crassiclitellata; family Lumbricidae; genus Allolobophora; species Allolobophora icterica. The sequence goes on along the minus strand of OY744602.1, from coordinate 55,135,229 downwards.
GACATGTCAGTGTCTCCACACATATTCACACATATACATGCAGACATACTTAAATACATGCATACATATGCATTATGCAATAATGCAGCATATTTGTGTACATGAATACATACATACCTGCATACACATACATAAATACACAATACATACATGCATACATATGCATTTCTTTGCCTTTCTGTATGAGCTCGAAAACGATTTGTTTGATCATCGTTAGCATTGGAAGGTCGGCAGTGCCTCTGGTGAGTTTCCCCAGAAGTGGCGCTATACAAATGAACAATCACAATTGCAGTAACAATACATACACACATACATACATACATGCATGCATACATACATACATACATACATACATACATACATACATACATACATACATACATACATCCATCCATACATACATACTGCATACATACATAAACTAGTGTATGCTATTACCAGACATAAAGGCAGTGAATTACTAGACAACAGACGTCAAAGGTCAGAGGTCAGAGGTCAGACGGAGACGAATGCGCGATGTCTCTGCATCTCTTCCTTCTTCGTTGCTTCCCTCTCCACTTCACTTCGTTCCTCCTCCTCCCCCTCGCCTTCCTCCACCATTCCGGACGATGTTTCGCTCTCCCGCAGAAAACGAATGCAACGCTTCTTTCGTCTGGAATAAAAGCCAATCAATCAATAAATCGATAAGTAGAGGCAAAGTATAGTTTGACGCGATGCAGGCTCCACAGACCCCATCACTCGCCGACAGGAACTAAAGTACCGCCCCATCGCGGTTTTGGGTCAAAGAGGTTTTTTCAGACGCCATCCTCCAGCCGCCTGAGCCGCCAGAGCCGTCATCGCCACACCCACAATGCTTATCACTCGGCTGGATAAACCGCTGTGACCCACTGCGCCCCAGCAGCGTTTTTTTTTACAAAATCAGGCCGGCCCCCAAACACCCACGCACCACAGAGCCAGCCATCAGGACATACCTAATCATTGATAGGACTGAGAAGAGTAAACGGCTCGACGATGCCTCTTGTCCACACACACTACTCGCGGCGATGGAGAATCTACAGCGGTTGCGAAATTTTTGATGAACAAGGCGCGGGCCTCGTCTTGGCAGGCCCGATAAGCTCGTTTTGTTTCTTAATCAATGAAGCCCCAACCGTCTTGGCCTTCCAGCGGATCCGCTTTTTTTCATGGCCAGAAACTTATCGACTTCATCCAGGCCAAGCATGTAGACTCCACTCTTTGTTGCTGATCTCGACGTCCTCGAGGACCTTCGAAATGTGGTTATGGAGTAAACCTTGTCATTAGGCACAGGCGAGCAGAGAAGGCACTTGCAAGTATAGGCAAGGCTTTCGAACGTCCTTGTATCTCAGGAATACGTTGAGGATGAAGCTATGGATGGCTATGAGCTGGCTGCCGATATGATTCGCTGATGATATCACCGCTAACTAGGATGCTATTCACCTACACGCTCTACACAGCCGGCTTATGGCCTGTATTCCAGGCCCACAGCTGCGGCAGGGTTGCAGTAGTTTGACTAGAAACGCTCGCTCGTTGGTGCCCATAGTAGGCCTAGTCATAAACACAACTTTTGGCGCAAATAGCCACTGGTCGGGCTTCAGCGATGCACACGCGTTTGTCGTAAGCGCCATGTTACTCGTGATATATATATATATATATATATATATATATATATATATATATATATATATATATATATATATATATATCGCCAAATGTGCATCGTCTATGCGAGAGAAATATTCTGACAGTGGCGTGTACAAAGGCCACTGAAGCGGAATCTCCCTAGACTGAAAGGGCACGAGGTCTGGATACCTAGTTGACTAAAATCCGCTGCTGGTTTGCTCTGAGGGCGGTAGCAGGTTTCCTCTCCGAGCGATTGGGTCTGTGGGGTCAAAATACTACTCTGCTATTAGTCAATTAATAAATCAAATTGATCAGTTGATCTATCTATCGATTCCTCAATCGATCGATCCTTGGTTATCTCGATCAATCGGTCGTCGTGAATCTCTCGATTGATCGACCATTCGTTTGTTTGTTGATTTGTTCGCTCGTTGAGTTGACTGTCTGGCTAGCTAGCAACAAGAAATCGGTCAAAAAGAAGAGTCAAGGCAGGGTCAGGTACATCTAGTCTAGATCCGGTCAAATGGGGTAGAGAGGGGCAAGATTAGCTACCTGCACGGTTTGCACCACTGGTTCTGCTTGTCCAGACCAAAACGAGCGCGACACTTTTTGGCGTTGGGACATTCTGCAGAACAGAAGAAAAAAAGCAGACAGAACAGATTAGACAAAAAAGGTGAGACAAAGAGACACAAGAATTTACATAGCTATTATAGCAAATGGCAGTTAAATCGATTTTAATCAAATTAATTACAATCATTTATTTATTACTTCATTCAATTATTGTTACTTATTTCTGTCTAAATACTCATTTATATGCATACACTTTGCATATTCTGATGCTATATTAAGACGTTAAAAGAATGCAAAAATTTATTCACTAATATAATTTATGTATTTATTAATATTAATATTAGCATAAATAATTAACAGGTGTTGGTTAGCGGCGTTAGCAGCACCTAACAGCACATTTTATGATGATATCCTAATTATGAATATTATCATCGTCATCATCACCGGCGCCATCATAATCGTCGTCTTCATCATTATCATTACCTCTGTCGTCGTCAGTGTCAGTTGTTGTTCTGTCATCATCCTGTAGTCGTTTCCGTTTGCGACGCGAGTGAAGGGCGTAGTTGTCTCTGGCACTCCAGGTCGGATATAGATGGCGATGCAACTCCTTCTCTCGACGGGCCAGCTCGTAGTACTTGGCCTGCTCCGTCCGGTCCAAGGAGTGCCACTGTCGGCAGACAAAACAGACACTACATGATCACGATTGATCTTGAACTGATTGATAGACTGATTGATGGATTCATAGACTGATTTCCTCCTATCGATTTATTGTTTGATTGCCTGCTCCACCTCGACCCCAGAAGGTGTAATGTTTGATTTTGTTCCTGTTTGTATAACTTCGTTTTAGGTAGAGAGGAAGGTATTTGTTTGTTTATTACAGGCTAAGATACTGCAAATCGCTGTCCAGCACAGACGCTTTGCAATTTTTGGCCCTTTAACATGGAATAGTCTTCCTTTTAAAACCAGAAGTGAGCTAATCAGTCTGTCACCTTCCTTGTTCAGAAAGTGCTTGAAGAAGTTTGTTTTGTTTGATCGTGGGATCTCTCTACTTGGTCGGCAGCGCTGCTGATGAGTTTTTTCTTGAAGTTGCGCTTTACACATTCTCACTTATGTTATGTTAAAGTACGATAAAGTATGATAGGATAAGGTAAGGCATCGTTCGTTATTCCACGCAAGATGACGAAGGTAAGGTAAGGCAAGACATAATAATACAAGGCAAGGTACAGTAATTAGTCATTATTACAGGAAAAGATAAGGCGAGAAAAAGTATAGACTATGGTAAATATGGCAAGGTAAGTTAAGGTAATTTGAATGCTGGTATCAACCGTAGGTGCTGCACGACGATTACGACGGCGGTTCTGATAACTGATGATCCGAACTCTTGCAACGGACCTGAAGCTGCTCTCGCTACTTTAGATTACATTACCTCAACTTGCCTTACTTTCTTGTTCTTTGCCGTATCTTACATTATCTGACCTTACCTTAAGATACATAAATTTGCTTTTCCTCACCATGCCCTATCTTACCCAATCTTACCTTATCTTGCTTTAACCTGCTTTGTATCATCCCGTCTCACCTGGTCGCCATACCAACACTATGATTACCTTTCGTCCGAGTATCTGATTGATGGCTGCCGATTCCTTGAGCGTACACTCGTCGATGACCCTCTGTCGCATCTCCTTCATAAAGATCATGAAGGCGTTGAGCGGCTTCTTGATGTGTGGCTGCAGCTTCCCGCCGCCGGCTGCAGAGGATGGCGACAGCAAGAAAGGTTTCGCAGATGAGGATGCGGCTATGAGATTTCGTCGATTGGGGTTAATGCTGCTGATGCTGATGTTGCTGCTGCTCAGGGTGGTGGAACCGGTGGAAAACGAGTCCATGGAATGATGCGAAAAGAGACGCCTGGAAGACAGATGTTAACAGGCATGACAGATGTACAGTGGTACGACAGTTATACACATATCACGAGTATACACGTTTATCGGATAAGACTGATGTACCAAGGTAAGACAGGAGAACACTGCAATGTCAAGTATACGGAGGTAAGTGCAAGGTAACGCACTTACACAGAGGTAAGACAAATTTACACAAGTAGGCCTATTACTACTAGTAGTACTACTACTACTACCACCACCACCACTACTACTACTACTATTACTATTATTATTAGGGCCTACATATATTACTATTTCAAAAAATTTACGCGTGCAAGGTCACACAGAAGTGCGAATCTGAAGTGCGGTTAATCAGTCGCCGGGGGAAGAGCGATTAGATTTTATCTAGATTTTTGAAAGCCGTGAGAATTAATGAGTTTTCTTTAATAAAGCGAGAAAAAGATTCGCAGAAACATTGTTTGTCACTTCCGTTCCATGGGCAGCCTTATGAAATGCACGAGAACCTACGACAGTTCTGCATCGTGGCTCAGCAAAAAACCATACCCAAAGATCGCAGATTAAGTGATGGGATGTAGGGAGATAATAGTGGTTAAAGATAGATAAAGGTAGATAGAAGTGATCTCACAGGTCAAACAGGCCAGTTTAAATCTTATTCTGAATTCTACAGGAAGCCAATGCAGCTAACCGAACAGTGTTAAGGATTTTTAACGTGAAGATGTTTACTTGAGAGCACGTGAGAGCCAGAGAATTCTGATGTTTTGAAGACTGTTGACTTAAAGATATGAGATATCTGCAAGATTGGATTTGGCATCTTTGGTTTCTGAGATGTCTTTGGTAAGAGCAGATCGTACGTGATGTATAATTGCCCTGATATGATAGAAAGATTTCCAAAGGTTTGTTACGTGGAGTCGAAATGTCAGATTACTGTCCACAGTCATCCGAAATGTTTTGACAGTGTTTGCTAACGGAACAATGCTAGCAAGGGTCAATGCTGGAATGAGAAGGGACAGAACTCAGGCATTGGCGTGGTCCAGATAAGATTGCCTCAGACTTATTTCGGTTTATGGCACACCGATGAATCAGAAACATGCTTGCAATGAAGAGAGACGCTCCAAGGCTTAGGTCTACCTTGCCAGACTGATACGCAGGTAACAGAGCAATGTCAAACTTAGCATTGCTGGCGTACTACTGTAACGACTCCTAAGTGATTGGCTATGCGACTGATTGGTGAAGTTTGTAAATTTAAAAAAAGAACAAGAAACGATTCCTGTGGGACACCAGCTGGGCAGGAAGCAGGATCAGACCGAGCACTACCATTACCCACTTGCTAAGACCGAATGAATAGGTAAGAAGTTAACCAGTTTTCAGTGGCGTCACTAGGGCTGGTGTCACCCGGTGCGGTAAGTCATGGTGTCACCCTAAAAAATGTGATGACCTTTTTTAGGAATTCGTCTCCCAAAAAAGTGATGACCTTTTTTTATAGGAATTCGTCTCCCAAAAAAAGTTATGACCTTTTTTAGGAATTCGTCATCTTGCAAAAATTTCATCATTTTCTCATGTTGGTGTCACCCCCTCTGAGGGTGTCACCCGGTGCGGTCCGCACCCCCTGCACCCCTCTCGTGACGCCACTGCCAGTTTTAGGACAGCCTCAGAGACACCGAAGCTTTTACTGAGCCTAGAAAGTATTAGGCGGTGGTCACACCACTAAAGTCGAGGCATACTGAGAGGCACGCCATTCCTGTTTTAATAGATATGAAGATCGTGTCTAGTACAAAAGGCAAAAGCAGTTTCAATGGAGTAGACTTCACGACAAGCTGATTGGTAAGGACCGTTCGTTAGGAGATAAAGTAATAAGTTTCTTAACCCGTGTAGAGAAGAGAAATTCAGGAATCTTTCAAATTTAATTGGCGTTGGAGATCGGTCTGAAGTTTGACAGGATGTTCATGTCCTTCCCTTATCATCCCTTCTCTTCCGTTCCCTTCCTTTCCCTGCCCTTGTCTTCCCTTCCCTTCCGTTCGCCTCCTTCCCTTCCCTTATCTTCCCTTCCTTTATCTTCCCTTATTTTCCCCTACTTTACGTTCCCTTCCCTTATCTTCCCTTCGCTTCCCTTTCCTACTCTGCCCTGCCCTGCCCTACCCTACCCTACCCTCTTCTGACCTGACCTGACCTGACCTGACACATAATATGATATGACTTCACATGACAGGATATCATATCACATGACATGACATGACATCACATCACATGACATCTCATGACCTTATATACAAAGTTTGACAATCGACCTACCTGTGTTGACCTAGGAAGGCACTGGTCGCAGCAGTTGACTGCGCTTGACTGGTTTTACCTCCTCTCAAGGAAGACCTGACCCTGGGGTGTGGGCAGAGTGTACCGGGAGAAACAGGAGCGCCCAGGAGTGACGAGGAACAGGGACGATGACCGATCCTTGACATGTGGTAGGCTGACGTCAGCGATATACTCGGATTCGACCTGTACAGAAGTAAGCACAGTTATGGCCAGTATTTTAGTTGTCAAAAAAGAGCTGGGGTCGAAAATTCACCGATTTCCAAAGTAGGGCCTACATGAACACGAATCAAAATCTAATGTTGTTAATATGTTGCACATGAAACAAAAAACTGATGACTCGTGAGATATTTTAGTTTCCTTACCCCAACATCCTTTCATTTTCTCAGCTGATGGGGTTAGAAGAAGAGATAAAGGGATTGAACCCAAAACACTTGTGAAGGTACAACAATGGGTTGAAATAAATGCAATGAATGAGAATTGATAATTGGAAAGAAAGTGCAGTTACTAAATTGATAACCAAGATAAGCCGTAGATATATGGCAACAAACCTATGATTAAGTCGCTAATTCACTGAATTACTCATTAATTCAATCAATTATTCAGTCAGCCAGTCACTTAGCAAGTCATTGAATGAATGAATGAACGTCAAGAATAAATTGAAACGAAACGAAATAAATAAATAAATGAACAAATAATTCATTGACTCATTCGTTCGTTCATTCATTCAATCAACCATTCAACCAATCAATCGATTGATCAATCAATCGATCGATCATTCAATCAATCGATCGGTCAACCAATCGATCGATCAATCAATCGATTGATCAACCAATCGATCGGTCAACCAGTCGATCAATCAATCAATCGATCGATCAATCAATCGATTGATCAATCAATCGATTGATCAATCAATCAATCGGTCAACCAATCGATCGATCAATCAATCGATCGATCAATCAATCGTTTGATCAACCAATGGGTCAATAAATTTCTTTCTTAAAATCAAGCAAACAAACGTGACGACACAACGTACCAGCCGATCGGGTTCGCTAGGTCACCGGTGTAGAACGGATGCGGAAACTGGCGATAGGGCGATGGCAGACTAAGGATGGATGACGATGGAGGCGGACTAGATGGCGCCACTATTCCGTAGAGAAACGGAGAACGAGGCGGCAAACCTATTGAAGATGTTACAACAAAAGTGGGACAAGACAAGGTGAAGTGAGGCGAGGTGAAATGAGGTGAGGCGAGGTGAGATGAGGCGAAGTGAGGCGAGGCGAGGTGAGGTGAAGCGAGGTGAGGCGACGTCAAGTGAAGTGAGGCAAGGTCAAGTGAAGGAGGTGAAGCGAGGTGAGACAAGGTGAGACGAAGTAATGTGAGACGAGGTCAAGTGAAGTGAGGTGAGGACAAGGTGAAGCGAGGTGAGGCGATGAAGGTGAGGTGAGTCGAGGTGAGACGAGATTAAGTGAGGTGAGGTGATGGCAGTCACGTAAAGTGATGGAGGGTAAAGTAAAGTAAAGTGAGGTAAGATAGGGTAGGGTATGGTACCGTGGTACGCTAAGCCAGGCTAAGTATATATATGTAGGTGTCTATATTACTAATGTATACAAAGCCTTGCAAACATCTCAGTTGTGCTAAAGAGTGGTATCTGACAGATCCAAAAGATCTTAACTAAGTAAGGCAATGTAACACAACGTAAGGTAGATAAGAGTAAGTAAGATATCATTGATTTGAAGACGTATTTCTTTAAATTTCTGTAAACAGAATGTTTAACCAAAAGAAAATTATTAGACAATAAATGGTGAGGTTTATTTATAAACCTCACTTCACTTCATATTAGTGTTCAGATACATACATACATACATACATACATACATACATACATACATACATACATACATACATACATACATACATACATACATACATACATACATACATACATACATACATACATACATACATACATACATACATACATACATAGTTACATACATACATACATACATACATACATACATACATACATACATACATACATACATACATACATACATACATACATACATACATACATACATACATACATACATACATACATACATACATACATACATACATACATACATACATACATGCATGCATACATACATACATGCATACATACATACATACATACATATTACAATACATTCATACATGTGTATGTCTAACTTTATCTAAAACAACTACTCAAATAAACAAAATAATTAATTTATACACTTTATTTACAAAATAAGATAATTGCAATTATTGTTATTATCAACTGGTTTTGATCAAACATAATAGAAAGGTTTGTGTACATCAATAACACACCTGTATGAGTAGGCAGATGCCAAGGAACAGGTGACAATCCCAGGTGAGCTGGAGGAAGAGATGCAGGGTTGGAAAATACGTCGTTGTTGCACATGTAGAACGGAAGGCCACCTGTGTTTATCGATATACCACCCTAAAACAAAAATGTTATACCTCAAAAGTACCACTTTTGTAATTCATTCATTTATTCATTCATTCAAAAATTTAATATAGCGCACCTTCAAGAAACCGACTCAGAAGCGCTCCCAGCCCAGCCACGGCAATAGATAATCCATTTATCAAATTTACCACTTACGAAGTTGATACGAGGTTCTTTGTTGGTTGTATAGTACTTGATATATCGAAGTAGGCTACTGGTGGTGTATTTGATAAACTTCTATAGATATGCTCTAGAAATTATGAATTTTATATAAATTACATTCGAGTAGAGTGATTTGACTATTTTAGTCTTCACGTGTCTAGTTTTTTTACATACATACATACGTTCTCAATGCTGCTGCTAGATTAATTGCCCGTCTTCCTCGATTCTCTCATAATTATTACCACCTTTATGACAGAAGAACTCCACTGGCTCCCGCTTTCTGCCCGCATCCAATTTAAGGTCCTCATCCTTGTGTGTAAGGCTCAACTTGGTTTCGCTCCAAAATATTTATGTGACTTAATTCATCGCCCTCACTCTGCTGCTTCTCTTCGTCCTCTTCGTTCATCTGACCGTTTGGACCTCCTCGTTCCCCGTGTCAAGACTTCTCTGGCTCAATCTAGGTCTTTTGCCTCCATTGGACCTGCTCTTTGGAATGAGCTTCCTCCGTTCGTTCGTTCTTCTATTCTCTCAGGTAACGTCTCTTCCTCTTTAAAATTTCTTAAAACTTGCTTTTTCTCTCGGGGTCTCTCGCACTGGGAGCGCTTCTGAATGGCCCTCCCGCTAGAAGCGCTTTATGAATATCCAAATACAATACAATACAATACATATATACATACATACATACATACATACATACATACATACATACATACATACATACATACATACATACATACATACATACATACATACATACATACATATATACATACTTACTTACATACGTACGTATACACAAACATACATACATACATACGCACATACAGTTGCATGTAGGCCTATCGATACTCCTCTGTAACCCATGCCCTTAACGGCGTAGTGTAATTTCCATTCTTTTCGACTGACGCGGTCGGGATGGCGTCATCGAAATCGCCTAATTCATGATGAGATCAATTTTTATAAGTCCAGGAGGACACATCGGTTAAGAGAGTTTTGAGTCCAGATTGAGGATGGTAGCCGAATGGATAGAGCGTTCGGCCGATAACGCGTATAATACGGGTTCGAAACTCCACGTATACGCGGTCACTGTATAAGGACCTTGAGCAAGTTTTTCACGCACAATTGATCAGCGCCTTCGATTTCTGTGCTATGCTCGTGTGTATACATTTCTGAAGTTTGCAAGCACAATATCAACAATTGTATTGTACAGGTTGAAGTGCAAACATTTCAGTTTGAAGTTTCATTTTTAGTTTATCTGACTGCGAGACAAAAAGTTCAGGAGTTCTGCATATTTGAAGTTCAGTATCCGGGAAGACGCTTTAAAGAGAATTAGAGAGGTCCAAGATCGATGCCTAGTGTAGCTGAGCCCTGAGGTCTTTGCTTCATTTTCCCATCCAGAGAGCATCATTCCGTCCCTCTCGAGGGTACAAGGTATTGTTTAGCATGTTTAATGGAACTTTGACGTTCAGACATCTAACCGGCATTTAGAATATTTAGATCAGTAATACTCGCAGCTGTTTGCAAATATAACTTAGACCTCGAATAAATTTTGATTAATTTTATTCACATCGCGCTGTGATTTAGAGTATTATCCTCAAACTCTCTCAAAGACTCCAATCGGTTGATGAGAGATTCAATACAGACAAGATTAGCATCACAACAGCAAATCATACAAGTACCTCACAAGTACCAGTCATACAAGTATCTCACAAGAACCAGTCATACAAGTATCTCACAAGAACCAGTCATACAAGTATCTCACAAGAACCAGTCATACAAGTATCTCACAAGAACCAGTCATATAAGCACTTCACAAGTAAGTCTTACAATCACCCCACAAGTATGTATCATATTGGTCCGGATATCGGAGCTTCACTCCATCCTGAATTGCGCCGGCTGAAACGTTGCAACTTCTTCAATTGTCACATGTTTCGAGCTACATGCAAGACACGCTGCGTTGGCTCCCTGTCGAGGACAGGATCGAATTCAAGATTCTTCTCGTCGTAGAGCCATGTGTATGTATCTGCTTGTCTGTGTGTGTGTGTGTGTGTGTCTGTCTGTCTGTCTGTCTGTCTGTCTGTCTGTATGTATGTATGTATGTCTGAGCGGCAGATACTGCATGCCAATCCTAGTCGTATTTCATGTGAAGCGGCAATGTCATTTGCGCGTTGGTACAATACTGCAGTCGACATGTTTCATCCGGTTCACCATTCCCCTCCGCTCCCCTCCGCACCCCCTCCCACTACTGGACCTCGGCTTATCTTTCCTGTCTGTATGTGTTCCTGTGTGTCTGTATGTCTGTGTGTCCGTGTGTATATGTGTCTCTGTCTGTCCCACCATACACGTGTCTGTTTGCCTATCTGCGTGCATGCTGTGCTTCTGTCTATCTTTGTGTCGGCCTGTGTTCATGTCTGTCTGCATGTCTGTTCATGTGTTTGTCTCGAATGCCTGTCTATGCGTCTGCTGTATATCTGTCTGTCTGTGTGTCTCTGTGTTTGTCTGTCTTTCTGTACGTGTATCTGTCTGTCTGTGTGTATCTTCCTGTGTGAGCCTGTGTGGGAGGGTACTCGAGCGGATCGCCACCTTCTGTGTCGTCTGCCTCTTCACGGAAGTTGACAGGTGGTTGTGTCGCCGCTGTTTACTCGGCTTATCTCTCGCTCTGCGATGGGCCGCAAACGGACACCGGCCGTGTTTCGCGAACGGTCCGTCGAGTTTTCGGCAGCCTTTCTCTGGACTTGTGTCTGTGAGTCTGGCTCTCTGTCTGTGTGTTTGTCTGCCTGTGTATGTCTATGAAATTGTATGTGGTTGCCTGTCTGTCTTCCTGTATTCTTGCATACGTATGTCCTGCTTGTAAATGTCTCTGTGTCAGGGCGGGTCCATATAGGCCTATTAGTTTGTCTTTTCGTCAGTCCAAACAATCATCCATCTGCCGTCCATCCATCCGTACCTCTGTCCGTTCCTCTGACCGCTCCTCTGTCCATTCGTCCGTCCGTCCAGCCATCCGTCCCTCTGTCCATCCGTCCCTCTGTCCGTCCTTCCGTCCCTCCATCCATCCGTCCCTCTGATCGTCCCTCTGTCCATCCCTCTGTCCGTCCTTCCGTCCCTCCATCCATCCGTCCCTCTGTCCATCCGTGCGTCTGTCCCTCTGTCCGTCCATCCGTCGGTCCCTCTTTCCGTCCATTCGTCCGTCCGTCCCTCTGTCCGTCCATCCGTCCGTCCCTCTGTCCATCCGTCCCTCTGTTCGTCCATCCGTCCGTCCCTCTGTCCATCCGTCCCTCTGTTCGTCCATCCGTCCGTCCCTCTGTCCATCCGTCCCTCTGTCCGTCCATCCGTCCGTCCCTCTGTCCGTCCGTCCCTCTGTCCGTCCCTCTGTCCGTCCATCCGTCCGTCCCTCTGTCCATCCGTCCCTCTGTCCGTCCATCCCTCTGTCCGTCCATTCGTGCGTCTGTCCCTCTGTCCGTCCATCCGTCCGTCCCTCTGTCCGTCCATTCGTGCGTCTGTCCCTCTGTCCGTCCATCCGTCCGTCCCTCTGTCCGTCCGTCCCTCTGTCCGTCCCTCTGTCCGTCCATTCGTGCGTCTGTCCCTCTGTCCGTCCATCCGTCCGTCCCTCTGTCCATCCGTCCCTCTGTTCGTCCATCCGTCCGTCCCTCTGTCCATCCGTCCCTCTGTTCGTCCATCCGTCCGTCCCTCTGTCCATCCGTCCCTCTGTCCGTCCATCCGTCCGTCCCTCTGTCCATCCGTCCCTCTGTCCGTCCATCCCTCTGTCCGTCCATTCGTGCGTCTGTCCCTCTGTCCGTCCATCCGTCCGTCCCTCTGTCCGTCCATTCGTGCGTCTGTCCCTCTGTCCGTCCATCCGTCCGTCCCTCTGTCCGTCCGTCCCTCTGTCCGTCCCTCTGTCCGTCCATTCGTGCGTCTGTCCCTCTGTCCGTCCATCCGTCCGTCCCTCTGTCCATCCGTCCCTCTGTTCGTCCATCCGTCCGTCCTTCTGTCCATCCGTCCCTCTGTTCGTCCATCCGTCCGTCCCTCTGTCCATCCGTCCCTCTGTCCGTCCATCCGTCCGTCCCTCTGTCCGTCCGTCCCTCTGTCCGTCCCTCTGTCCGTCCATCCGTCCGTCCCTCTGTCCATCCGTCCCTCTGTCCGTCCATCCCTCTGTCCGTCCATTCGTGCGTCTGTCCCTCTGTCCGTCCATCCGTCCGTCCCTCTGTCCGTCCATTCGTGCGTCTGTCCCTCTGTCCGTCCATCCGTCCGTCCCTCTGTCCGTCCGTCTCTCTGTCCGTCCTTCCGTCTGTCCCTCCATCTATCCGTCCCTCTGTCCGTCCTTCCGTCCGTCCCTCTGTCCGTCCATCCGTCCGTCCCTCTGTCCATCCGTCCCTCTGTCCGTCCATCCCTCTGTCCGTCCATTCGTGCGTCTGTCCCTCTGTCCGTCCATCCGTCCGTCCCTCTGTCCGTCCGTCCCTCTGTTCGTCCTTCCGTCCGTCCGTCCGTCCTTCCATCCGTCCTTCCATCCGTCTGTCCATCCGTCCGTCCGTCTCTTATCCGTCCGTCCGTCCGTCCTTCCGTCCGTCCCTCTGTCCGTCCGTCCCTCTGTCCGTCCTTCCGTCCGTCCGTCTGTCCGTCCTTCCGTCCGTCCTTCCATCCGTCTGTCCATCCGTCCGTCCTTCCGTCCGTCCTTCCATCCGTCTGTCCCTCTGTCCGTCCGTGCGTTCTTTCTCCCGTCGTTCTTTCACTCCTTTCGTTTGTATTATTTTTAAGTTATACGAACGAAACAGTTGAACCATCTGGTTTAACTTTGGCTACGGACTCAGCTGTCTCTAGGTGGCGCGTTTCTCGTTCTGGTGTTAAGTTACAGTTCGTGTCATGATAACTCTTGTTTCGCTCATCTTGAATTGGTAATTTTTAGTGTTCATTGTACTCCGCAGACGGCTTTGTTCTGCCTCTTTTCGGCCTGGCAGAGGTTAAAGGTCGGTTTGTATAAGCCCCAACATGAGGCGAGCCGTGGTCTCCTCAGACAATCGTCAGACCTTTTTAACCGTCCACGGTCACCTCCTGGGATCCACTTACAGCGGTCTGGATGAGAGTGACCTCTGGGCGTCTGTGAAATCAAAAGGCGTCTATTAGAATTTAATGTACTTTAATCTTACTCTGACTCTTGATCTAGTCTAATAAGATTTAATCTGTCTAACGGTCGTCTCAAATAATTCGTCCACTGCCGGTCAAAGAGCCCAAGAGCAGGAAATAAACACCTCCTATATCCACCAATGGCAATGGAAGCTTTACTCGCCAGTCCCCCAAAAGACGCGGTTTCAACGATGGTTGCCCACAGATGTGTTAAATTAGAAACGCTTGTCAAAGCGAAAAATTTGCTGAAATGACAGGAAATGTCAAGAAGCGAAGGGCAGGAAAGCGAAAATATTTAGAAAAAAATTAATGGGGAAATCAGCTGAAAAGGCGAATGACTAACTTGGGAGTGTCACAAGAAATGTCTCCACTGAAGACCTCAACCATCGTCAAAGTGACCCTCTGTACTTCTCAACTCTAAATATATTCTTCTGTTTGTACGTCTTCCTCGATTTCTGTCTGTCTGTCTGTCTGTATGTATGTTTGTCTTTCTGTCTGTCTGTAGGTAGGTAGGTAAATAAGTAGGTAGGTAGGTAAGTAGGTAGGTAGGTGAATAGGTATACATAGACAGAAGGTAGGTGATAGGTAGCTAGTTTTTAAAATTTATGTTGAGTATGGTCAATGAAGCGGTATTCTAAGCTATGGAAAAGCGCACGAGACACTTAACACTGTGGTATAAAAATATTCATTAAGTTCACGCCTGCAGAGATTACAATGGACCGACAATTGTTAGCGTAGCATTGCAGCTGCTCCAAACGAGCACTTGCATAATTATGTTAGCGCATTATGGACTACAATAGCCAACCAACTCTGTTGTAATTTTAAAAGTTTTGATTAAGTGCATCGGGAGAGGTGCTTTGGCCCCCCAATTAACAATCTCTCCATGAACAATCTCCCCCAAAGGCTTTGGGGGAGATTGTTCATGGAGAGGTTGTTAATTGGGGATATGTTCTTGAGAGGTTGCTGATGGAGTGAATGTTAATTGGGGAGATGCTATGGGTAGGTTGTTGATGGGGAGAATGTTAATTGGGAAGATGCTCTGAAGAGGTTGTTGATGGAGAGATTGTTAATTGGGGAGGTCATGTAGGGTGGTTGTTGACGGAAAGAATGTTAATTTGGGAGGTGCTATGGTTAGGTTGTTGGTGGAGAGAACGTTAATTTGGGAGGTGCTATATAATGGTAGGTTGGACAGAAGGTTAATTGGGGAGGTGCTACGGGGTGGTTGTTGATAAGGGAGCTTGTCAATTGGAGATATGTTTAGAGGAGGCTGTGGATGGGAGAGATT
>OY744602.1:54939763-55114763 GCA_963556255.1 Allolobophora icterica | reverse complement strand
TTCCATGCTTCTTCCTCCTCTTATTTCTTTTCGCCTTTCAATTCCTCTTATTCTTCCGCCTTCTCTTCCTCCAATTCCTTTCCCTCCGTTCCCTTCTCCCCTTTCTTCTCCAATTTTTATTATTCCTCTGGCTTTTCTCCAATTCCTCTTCTTCCTTCCTTCCTTCCTCCAACTTCTCTAATTCCTCTGATTCCTCCGTGTCCCTCTTATCCTCCTTTTCCCTCCATTCTCAGGACTCTTCCTCCTCCGACCGATACAGACATGTGATATATTTATAGGCCGGGATAAGAGCCCTAGCTGGCGCCCAAATATCCCTCCGCTCTTCTCCTTCCCTCCCTCCGCTCTTCTCCTTCCTTCCTCTGCCCTTGTGCAACGGATTAATCAACCTCATTTCGTTAATAGAACCTAAACAGATGCAAATATCTTTTCCTCCTCTTCTTCCATCTCGTCCTCTTCCTCTTCTTCTCTCATCCCCCTCCTTCTCCTACTACTCGCTCCCATTCCCTCTTCCCCGTGTATATGTATGTATGTAGTTATTTATGTATGCATGTACGTATGTATGCGAGTAGGCAAGTATGTATGTATATATATATATATGTGTGTGTGTGTGCATACATGCACATATGCATGTATATGAGCCTATTTGTCTTTGCCTCTTTGTGCCCCTCTCCGTCTCGCTGTCTGTCTGACTGCCTGTCACTCTATCTGTGTCTCTGTTTATCATACCGTCTCTATCTCTGTATCTGCATGCACGAGAATTGATCTGCGTGTTTAAAAGCACTGGGTGACCCTTAGAAACCGCAAAGAACATCGCCATGGAACCCAGGTGGACTCCTACAACTCAGGTCCAGTATCAGCAGACACTAATGTTCTTACATGATACAAAGGATCGCGTTTTCAGCCTCTGACTTCATTATTTCTGATAACTTTGCATACTTTCTTAAACAGACTTGGTTGACTATAAGTGTATATGAGTCTAACATGTAGATGATATTATAAATCGTAATCAATGAAGGTAGGTAGGATGAGGTCGACATCAGCGGCTGCGATAGTCTTGAGATTTTAAATAATAACACCGAATACTACCATTAAAATAATATAGGCCTACATGATGACTGTACTGTGTACAGACTCGTATCGAAATGCCTTTAAAAGTAGACCTTATTTTGACTAAGACACTCTGTCACTTGAACTGTTTTAGATAGATAGATGATAGATAGGTAGGTAGGTGGGTGGGTGGGTGGGTGGGTGGGTTTTTGAGTGGGGTGGGTGGGTTTGGGTATGGGTGGGTGGGTGGATGGATAGATGGATGGATGGATGGATGGATGGATGGATGGATGGATGGATGGATGGATGGATGGATGGATCGATAGATAGATAGATAGATAGATAGATAGATAGATAGATAGATAGATAGATAGATAGATAGATAGATAGATAGATAGATAGATAGATAGATAGATAGATAGATAGATAGATAGATAGATAGATAGATAGATAGATAGATAGATAGATAGATAGATAGATAGATAGATAGATAGATAGATAGATAGATAGATAGATAGATAGATAGATAGATAGATAGATAGATAGATAGATAGATAGATAGATAGATAGATAGATAGATAGATAGATAGATAGATAGATAGATAGATAGATAGATAGATAGATAAATAGATAGATAGATATATACAGTAAGTACATACAGATTCAATGTCGCCTTCTGCCAGACTGCCAAAAGTCGTTATGTTTAAAAAACAGTTAAAACTGTACTTGCTATGTAGTAGCTCTTAGCATGTGCGCTGACAGTCGAAGGTGTAAAGCATTCTAGACGTAGCTTGAGCTGACGATGCTGCAGAAATTGTCGTAATTACAATTACAAACAATTTTGGTGTTATTACTGAAAAATCAACAGTGTTGTCTTTTTGTAGTTTGCTTCACACCGTTGCAATGCGAATGCCTTATTACAAGACATCCAAGAAATGAATGATCCAAGCAGTTTCTGGTTTATAACGTTTTACGTTAGCCACACTAGTCTCTGCTTTCAGCAGACATTATGTTTCGGAAGAACGTCAGTGTTTTAGAAAGTATGTTGTGGAGCCCAGGTGCCTATTCTAACTAAATACCTGACCGAATCTGTTGGAGAAACTCATCACGTTCACGCTATAATCGGTGCATAATATACTTTTGTCACAAACACCGTTGCGCCAATTAGAATGGCAAGGCCAGAAGTGAACACAAGCATTAGAAAGACACTGATTTAAATCTAAAACAATGTAATGCAATCTGATGAAATGTGAGGTAATGTAACCCATGGTCTGTTCTGGTCTGGATATTTTATTGTGTTACATTCACTTACATTTCACCACATTTGTTATACTCTACAGTCTACAGTCTACATAGATCCTATCTAATTATGATCTGATTCCGGCTGATGGAATCAAAGCTAACCAATCGTACCTTAATATAACCTAATCTAGTCACATTCAGGTGTAATTTTGTATGGCTTTGATAATTTGACCTTGTCTATATCAACTAGATTCTAGTGCATAGGCGTAATTTGTGGGGGGTACGAGGGGTACCCGTACCCCCACTTTTTGGAGTGGGGGTACCGTATCCCTCACTTTTTGAACAATGCCAATCAAAATTTATTATTATGCCTTCCCAGAGATCGCATCTCAGCCTTGCTTCGTGTATGTAAGAAATTGGTACCCCCCACTTCTTAGACCAAAGTTACGCTCCTGTTCTAGTACATGTGCTATAGGTTAGCTTCTATAGTTTCTAGAAGCTCACCTAGCACACTGTAATCTTATCTATGTCACGCATCGTCTTACCTAATGTAATCTTATTGAATCTATAGACTAATCTAGTAATGTTTGATCTAATCTGATCTTATCTTATCTAATTACTTAGTCTCGTCTTATCTAATCGAATGATAGCTAACTTAACTTAGTCCATCTAATCTATTTTATTCTAAAAGTTTGGAGCACAGTTGTAACAAGCTGACTGAACAATCATGAACCTTTCCTACATAAAGGGCCAGGCTATCTATTAAAAACCCGAAGAGACTTCAACAACAGAAAGGAGGGGCTCGTATTTGGACAGAGACGATGGGGAGGATGAGACTTGTCAGTAATCAGTATAGGGCCATTTGTCAAATTCAAGATTAGCGGTCAAAAGGAATGTCATCGTGAAAGACTGACGCCCGTCAGAAACCTTCCGCGCTGTCAAAGCGGGCAGATTACGCAGGGAGACGTGAAAAGATGACACACCTTGAAAAGACGATGATTGGGCTATTTGAGAGAAGAGCGCACGGCCGACAATGAACTTGACGCTGTTCTCACAAATGGACTTCTGACGACTAGTTTTTGGACCTGCTGTGCTAGTGTAGAGACTTGAATGAGATTCTGTTTTATATATATATATAAACGTATTTTTAAAAATTAGTCTCTATTTTGACAACTAAAACACTGATATAAACGAAGTCTCGCGTGCAATGCCATTGAATACAGAAGTCCATTCGAACGTCACGCATCGTCAGCTAAGCGGCGTCGGAACAAAAAGAAACAATTCTAAGAACGACAGATTCTAACAAAGGATTGCTCAAGAGTTAGAACAGATTTTCGAATAGAACGTAAATGACAACGGAAACGCTTCTCTGTTGTCTGTCGTCAGCGCACTAAGAAAATGCGCTTCACAAATGCATGAATTAACGTATCTGATCTTTAATTATGGCGCATTTTTAATTTTTAAAAGGTTCCTTAAGCCTTCATAGAATTGTGCATTAGGCGTCAAATATTACGGACAGCTGAATGAGTTAACGACTGAAAGAAAGAAAACAAACAAACAGACAAGTGAAATGAAAGAGCGATTTCAAGTAGGCCTAGTCACCGATACAATTGACCAGCGCTGTGCGAAAGTCCAGAAACGGAACTATAGCGTCAATTGCCAGGATCTGACATCTCAAAAGGCTCATAAGGGACTCCTCGCAAGACCCGCGAAAACCTGTCACGTGTGAAATGTGTAGAGCCACTTTCCCCCAAATGCTCGCATGCATCCAGTCATATAATTACAGTGCCTTTTCAGATCTATCAAAGGCAATGAAGACTTTACAAAGCCTACGTTAAAAGGCCAAACAAGCGTTGCAATCGAGGAGTAAAGGACGCTAGAACAATCAGCAATTTGCGTCGCAAAAAAATAGAAGGCAATTTGCCTAGAATAAAACAAATTTGAGACAAGATGCAAATTAAATCAGATGTCGAATAGTCTTCTGCCAAAGCACTTGTCAGAAACACTTAGGCTACGTATATGTTCAATGTACAAACGAGTAATGAAAAGACGCTGCATAAATAGTCCTACTCATACTAACAAACGTCCATAAACTGCATAAAGGCAGAGAAAACAGACTTGTAGAGACACCTCTATAGAAATTCCTCAAAAGACTTCCAAGAATCTTGCGCTTGCTCACAAACACGATCACAATAATAATAATAATAATAATAATAATAATAATAATAATAATAATAATAATAATAATAATAATAATAATAATAATAATAATAATATTCAGGGACTCAACGGAGGACGAGGCCTGATCTCCTGGAAATAACATAACAACAAATTAATATCTAAGTCCCCAAGGGATCATATGTACCTTGGGGCAAAAAAAAAAAAATAATAATAATAATAATAATAATAACAACAACAACAACAACGACAACAACAACAACAACAACAACAATAATAATAATAATAATAATAATAATAATAACAATAATATTATATGCTAAACACCCTTTTAACATAATATCCATCTGATGCTATAAATAAACAGCGATTTGCTAATACTGCTACTCTATGGCTGATAAACACACTGGCGTACTTAGTATAATAATAATAATAATAATAATAATAATAATAATAATAATAATAATAATAATAATAATAATAATAATAATAATAATAATAATAATAATACCATTTTGTCCCATTGGCCTTTGAGACCTTGGGACCAGTTAACGCCAAGGGATTGGCATTTCTCACCGACCTAGGGCGTCTTCTGCACCAGACGTCGGGAGACCCAAGAGAAACTAGTTATTTGTTTCAACGCATATCCATCGTTATTCAGCGTTTCAACGCAGTCGCCTTCCACAGCACTTTCGTTGTTCCAGATCTTGACAAGGACGGCCACTCCAGAATGAATATGCTTAATTAGTATCTGACACCTGAGGGATCATATATACCTCAGGTAAAAATAATAATAATAATAATAATAATAATAATAGGGCCTAATAATAATAATTATAATCTCTGGATAATTTTTAATTGCTGAGGAGTCTGAGGTACCCCGGGGCAAAAAGTAATAAAATGTCCATCCCAAAAAATTTTTATCCCAAATTTCTGAAATCCTGAGAGATCATAATTATATATAATATACTTCAGGTCAAAAATAATAATGATCACTGTCATTATTACTACAGTAAAAATAAATATCATAAGTGCAAAGTAATAATATATAGAAAGGCACTCACAAGGCCAAGCGGAGACCCATATGAATATGGATATGGTGTAAGGAGAGGATATCCAAAGGGAAGGCGTCCACCAATCCGATAATCCACTACAGAACCTGGATGAAATAGCAGCATCAGCAACAGCAACAATTTTTTTATTATTATTATAATTTTTTTAATTTTTACATGCAATGTAGATATAATTGTGATCAGGTTACTAAAAATGTCCGGAATTAAAACACAATGGGATGGGATGGCTATGTCTCGTTATGTAAAATATTATTATTTTTTCTATTACTGTGTTATTCATTATTATTATTATATTATTATTTTCATCATCATTATCATCATCATCATCATCATCATCATCATCATCATCATCATCATCATCATCATCATCATCATCATCATCATCATCATCATCATCATCATCATCATCATCATCATCATCATCATTATCATCAATAATAATTCCTACTACACAAAGTAACTATAATCCATTGGGATTTAAATAAAATGTCTGAAAATTAAATAACTACATAGATCTGCAATTGCTATATTACTGTTGTTATTATTATTACACTGTATTAGTATTAAAATCATCATAATCATTATCATCGTCATGATCATCACAATCATAACAATCATCATCAGCAGCAGCAGTATCAGCACCAGCAGGATCATCTTGGGATAAATTTATCCAAATCTAAGGCTTATTGAAAACATCATCATCGTTGTATAGGCCTACTCTCAATGTTATGGAATAGAATGAACACGATTGCGGCCATTACCGTAATCGTAAACTCCAATTTTCTAAAGCACCACTTTAAAGCTAAGCGCAAAGCACCAGCTTATTCGCGAGCGCTGCATCGTATCCGAGGGGTTGTCCAGAATCTATGTCCACTGGTGGTCCGAGTCCGGTTGTCAGAGAGACCAGAGAGAGAGGCAGAGCAGCAGTTACGGCGGGTTTCGTTGAGGACGAGAAAGCTTGGAAGGCAGCTGAGGATCAGATAGATTAGGGTAGGAATCCTTGAAGAGGTGAGTCTTCAGTTTGGAGTGGAAAGCCTGAGGGGTGATGAGTAGAGAAGCCTGAAATAGATGACGGCGAGTGAGTGACGGTAATGGTGGTGAAACTGAGAAAAATGCGGAATTCGGGGGAAGTTCGTTCCAGAGTTGAGGTGCAGTGTGGGATATGGATCGGTTGGAGAAATTGAGGCACGTAGTGACTGGGGGATGGGAGACAGTGAGATATGAGGATGAACGGGTGGACCAGGGCATCACCACCTGCTGCAGCACCACAGCCGCCGTCATCACTCTAATCATCTGCCCTCAAAATCGTCCAATTCCCAGCAAAACTCGGGAGATTAAAAGCAAATCGGGAACACGCCCACTGCTCCACTCATCAAGAGATCGGGTTGGGAAAATTGTTGTAGAAGGCGACGGTGTTGAAGGGTCGATATGACTGTGATAGCCCTTTGGCCGCAGCCAGCTGTTGAAAGAGCCATGTGGCTCCTGGCTTTTCATGCTCCACCCACATAGGCCTAAAGATCGCTTCTCAATCCTCTGCGGATAACCAGGTCACTGGTGTCAATTCCATAGGCCTAGCATGCAATCTCAAGCGCCATTTTCTGTCTTACCTTCCTATACCTTCACTTATCTTACGTAAACTTACTTTTTCTTATAATGACTTTACCTAACATTACCTTACCATACCTAATCCTATCTCACCTTTACATACCTTACCTCGCCTACCTTCAGTACTTCAATTACGGATCTTACCTCATCTTGCAATATCTCACCTTTACCGTATACCCAGGGCTCGAAGTGGGAAACAAGAGGTGCCGGTATGGCTAAAAGAACCATTCCCTCCCCGTCCCTGTTCCCTTTTCCCTCCCCTCCCTTCCCCTCCCCCTTCCGCCAGACTCCCCTTCCCCTTCCTTCCTCTCCATACCTATCCATCTCTCCTCCCATCCCTCTCCTTCACCTCCCCTTCCCTTCCCCACCTCCTTGAAGCGGGGGATCCGGGGGTCCTCCCCCCCGGAAAATTTGTGGAATTCTACATTGCCGTAGGTGAGTTTTAGCGCATTTTCGGCGAAAGAAAACTGGTTTCTTGACAAGGGTTTCGTCGTGTGAAACTATTTAAAATTCACGAAACTGAGTGACATGTTGCGCAATAACTGACTTTTTCTCAAGTTTTACGAGTTACACGACAAGATGGCTTTGCGAATATTTATGAACGTTCCGGATTGCTAAAATACACTATGAACGCAGTATATGATACCTGCTATAATGGTAGCATCTAATCAGAATTAAATATTTAAATTTATTTAATCCAGACTTGCATACCGTCGATACCGAGATGTTTTTGGACCATACCGGTATGGATTTTTCGCCTGGAGAAGTTCCGGTATGCTTTAAGCCGGCCAGGAAAGGTGCCGGTATGGCACACCGTTTCATACCGTCCCACTTCGAGCACTGACCTCAGTGACCTTACCTTACATTATATTACAATATTTTGTCTTTCTGTAGGTATACTTCACCTCACCTACCTTACTATACCTAACAACCTTACAGTATACTTCATTCGCTTTACCTTATCTGCAGCTTTTCCTATCTTCAATACATGCTACATCATCTACCTTGCTTCATCCGTATAACTTACTTAATACTCAACCTTACCATAGGTCTACTTTTCCTTACCTTACCATGGTTATCTTACCTTACCTTACCTGTCTGAAACTTCATGTAATTCACCTAGTAAATGTGTTCCGCCTCCAGATTCACTATTCCGCAGAAAATGTGGATGCTCTTCCTCGGAATTCTTTACCTCAAAAGAACAGAAGCGATCACACTTGTGAGAAATAATATACAGTAGGATGTAATTTGGTGAAAAAAGCTTCTGTACAATGACGTCAAACTGGAAATTCAACAAGCTGAAGATTTCAAAATATGCTAAATAAATGTTTAATTATATTACTTGGTTTTTAATTAAATACATTGCGTCATGTACCATTATGGTATACCACATCTGGCATTGCAGAGATCTGTACCTCCTCCGTGGTATCGTATTACGTTACATCACATACATTCACGCGTACATACACATATGCATTCATACATACATTCATTCATACAATGCATGTATGAGGATACATACATACATAATTATACATGTACGTGCGTAAGTAAGTAAGTATAGTACACACATACATTTAGCCATACCTCCTCGGTCTCTGTAACCAGTCCGATCTTATCTTCGGATAGATTTTCCGACGCCTTGTTTTCATCTTCTTCTCCTTCATCTTTGTAGACTTTGACCTCGTCGGTCGAGGCCAGATCGTCCCCGCCCGCGGGGGTCGACACCCTATCCAGAGGCATCACAGTTACGGCCTGGGCTAGAGGCGAAACGGTCCAGCAAGGGCCGCCCGAACGCCCATCTTTCTCAACTTGTCCGACAAAAAAATTCGTCTGTTAATGCGAACTGTACGACGCCATCAATATATAGGCACGCGCTACCACGACGCCAACGGAACGCCGCATTAGCCGCCATCAATACGCTCAGACTTCTACTGAGAAGTTAACGCGTGAGCCTCAGTCGTTTGCAGACGCTGCTAGCATCTGGTTCTCTGCTTGGAGGTCGCGTTCGGCGCCTTGCCTGCGCCTCTGGGCAGAACAGCAGGGATCCAGAACAACGTCGTCTTATGTTGCGCTTTATTTCGTAAGTATACGCATTGGCTGCTTTGTTGAGGGACGTTTTTGCGGATACCACACAGAGACATGTAGCGCAAGAAAAATGAGAACTAGGCCTATGCAGAAAGACTGTTTCGATTCTTGTTGATTATGTCGATGCGGGTGCTGTTGTTTCTTGTTGTTGTTGTTGTTGTTGTTGTTGTTGTTGTTGATGATGATGATGATGATGATGATGATGATGATGATGATGATGATGATGATGACGACGACGACGACTACGATGATGATGTGATGATGATGTTGACAGTCTTTGTTGTCAAGACCTTAAACCTCAAGGCTCAAGACCAAGACCAAGACTTTGAACCTCAAGACCAAGACCAAGACCAAGACTTTGAACCTCGAGACCAAGACCAAGACTTTCAACCTCTAGACCAAGACCAAGACCAAGACCAAGACTTTGAACCTCAAGACCAAGACCGAGACCAAGACCCAAAAAATCACATTCAGGCCAAGACTTCTTTTCCTTACAACAAAATTTTCAAGTCGGACTACTCGCTATTTTAATAAAAACGTGAGTCTGTTATTTTATTCAAGAAAATTAACTTTATATGCAGACCGCAGAGAATTCCGAATTCGTATTTACAAAAGTCCTTCATTACAAAAGTCCTTCATGCAAAATGTTATTCCAAATGCCTTTTGTATTTTATAAAAACCAATTCGTTCAGAAGTTTCTGACCAGGTGGGGCCTCATAAAAATTTCGCCATGTGAAAAATACTTTCCATAGGTGCTGAAGTCGCTGGCACACACCGTAGCTTTTCAAGCACTGGATTTAAATGTAGGCTACAACTCCTCCCGTGGTTTATCAAACAGTATGGCTCAGAAAAAGTCTCGGCGGGGCTTCCAGATACAGCATAACTGCCAATGGGTTTTCCTGAGGGTCCATAGTGTAGTGGTAACATCACTGGCGTGAAGTGCAGTAGGTAGCGGATCGCCTACCGTAACCCTCTCAAGGTCCACTCAGCCTATCAATTCGCGAGATGGCGCGTTTGTGAAAATGAGATGTAGGACGTGACGGGCGCCTTGCAAGGCTGCCGTATACAGTTACATTTATAAATGCCCATATACAATACAATACAATACATTCGACTCCTGTAACAACTTGTGATCATCCGTTCATACTGATTTTTAATCATACTGCGTAATTGTCAGTTTGAAAATATTAAACGAAGATTATTAACAAGACTTGTATCCGTCCGTAGGTATTTGTCGTTGGCTATGATACAAACGGGCTTGATAATT
The DNA here is from genome assembly GCA_963556255.1 of Allolobophora icterica. NCBI lineage: Eukaryota > Metazoa > Annelida > Clitellata > Crassiclitellata > Lumbricidae > Allolobophora > Allolobophora icterica. Next base: position 55,104,263 of record OY744602.1, on the reverse strand, counting down.
TTTTTAATTCTTGAGTTTTGTTATAATAATCTTCGTTTAATATCTTCAAACTGACAATAACGCAGTATGATTACAAATCAGTATGAACGGATGATCACAAGTTATTACAGGAGTCAAATTTAACTGTACACGGCAGCCATGCAAAGCGCCCGTCACGTCCTACATCTCATTTTAACAACGCGCCATCTCGCGAATGGAAGGCTGAATGGACCTAAATTTGGGAGGGTTGCGGGAAGCGATCCCGCTACCTCTTGCTCTTCACGCCAGTGATGTTACCACTACTCTATGGACCCCATTTTCTGTTAAATGACTTCATATTGACAGCTGGTCTTGGTCTTGGTCTTGCGAGAACAAGACCAAGACTTTGAACCTCAAGACCAAGACCAAGACCAAGACTTTGAACTTCAAGACCAAGACCAAGACCTTGAACTTCAAGACAAAGACCAAGACTTTTGGTCTCAAGACCAAGACCAAGACTTTAAAAACGAACTCGAGTGTACTCGAGACCAAGACCTTGGTCTCGAGGACAACAAGTTTGGATGTTGACGACGATATTGATGTTGACGACGAATAGTGCTTTTTTCTAGAAAAACGGTTCTGGAACTGAACAATAGGTTCCGGAAATGAACAATTAGGCCTATGGAAGGACTAAAATCCCGAGAGAAACAGGATTGGGGGTTGGGAGAGGTCTCAATAAACACTGAAAACAGTTCACAACACTGAAATTAAATTAGAATAACTAAATCATTGTTTTTTGTTATTTAAATAAATAAATTACTTTTTAATAGCTGGGAAAAGGTGTCGGAACGCCGTTCCGGCTCAAAAAGCACTGACGACGACTATGATGATGATGATGATGATGACGACGACGACGACGACTACGACGACGACGACGACGACGACGACGACGACGATGATGATGATGATGATGATGATGATTATGATGATGATGATGATGATGATGATGATGATGATGATGATGATGATGATGATGATGATGATGATGATGATGATGATGATGATGATGATATTGACTTTAGGCCTATAGCTTAGAGCCTTAGAATTCTTATTGCCGAAATCACTGAACAGCGGTCTTAAACCCAGGAAACTACACAAGATTCAGCTGAAGTGATGGCAAGTGCTAATGCCCACGAAGAGCACATTTTGCAGTGGACAAGATGCAAGCTAGGCCTATATGGGTTTGCTGCCTGGTTAATATAATCAAACATGGCCAAATCGAACCTGACCTTACATGCCTATCGGTTTTGTTTTGACTGAGCGCCTGTGAACATGCTGGTTCAAGAGACTTATCTTTTTGAGCTCTGCAGAATTTTCGAGCTTACAGTAATAACAATTATTAGCCATTAACACTGTTATCAAAAAACTTTATCCTCCGAATGCTCAATTGATTTGCTATGCCGCTGTACTAATAAAAACAGTCTGTTATTAACTATTTTAGCCACTAATACCAAAGATCTACGACTCTAAGATCTTTGCTAATACTGCTTGTAAGCTTACATGTATACACTTTATACTAATGCATCCATTAATCTGTTGCAGTCTTCATTACTAAACTGTTGTCTGATTTATAATCAATTGCTATCAATGACTGTCTTTGTGGTGCTGTGCGATCCCGTTTGTGTCGACGGGAACGTGCAATAAACGAATGTTTGATTTGAATTGATTAGAATTAAGATAGATATAGGCCTAGCCACTGATAGTTGAGGCTTTCCGCTTAGGTTTGTAAAATGACGTCATTAGATGGGAAGTATCTATATATGGCAGGGTAGAAGACCAGTCTATCGTTGGTTCCGCAAGTTCTTATCGCTTCTATAACAGCCGAGTTTGGGGTTGAATTATTAAACCATGATGAATTGAACCAAAATTTGGTTTATGAATTGTAAGTTGTGTGCGAGAGATTATCCGATTTAGTAAGCGCGATTATGCACTTTAAATAATTCAAATTCTTTCGGAGTTAATGTTGCGTTGAGCGATAACTTGCAAGTAAGTTATCTGTAATAGCGAGGACAAAGCGCACGCTTTAGAACAACCATGCATACAAAATCGTAAAAAGCGCTGTGTTGGTAACGGCGATGCAGCATTATAAGCAATTCCAAAATCTAACAGTTCGCGAGAAGCTTAACAGCAACAAATTTAACTTTGCACTATATGCCTCGGCTTCAACTGATTGGGATAAAGGAGGGCGAGAGTGGCCCTCTTTTCGGCAGAATTTTCAGAAATTTAAAGGGCAGTTATCGAGAAACGTGCTCAAACCTATCTTTAAACAGTGTGACAGCCCCAGATTGCTGCCCTCGGGTGGGTAACCTTGCGCTATGAGGGTCCCTATCTAATGTTATTGTTTGACCCAAATTCAAGTTACTATGTTTTACTATGTACAACACGAGGTCGCACCTTGACATTAGTTAGCGCCAAGACTCTAATAAGGCTATTATTTTAAATGAAAACACATCGACAAATATTCAGACACGAAAGTTTAATTCGGCATCAATGGCGCTAGTTTTAAACGAAACCTAACTGTTTTTAAACTGCTTGTTTATAGAGTCTGTACCGCTGCTTAAATAGTCGGAACCGTGATGGCAAACACTATCCTTATTAGTGTCATTGTCGCTGACTAGTTAGTGTTGTTAGCGTCTTTGATGCTCAAGTTCACTCGTCTGATATAGCCTTATTAGTGTCATTGGCGCTAACTAGTGTCTTGGCGCTAACTAGTGTCAAGGTGTGACCTCTTGTCTTACATGGTAATACATAGTCCCTAGAATTTGGTCAAACAGTAACATTAATATAGGGACCCTCGTAGCGCAAGTTTACCCTCAGGTGCATAGTGAATCCCCGAATGCCGAATCGTCGAACAGGTATTACCACAGGGTCCCAAAACTATTTTGTCAAGAAAAGCAGTATCCCTAAATATGCTGTTCATAACGTATCCCTGAATGGGCATTTCTGTTGGATCCCCGAAGCAATTCTGTAAAAAAAGTATTCCCAAAAATGCTATTGTGTGACGGATCCCCAAAATTCAGATTTCAGGAAATAGTGCAAACTTTTCCTGAAAATCATAAGGGGTCTGAATGCCCGAAATTAAACAGATTTTCACGGCTATGTTTTAACACAGGGGTGGGCAAACTTTTTGCACATGGGGCCACATTAAACGCCAAAAAATTCGGAGGGCCGGATAACAAATTTAACTTTTAATAACGACTAACATGAAAAGAAGTTTACTTTTTTATAATATAATAATTATTAAATACACTTCGGCTTTTACTATTGAGATGTATGCAACTGAACATGCATGCGTATAATTTAACAAGTTTCCCATTATCCTGAATGATTGAGCTGGTTCCAATTCACAGTTCGAGTTCAAGTTTGGATCACGTAACTGAGACCTGTACTTGGATTTGTTTATCTTCATAGTTGAAAATCTTTGTTGACAGATGCGAAAAACACAAATATTTTCAAAGCAAAAGTTTATAGATTTGAGAATTTTTCCTTCCTGAGCGATGAAAAGAATGTTAGAGGCCTATCAGGTTTGAACCTTTAAGGCTTGCAACTGCAGGATAGGAAAGTTTCCAAATAGTTTTGTTCCTTCATCTGCTTTCAAAGCAACATTAGCTTTACTTGAACGGATTTCACTTCTGCATATACAGATCATGTGCAAAAACCTTTGAAGGGAAGTGGTTCAGATCGGCAAAGTTGATGCATATAGTTATCATTTAAGACGAGACAGGAATAGCAAGCAAGACAGCAGCGCCACTTGAATAAAACGAAGAAAACTTCTCGCGGTCTGAATTTTTTTAAATTTTCTGAAGAATTGTGGGGCCGGGTAAAAAGTGTTGGCAGGCCGCATCCGGCCCGCGGGCCGTAGTTTGCCCACCTCTGTTTTAACATGTGCTAAAGTAGTATATAGATGCATTATAAAATTGTATATCCATTTCACACTCATCCACAGATGTCCTCCCACTTCAGTGTTGTTTATGCCTGATACTAATATGTTTTAAATCTCCAAAGGCATTTTTTTTACCTCACAAACAAAAATTTGTTTGGTGATTTGCCTGCTTAAATATTTTACTGGATACATTTGTTATGTAAACTAGATGTGATATTTTCCTGATCCCTGATTATTGCCCAAAACTAGTAAGACGAAGTTACATGTAAGGGCTTTCCAGTCCTGTGTATACTAGGTCCTTGGGTAACGAGAAAGGAATTAATTGCTTGAAAACAAGTATGATATAGAGGCCCCTACTATTTTGAAGATGTCTCATCTAGTCTGCATTCTGTTCAGATGAAGGTGACCTTCATTTGCCTTAGGCCAGTGTTTCTTAAACTTTCGGATGCTGCAGACTGGTGTTTGCTTTAGCAGCCATTTTGCGGACCGCAGCTTTTCAACTTCAGCTTACATGTTTGACATGTCATATTAAAAATTAGATTTCATATAACATTGTCACTGTTTATAACAACTATATTGTAGTTACTGTTGCAAATTTAAACCGTTTATTATTCATTTTCGTGAATAAGTTGAAAAATTATGAATTTTTAAGGACTGTTTGACGGACCGGTGACCAAAGCTCCGTGGACCGGCGCCGGTCCGCGGACCACCACTTTAAGAACCGCTGCCTTAGGCTCCTCTATCTATCACCCCTTAAGCTTTCCTTTCAAAACCGAAGTCTCGCCTCTTCAAGAATTCATTCCCCGACTCACCTGGTCCTTCGCCTTCCAATTCTCGACCTAAACAACACCTGTCTTAGCAGCTACTCTGTTGCCTCTGGCAACCAGATTGGGACCTCCTTTTGAAAGCCCTTTGGACAACCCCTCTGATGGTGCGCTCAGGAATAAGCTGGTGCCTTGTGCTTAGCTTTCGAGTGACACTTGAGAAATTGAGATATTACGATTTGGGTCCGCACTAGTTTTTGGGATACCAAACATTTGGTGGAAAACTGCTTTCAGGGATTCGGTTTATTTTGTATTCTATTCACTTTAGGGGATTCAGATCCACACTAGTTTTTAGAATATCGAGTGCTTGGTAGAAAACTGCTTTTTGGAGTTTTGGTTTATTTTGCAGTTTAATCACTTTAGGGGGTTCGGGTAGACCCCATGCCTGCTACCAGGTAATTTATTACTGTCAGGTAATTTATTGTTTTAGTGTCCAAAATTATTTGTGAATTATAGCATATCATTTTAGTTTCCCAGATGAAAACAGACACACCTGTGCTGAATTAGTGTAATAGTGGTTTTTGCAATGTGTTAATAGAGATGTTGCAAAAAAGCTAGTTTAAGATGTAATATTTCTCACTTCAAAGTAATTCAAATGTTATTTATCGTATTGGTGTCACAATTTATTTCAACATCAGAGCCGTACCAACAAAGAACGTGGCCCCCTCCGAACATACGTCCGGGGCCCCTTACAATGCGGAAACTGGAATGCGGTGATATACAATATACAGGGTTCATATTATGTCAGTGTACATGTATACTATATTCCATTTCTGTATTGAAAAATCGAAATGACCGACAGACAACTGAAGTAGCCAACAGACAACTGATGACGTAGCTAATAGCATTATGTGATGTATCAAAACAGTATCATAATAACTTCACGCCGTTCACGGTTATTTTTTGCCACTTTTAGGGGCCCCCTTCCTTGCGGGGCCCCCTCCGGTCGAAGGGTGCGGAGGGCGGTCGCTACGCCTCTGTTCAACATTAACCTGTATATTTCTAACACATGAGAATAAAAGTGTCTAATACTATTGGAGGTCTTTGGTTAGTTCCCTTCTTGTGTTGAATAGCATTTCAAATGGTCATTTGTTTTAATAAACATTCTAAATAATTTCTCTTGCGATGTTGTCAGTTTTAACACATTATAAAACTACTGGTACACCCATTCCTTAAAGGTACATCTGTGTTTTTCATATTGGATGAAGACATTATATGTTATAATGGGCGAATAATTTGGGACATTAAAACAGTAGATTACCTGCTATTGAACTCAAACACCTCCACTGAAAGTTCCAGTCCCGTTCGTGCGGGACTGAAAATCTAGATTGAACAGTAAGTAAGTGCAAATAATAATGAGAAAGGCTAACTTGAGAGGCAGCCATGGTTATGAAGTGATGGTGACTTTACTTCTGTGCCATCAAATACCCAGTGTCCTCCATGTGATGAAAATATTTGGATTTGTCTCTTTTTTATGTATAGGACCTTGGTCTTTCCACTCCAAATTAAAGTGTCCCTCCAGTCCTCCACCTTACAATTTTTCGTCATTGGCAGAACCCAACTTGGAGCTCCTCTGCCTCCATCTCTCTTGCAACCCGGACTATTATGTTCTGGTATATGAGAACTGTAGGGGTAAATATATTATTTGGGAAGCTAAAACGATACCTTACTGACTATCATAAGACTTAGCTAAATAGTAATTGGTTCTGTGATGACCGCACCGTTGGGTGTTCTGCAGCATTAAATAGGGTCTGGAAAATGCTTTTTGGTTGTAGTGGTTAATCGAACTGCTTCGGCTCTGTAAATGATTACATATATTTAAACCAGGGTTTTGCCGAATCTTGATCCGGAAATTGGTTTCGCCGAATATTGAACCGGAAATTGGTTTAGCCGGAATTTGCCCTAGACCGATTAATCGGAATCGGCGCTTCCCTGGACTAGCAATACAAATACCAAAAGAAGTAATATTTTTGAGCAAAACCAATTTTTTTCATTAATACAAAAATAGTAACATGTTTCGACGACCTCCTGCGGTAATCTTTATCATTAAAATTCCGTATAAAATAATAAAATTATGAGTTGGCACATCAAAAAGTGATAGACAGTCAGTCTTTTTTCTTTAGCCATGAGGTTTAAAATGTAAATTAGTACTTTGGGACCAAATAAAAATAAATATTGCCGATTAATTGGATCGAATCCGGAATCGGCAAAAAGCAGGCCAAATATCCGGAATCAGAAATTGACAAAATTAAACATCCTTCTACAAACTTGTATCATACCCAATGGATTAATTACTCTTATTATTATTATTAAATATAATATAGGCATTTAATCCCATAACCCTTTCGTTCTGGACTGTCAGACTTACTCAGTCGGGTAGATACACTTCAAGGAACAGTTTTAAAAATCCTATTCTAAATCAATGTACGCAGTGGATATCCAATTCTGGAGAACTTGGAAGAGCCATTTTCATGCCTTCTGCTGTAATGCTTCAACAACTTGTAGATTCGATTGGTGTTAAGATTCACCCACATAACATGGAGAGTGTGTTGATGCATGCCAAATGTAAATTAAAAAAGACACTTTGGCACAAGTCATGATTTGTTTCCAACCTGTGTGCAAGAATTTGTCTCGTGAAACACATTTCAAGATAACTTATTCTCAAGCAGTGAAAGAAATTTGATTTCTTAATTTATTGATGCCAATATGTCATTGTGAAAAAGTATTTTTGAATACTTTGCGCTACTCTGCACTTTCTTAATTCATTGGCACCAATGAATTTTGTTTGAAAACTTTGGACTTTGCGGTTTCTTAATTTTCTGTTATCTGTTTATCTGTTCACTTATGATAGTCCTTCCATTCGCTTGTAGCGCTGTGTTTTTCTCGCAACTTTTGTAGTCATATCGCCAGGGGCGTAGCCAGACTTCATTTCAAGAGGAGGCAACTATTGCTTGTCAAAACTTGTATGCAGTGGCGGCGATCTTGTTTCAGAGGTGAGGGGGAAATTTTTAAGCGTTCGAAGGGCGGTCGCAAAAACTTCTGAGAATTTAAGAATTTCGCTCTGAGAATTAATAAAATTTGTTCCATTTATGTTACGAAAAAAGTTGATGACTTTTTTTTAGTCATTAACACATTCGAAGACTTACTTTCTTCTTCAAATCAAGAGGAGGCAAAATCCACCTCTGCTGGGGTGTACTTCAGGACGCAGGGCTATAACCCATGGAAAATTTTAAAATCCACAAAACCAAGAGGAGGCAAATGCCTCCTCTTGCCTCCATGTAGCTACGCCTATGCATATCACTTATAATAGAGTGACCATTTCTTGTGAATTAATGATAATCACACAGTTTCAATCCAATTACTTCAACCAGCACAGAGATGATATTTTTTAACGATAAAAGCTGTGTTGCTTAAATTTAAACTAAACCAATTGAAATTCTAATATCTCCCGTCAAAAGTTGATTACTCTGTTAAAAATCTGTACAAAATTAAAATGTAAATGTGGCTAAACCCTTGATTTACCATTCTTTGGTGGTAATGTGCTAAAAGTCATTTTGTGTAAAATGGGAAATTCTTAGGACATTAGTGCCCAACATGGAAACAACTATTGTAAATGCACTTCTTGCAGCATTGTGCTGCCTGCTATGTCCTGTAAATGACTAGCAGTGTTTTTTCAATAGTGCTAGAGTGAGTGGTGGTTATGGGCCAGGAGTTTAAAGGTTTAGGCTGCCTGGTAGTTATAATGCCACATAATTGTTAAAAAGAACAGAATTTTATCTTTAAATAGTAGTTAAAATCGTCTTTCCAAATGCAGCTAAAAGTTCGGTAAAAGACATATAATTGTCACTAAAAATAAAGAAATCGAGTGTGTGGTTGAGTGACATATACCTTTGTGTCAGGAATTGAAAGTATGGAGAGTATTTAAACAATTTCTGGTTGAACCATGCGACCCTTTAGCAAAGGTTGTCAACTCATGTTGAAAGGTCTTGAGTTCCTGAAATGTGCCTCTGAGGATTGTTGTTGATGCAGGCATGTGATTCATTGGTGATTGTGTGCCTTGTCTTGTTCAACTGATGTGTTTGCCGTTTTTGTGGCAGTCTTCTGCTAGATTTGTATATTAAAGAACAAGAATTTTTAGGCTTGCACACGATTCTTTTCATCATCAACCAAAGAAGACGTCGAGGGAATTGATGCCCGCTCTGTCATGCTTTTCCCGAATGTTTGAGTGTGCTACAGTAACAAAGTGGTGATGTAGGGCCGGTTGTCCAAGTGTTGGCTTCTCGGCAGTATGATCACCATACAATTGTTAATATTGTCTTATTAGCATAAATCTGTATGTGGCAAATTGTTTAGCATTATTCTTTAGACATCCAAGGTGGAACTTGAAATACGGGCTTTCATTGCCGTTTCTTATAATTTATGCATCAGACATGGATCCATGGACCACAGCTGCCAACTGCAGCAATATTTTGAATTTCAGTTTAGTTGTAGTCTCCAGAGATTGTTTATGACAACACAGGCTTTGGCTAATGGCATTGTATAAAGACTAAGCAACATGGCTTATTGTAACTCTTGCAGCTGGATATCCATTATCTTATAATAGCTTTTCATTCCATCTAAGCTTATAGTTTTAAACATAAAACTAGTAGACCTAGCCAAATTGGGAGCTCATTACTTCTGGTGAAGTTCTGAGTGTTTGGCAGACATTTATTTATGTTGATACAGTGTAACTTTGGTTTATCGGACTTTGGTAATTTGAACTTTGGGTTATGTTGAATAACAGCCAATTTAAAAAAGCAAATTATGAAATTATATAATTTGCAAAAGAAGTTATGTAAAATGTTATTACTTTTAACCAAAAAGATGGTCTCCAAAAAGCACCATTACAAATCCCTATATAACAAATTTTCTTACCTTGGGCAAGGGGCACTGCCGCTCCCCAGACCCCTCCCCTCAGTATTGGAAAATGCGTAATTTTTATGAAGTTCTGGTTACGCCACTGGGGTATTGAACCCATGTTCTTCTGATCTTCGTGCCAGAGTGTTACCATTCAGCCATCTGTCTGCCCTGATGATCACTTAGGGGCCATCCATGATTCCATATATTACGTATGCATAGAGGAGTAACCGAAATGCATGTGTTTACGTACGCTTGCGAGTGGGGGTGGGGATCTACTGATAATGTACGTACGCATAGGAAACGGGGCCTTCAAGTTGATTGGCCTTCAAGTGAGCTAGAGTTCAGTCTTTCCAGCTATCCGGTACTACCAGAGAAAGTAGGACTGTGGGAGAGGTGTCACTTGTATGCCACCTTACCTCTGAACGCTATTGTTAAACTGTGAAACAACTCAGCAGTGAGTCCATAGATTACTCATCCATCAATCTGGCCTAAAGTGCAGACAGTCGCTGCGTAGACCTGTGGTACTGACACATTCTGCAGCTGGTCTTGCGTCAAGAGTACGTACGCAGGTGGGGGGGGGGGGGTGAAAAAAGTAAGCGTGTTATAGGGAGGGATGGGGTCCAATTTTCCTGGATTTTTTAGTACGTAATATATGGATGGCCCCTTAGAGTAAAATCACAATATAAAATCGTAATCCATTGGAGAAGTCAGGTCAAAATCTGATAGATCAGCGAGCCAGAAACCAGTAAATGGTGGGTATGCAAGTTGAAAGATCAGTTTTAAGTTTGGACCTTAATGACAGCAAAGAATCCACTGAGTACTGGATTGGGCAGCGAATTCCACAGCTTCGGACCAGCGACAGAAATACACAAAAGCCCTACACTGTTCTGGTGTATGTCACTTCAGGGACAACTGTCTAACGGCATCTATTAATTGAGTGCAATATCTAGGCCTATTTGTATGATGGGTGAGCATGGTACAGAGAGATAGGTCGGTTGGTTATAATGCAGTATTTTTTAATGCTGAGGATAATTTTGAAAATAATTTTTTGGACAGTTGGCAGCCAGTCAAATGAGTGTAGGCCTAACACGGGCCTAAAATGCTGATATTGAGGGGGTTTGCTATGGCTCTGACAAGACAGTTTTGGGTCATTTGTTTGTGTATCAATGAAAAGTGAGTTACAGTAGTGAGGTCTAGAGATGGATAACCAATCGATTAGATTCTAATCGATTAGACATACGGGTAATTCTAATTGATTAGCAATTTTTAAAGCTAATTCTAATGGTAAAACGATTGGCTGATCGAATAGATTTTTTAAAAATTGTGTTAAGAACGAGTTAATTAAGAATGAGTTTATCAATAATGAGTTGGAGAATGTTTCAATTATCTTTTATGGTTATAGCCTAAAACAGAGGAACCAGAGCATGTTCTTATTTCTGCACTTGGTTCCCTATGCTTCACACAGTGGCTGTGCAGGCGATTGGTAATAAAAATTATTCTCAATTTGTTGAAACGTGATTTGATAGTATTGAGATAAAAGCTGTATCGGAAAGATGTCCTCGTCTTCATGTTCTTCATCAGCATCGCTGTGTTCCTGCAACCTCAGCTGCAATGGAATGTGTATTTTACTCTGCCGGTGTCCCGTGACAGAGTCTCCCCCCTAAAAGTCTCCCCCCGGAGACTCTATTTCGAAACAGATTCTCCCCCCGGCGGATCTGTTTCAGAATAAATTCGCCCCCCGGAGACTATATTCTGAAACAAAGTCTCCGGGGGGAGAGAATATTTCATCCCTCGTTGAAATAAACTCTCCCCGGGGGAGACTTTATTTCAACGCGAGATATACACATAAACCATATCTCGAACTCCTCGTCAATTCTTCATTTTATAATCTTTGCCGACGATACCAATGTATTTCTATCTGATAAATAGCTTAAAACGCTATATAATAAGGTAGATACCCCAGTAATGCATTAGAAAGTCTAGCGGAAACCCGTTAGTGCCTATATATAGCATACCTATTCTTAGATATATAGCGTCCCCCAAAATGGGACAATACATCAAAAATTCACATTAAATTAATTATACGTTAGGAGAACATTTAAATGTAGGTCCCTAATAATTATTGCTCAATCTGTTTTGGACTGGAAATGCGCACAAAAATAGTTTTTCGGCTGAAAACTGCTGTTACCTTACCGAAGACCTATTTTAGCTAAAGTAAACATTGCGGACTTTTCTGATCTAATATTAAATTATTTAATTTGCGGTTATTACAAGAGAACTGTTTGTGGTTTCACAAAGGTTGGTATATGATATTGCACTAGTTGTTACATCTGGTTTATTTTTCATAAATATGACATATGCAATTTGTCATTAAGTCACTGTCCCATTTTTGGAGACGGTAGGCATGATAGAGTGGGTGAAGTTCAAGAAACATAATTCTGCATCGTGAATGCATCAAAATGCTGTTTTAAAAAGCACTAACGGCAGTCTGTACAACAGCATTATCATTATAAGTTAGAGTTAATATTATATAAATTCACAAACTCTTAAATTTATGCAGACTTTAATAATAAATCAAGTATTATAAACATAAATTATACACTGATAAAGAGAGTACAGATTCGCTACGTGATGTAGTGCTAGGCCTAAACAATGCTAAAAGAACACACACCTTTCTTTATCTGTAGTTGTTATATAATTTAAATGAATAATAATTAAATATAGTTTTTAAATAATTAATATAATAAATAAGCAGTTGTAAAATAATTTGCCTTTCTTTTTCTAAACTATTAGATATGGTTACAAAGCATGGTCGTTGAATACACCACTAGGCTACTGTATTCAATTAGACCCATACCAAAATGCTGGTGTCACGGATCCCCAGTTAGGATTGAGTGGTTCAGTGGTTGTCAATTTAGTTTACAAGCTACCTCCTCACAACTATGTTGTGTATTTTGACAATTTTTTACAAGTTTGATTCTGAGTATATATACTGTGTGTGTTTTTAAACTTAGCTGTAATAACAGTCATAAGTGAAATAACATGTACATATTAACATGTCATAGTTGATGCTCCCACTTGTGCCTAACATCCCCCAAAATGGAACGCTTAAAAAACTTGCTCCTAAAACATCAGAAACTAAACTTCTGCAGAAATTGTGCATGCTATTGTCCAAACTCATCATTTACAACGTTTTTACACTTTGAGAAGATTTTTAAAAGTCAGGCACTGATGGGTTAAAGCTAATAAACTCTCTGTAAATTTATCCTAGACTAATGACATCATATTCAAATAGATGATTGTCTATTTCAGAGTTTTCCAAAATGTGGGTCGCGATCCAAAATTGGGTCGCGAAGCTCTGGCAAGTGGGTCGCCAAATGTTTTCGAGAAACATTTATTTTTTGCAGCACCAACATCTGGCTATGATTTGGCTATAACTAGCTGAATTTCAATAAATGGTGAACTGTTTTTACCTAAATTTCCTTTTAATGCTTTAAATTTCTAAGCGCTGTACGTAAATCCGCATATTTCGATACCAATTTACGAAGCAAATTTTTGTACACAATGCTTAATTTTGCACAGTGGGTATCGAGACTGCCAAGATATTCACAAGTGGTTCGCAACCCAGAAAAGTTTGGGAACCGCTGGTCTATTTCATACAAGTTGATTTAAGGTGTTAGTAAAGACTCGTTGATCATATACTTCAAAGCATCCGTTTTGAAGTGGCACGATTGCTAAATGCACAGAGAGGAATTTGTCTGGGGGGAATATGACTTACTCAAAATCGGGGAATATGTTCGGGGAATACGTCCGGGGGAAATATGTCCGGGGGATATGTCTGGGAATATGTCCGGGAATATGTCCAGTGGGGAATATGTCCAGTGGGGAATATGTCAGGGGGAATATGTCTGGGGATATGTCCGGGGGAATTTGTCCGGGGGATATGTCCGGGGAATATGTCTGGGGGAAATATGTCCCGTGGGGAATATGTCCGGGGGTATGTCTGGGGATATGTCTGGGGAATATGTCCAGTGGGGAATATGTTGGGGAATATGTCCAGTGGGGAATATGTCTGGGGAATATGTCCAGGGAATATGTCTGGGAATATGTCCGGGGGAATATGTCCAGGGAATATGTCTGGGGGATATGCTTGGCCTCTGGAAAGTATGAAAAACTATCACCCATCGTAGAGTATGCAAGTATTTGTGGCCTATGAGTTTTTTGTACAAACTTTTTGCAAGCACCTGTGCTAAAGCGTCAAATAAATTGACTTTAAATGGCATACACTACGACTAAAAGACCTTTCAACTGTCGAAGTTAATTGAAAGCAATGGAAAATAGGAGTAAATTTAACAAAGAAATATATTACACTTTATCCATGTAACAGTTCTTAACAAGACAGTTTAGAAAAACAAGTAGCAGTGGTTACTGTTCTGACTGATGTATTACACTTCTTAGTTGCATTATGTAATCTAGTTAATGATTCCATTTGGTAATTTCTATTTTAATGCACATTAATGCACTGCGTAATACATTTTACAGATGTATTGGCTCAACATATTTTGTAGATTAATTGATATAAGCTTTCTACAGAAGAGGTAATGTATTCCTCTGTTGCTGGTACAATCTATTTTATAGATTTACGACACAACCTATTCCCTGATACATTGAAGAATCTATACTGAAAACTTATGGCGTGATTTATTCTATAGAAGCAATGTGTCACTTGTCCCTTATATGCAATGGTGGAGCCTATATCACTTATGCTTTGGTATGGACTATTCTGTGAATGCATTGATGGGGACTGATCCTTAGAGCTCTACCATTCTTGTAATTCATTTCTTGTTGCGTTGGTGCAACTTACTCTGTTGTTATGTTTGGTAATCTGTTCATTGGAACCACTAAGTAATGGTTCATTGGTGGCATTGATGGTGTCTTATGGGTAATAATGGGGCATGTGCCACAAATGCTTTAGGTATTCTATTCTATTTCTGTAATTTATTCCATAGTTGCATTGGTGCGACTTACTCTACTGATGAGTTATATAGGGTATTTTTTGGAACTATTGTGTAAACTATACATTAGTTGCATTGATAGTGATAATTAAGTCATTATGTAACCTAATGCTATAGATTTGTTGTGTAATCTATGCTGTGGACGCATTTTGTGCACGGTCTGTCTGTGGAGTATAATCCACAGTGTGGATGCATTGTGTGGTGATTTTTTCAGAGGCACTGGTGTGATCTACTTCACAGTTGTATTGTGTATTAAAACCAGTGGATTTGCACAACACTATGCCTTTAGAGTATGTGCTCGAATATGAATTTGGTGCTTGACAACTATATCCAAGTGTGTGATTCCTTATCATGCTCGCAATCAATTAAGGATGGCAAGGTGGTTACTTATTTGACTTCCTTACAAAGTGCTATAATTATCTAAATTATTTACAATAATCAAAAATATAGTTCGCAGGCTGTACCTGGTGTAATATGTATAGGTATTTGTATGTAATGGTGTGCGGATGCATGATTGCATGTGTTTTCTGTAGTGTGGGTGCATGTGTGTGTGTGTGTGTGTGCGTGCGTGCGTGCGTGTGTGTGTGTGTGTGAATGTATGTGTGCATATATGTTAAAGAGCTTATCAAAGTTAATGACTTTTTTATTGCAAATAAATTGACACTCAATGTAAAGAAAACTAGTTACATAATTTTAAAATCCCATAGAAAAATTGACCAATAATCGGGAATTTGTCCATTAATAATGTTTCTATAGCCAAAGTAGACTCGACTAAACTTCTGGGTTTCTTCATTGATCAACATCTTATTTGGAAAACCAATATTAACTATGTTTCCTTAAAAATTGCAAAAAACATTGGAATAATTTCGAGAGTAGCAAAAATGCTTCCTAAAAATATCACACTGAGTCTTTATAACACAATGATCCTTCCCTATCTTAGTTATTGTAATTTACTACGGGCCTCAGCCGCCTCAACTTATGAATCTCATCTTCTCAAGTTATCTTTACTACAGAAAAGAGCAATTCGAATGATTGAGTGGCAGGTCGAAATGAACATTCAAAACCCTTATTTAAAAACCTTATGCAGATTAAGACCTTCCAATTTGCTGAACTGATTTATTCTTATAGTCATAATCTCCTGCCAGGTTCCTTTGAATGCTATTTTACTTTAAATTCAGCAGTACACAAACACCACACTAGAGCTGCAGCACTCTACTGACCTATTAAAACGCGAACAAACTTGAGGAAATTCAGCATTAAATCAACTAGTTCGCTGATTTGGGACTCATTGCCATTGGAAGTCCGAAATGCAAAAAGTAAGTTTACTTGTAAAAAGAGCCTAAAAAATATCTAATTAATTAGTTACTATCCTGCGGCAACTCTGTGAACTAACCTGTTTATACTTGGTCGAGGCATGAGGTCACAAGGGGGTAAGATTTATGAAAAGAGCAATTTAAGCAAACTCCTTGCTTAAAATTTTTTATGTCATGTTAAGTGATTGATTAGAGTCCCAGATAGGACTCCTACAAGCCTGCTTTAGTAGGCTTCTTCCTTTTTGGTTTATTTCATTTTTAGTTATATTTTCATAATTTTATAGTTAAGTAGAGTTAAGACTTAAGTACTCACCTTAGATCACCTTAACTGCCATCATTCCAATTAGTAATCTAACTACTAGGGCATCCCTGGTTTAGCGGGACTTCCATCCCTTTAGGGTTACCCTTTGGTATTGAAGACAACAATATGTGCATAAGCTCCCCATGATATACATTTGAGCACACTTACAGTTAAAAATATGTACTTAACTCTAGCAAATTATTGTACTTTGCAGCTTGTCTGTCAGAAAAATTTCCTATACTGCTGTTCACTTAGCTGATGTGAATGACTTGTTACAATTTGTCATGAGTACCAATAAAGATTTATTGAATTATTGAATATTGAATTGAATGTTTGTCAGAAGGCATGCACGTATGTGTTTGTGTGTGTGGGTGTGTGTGTTTATGTTAGAGAGTATGTATGTTTGTGGGCGTGTATGTGTGCATGCAGGAAGAGCGATTCCAGGAGTGTAAGTAAGTTGACGTACATGGGTGAAAGTGTGTATAAGTGAATGTGGGAATATGGGTACGAAAGTATGTATGCAAATGATTGTCCATGAATGAGCTGTGGTAGTTCTTGCTTGAGCACCTACATTTGACACCCCGGAAGTTCTTGCTTGAGCACCTATACTTGACACCCCGGAAGTTTAATCCTCGGAATTTTTATATTTGTACATATGATTAAACTCGGGTAATGTTATCTTGGCGGTAGTTAAGTATTAGACCTAGTTAAGAAAAATTACACCATTGTATAACTAATGTTATGCTCACAGGATTTAGTTAAGCATTGAGTTATCCTGGTATTTTGAGTGATGGCTGATGGACTTTCTGTATTACTACCCGTGACCCTGGTAGCGGGGTTTATAGACCCCTTTTGGGTCTCCTCAATTGTATGTTTTGTGTTATTTGAGAAACGTTTGGTTACCAAATAAAAAAATATCTTAATTATCTTATCTGCTGATCGGTATGCCTAATCTTCATTGATGAATACCAGAAAAGCAAGGGCACAGCTCATATTAGGAAGAGACTTCAAGAGAGTATACATCATTTACAATCACTGGTTATGACTTTCCTATTCTAGGTAATAACCTGACACCAGCTAATAATAATAAACAAATAATAGGCCTATGCCAGATGAATGGATGAATGGTAGGCCTAATCCGCATCAAAAGAATCACAGAAAATCAAGCGCAACTCATCAGCTCACACCAGTTGAAGGGTAGGTCTAATCCGCATCAAAAATTTCATAGAAGCCAAGGCTAGCTCGTATCGGGAAGCCAGTACAGTTTTAGTTATTCCCATGTATTGTGTATGACTCCTTGTATAGCTAATTAGCTGGCCTGATACATCTGACGCTGATAATATTCAACGACCAATATCCAAACACAATATCAGTGGCAGGTCAAACCCTCAAAGAATCAGCGTGAAGCAAGTTAGCGCTTGCTGGCAAAAACAATATAACATCAGTTAGTAAATGGGAAGGGCTTACTGATCACAGAATCGTTTAAGAAACCAGCGCCAACTAGCACCAGCAAATGCCCACTTCTAATCAGAGCCATTCCCTTAATTATATAACAATGTGTCTAATCGATCCACTGTTTTTTTAAATTACATAAGCCCGCCCGACATCCTAAAAGTATATTACATGCTACGTGATACCATTATAAAACATTTATTTCATGATTTTTATTTCATGTTATATTTATTTCATGTCCAATTCAACTAATTAACAAAAGTAATTTATTTAAGAAAATGCACATATTAAATCCTATTTAAAATTATATAGAACAGCAACCTAAATAGAGGGGGCGATTTTAGAATGGGGAGACTCTGTATCGTAGAAGGGGAGATTCTATTTCAAGGGGGGAGACTTTGTTCCGATACAGAGTCTCCGGGGGGAGACATTATTTCAGCCAGAGGGAGACTCTGTTTCGGGGGGAGACTTTATTTCGTGACAGGCTGCATCATGAACGCTAGGCGCACTAGGCTCTAGTGATTCAAGACTTGCTAATTGGAAAATGTAATAGTGCGCTTCTGCAGTACCGTAAAACGGGGTGACTTTGGCCTTTTTTTAACTTGTTTTAATCATAAAACGATAATGTGACTGAATATGGTTGACTTAACAATTAGATTAGATGTGCATAGGGTTAAAGAGAAAACGTATAAAGCAAACTTTTTTGGGTAATAACAGTTGAACACTTTTTTTATAACTTTTGGGGTGGGCCAAAGTCACCTCATCAGGTGGGGCGACTTTGTCACACAATAGTTTTTCAGTTATTAGACAAAGTAAACTTGTTACTGGAGTCACTTTGGCCCGAAGAATGTGTTTTAAAAATATCTAAACTTAAAACTAACACTAAGTGACAATGGTACCATACCGGTACTGGCCTGACTATAACGAATTGGTACCGTATGCACCGACCAGTCAAAATATCCTGAAAAGTGAAATTTTAGCAAATACATTAATTAATTTTAAAATAAACATTATATAAACATCGCTAGGAGTACTTTACAATATGGCCAAAGTGAAATTTTAGCAAATGCATTAATTTTAAAATAGAAATTATATAAATATCCCCAGGAGTACCGTACTTTAAAACGTGGGTCAAAGTCACCCCAAAAACTTTGCTTGCATTTATAAAGTACTTATTGGTGACATCGTGGAGCAAACGGTGCGCCATACACATGCCACTACAATGTACATTGAAAAGTGTTATTATCACCCACTGTATTACTAACGGTCTTTCTCACAGAAAAATAAGTTTGCACATCTTCAAAGTTTGACTATTTTTAGGCTTACAAACATTTCGGGAAAATTTCAACAAATTTTACAATGAAATCAACTAACTTTTTTAAGAATATGCGCTACATGTTTACTCATTGTTATTCGTAAATCAAGTCGAAATCACGTGATAACTACGGAAGGCCAGAAGGTTACAAACTAATTTTTCAATTTGGGCCAAAGTCACCCAGCAGGCCAAAGTTACCCCGTTTTACGGGTAGCAATGTCAATAACTGCAGCATGTATTGGCCGATGTGGTGTGTTGTTGCTTGCTGGTTTGTGGGCTATTCTTACAGCAGTTGTACTGCTTTACTAAAGCAGCTTTAGGTACTAAATAGATTACGGTACGGTAAGTTCGTCGGTAACTTGCTGTGCCTTGATCAAAATTTGACGAATTCATGAAGTAAATATAGGCTATGCATGAATTATCGAAATCTAGCTCTAATTGAATAGCTGCTTATACATGTATTTCTAGTCGATTAGCAAATTTCAGTAGCTAATTCTAATCGATATTTAATTAGTGCCCATCTCTGGCCAAGTCTGCTGGAAACCATTGGCCAGCGGACCGTGACAATAAGGCCAAAGAGATCTGATTCAATTAATATCCCGTAATAATTTAGTAAACTCTAGTCTGTATGATTGTTACAATGATCTACTTATGCCGCACAAAGACAAGAATTTGTCAAAATCCGAACAACCCCTCATTGTGTACGTAATATATGGATGGCCCTCTATTAACAATAAAATAATACATCTATCTATCTATAATGAACTTCTATAGCGCCCCTTCAAGAAATCTACTCAGTGGCGCTCCCGACCCAGGCCGGTCAAAAAGAAAGGTCTTAAGAAGTCCATAGGCAGAGAGCGAAGGGAGAGGGAGGTCTTTCCAAGCGGTAGGACCCACCGCGGAGTATGTCCTACGCTGCTCCATAGCAGTACGCGCATAGGGGACAGCAAAATCACCCCGGGAGGCCGAGGGCAAGGCACGGCGCCCCGCACAAGAGGAAGTTAAAGTAATACATGTAATAATAATAACGGAAGATGACTGTTAACTCCAGATTGACAAAGCTCTTCGGATAGTTTCTTAGAAACTGAGGGATAACTTTTACCTCGGTCGTTAAAAAGAAATAATAATAATAATAATAATAATAATAATAATAATAATAATAATAATAATAATAATAATAATAATAATAATAATAATAATATTAGTAACAGTGAAGATGCTGACGATGATAACACCCAGACTTCATAACACCTCTCATAAAGTCACTTCTAAACAAGCGTAATAAACTTCGAAGGAAGGGTCGAATGGATGATGCAGACTCGCTTGCAGGTAGAATCAATCAGCTGATCTTGGAAAACACACAAACACGTTTTTCTTCATTGCAAGATGCCACACCTAAGCAGCTTTGGGATGCGGTAAAAAAGCGAAACTCATCTTCTCTGACCAGCGACACTAAAAATTCGTCAGGTCTCTTCAATAACATCAATATGGCCAATAACTTCTATGCTGACATAGCAACTTCGGTGGACTATTCGGCTGAGGAAATCCATAATCTTAAAAATAAATCAGGAGCCAGTACTGGAATAAATAAATCATATGTGAGTATACTGGAAGTTGAAAGGCTCCTGCGCACACAGCGAAACACAGCTGCTGGTCTTGATGGATTGCCTGCTTGGCTCTTTCAGAAATGTTCTTATGAGTTGGCGGAATTGGTAACTCATGTGTTTAATTGTTCTTTTGAAACTGGGACCATTCCAGATAACTGGCGCATCGCGGTGGTCACTCCTGTAAATAAAGTTTCCAAACCATCTACTCTGTCTGACTTCAGACCTATATCTGTAACTCCAATCCTGTCAAGAATCGCAGAAAAAATTGTTGTTTCTAAGTGGCTTAGACCCAATTTGCCCCAAGAAGCTCTAGAGGATCAGTTTGGCTTCAGACCAACTGGCAGTTGTACCAGTGCACTCACCTTCTTTCTACATCACGTCACCCAGATGCTAGAAAGTAACTCTTATGTGCGTTGTTTGTTAGTCGACTTCTCTAAAGCTTTTGATGTTGTTGACCATTCAGTTCTAATACCTAAAGTCATGGCTTTAAACATGCTGCCTGAAATTTCAAATTGGGTCATTGACTTCCTAACTGGTCGATCTCAAGTCCTCAAATATGGCAATGTACTTTCTGATTCTACTTCCATTAATCGCAGTATTATCCAAGGGTCTGGTCTTGGTCCCACCCTCTACATTGTAATGGAGAGCGATCTTAAACCCGTCTCTCTGTTCAACATCCTTTTCAAATTTGCAGATGATACTAACCTTCTCACCCCCCAAAATTCTCCTGTTAGCTTGGAATCTGAATTTGATAATATTAAGGATTGGGCCTCCAGGAACAGAATGACACTTAATTTTTCCAAGACTAAAGAAATTGTATTTCATAGACCGAATCCAAGACACTTATCTCTTCCGGATCCTATCAGCAATGTTGAAAGAGTAAAAATTGTCAAATTGCTGGGTGTTCTTTTTCGAGAAGACTTAAAATTTGATGACCATGTTTCATTTATTTTGAAGATATGCAGCCAACGCCTATACCCCTAAAAGTCCTCCGATCTCAAGGAATGCCTCCCAGCAAACTAAAGAACATTTTTCAAGCCCTTGTAGTCTCCCGACTAACGTATGCCATACCATCTTGGGGGGATTCCTGTCGGCTGAACTGGGTGGAAAAATTGAATCTTTTTTTGCGCAGGGCTGGGCGCAGTAACCTCTTTAGTGGTGATGGTTTAACTTTAGAGAAGATTTGTGAAAAAATTGAATTGAAGTTCTTCAAAAGCATCCAGTCACCCCAACACTGTCTTCACCAATTACTGCCTGCAGAGCACCTTCATAAATTCAACTTAAGAAAAAGGGGACATGCTTTTGAATTACCGCACTTTAATACATTGCTACATAAGAAATCCTTCATCATTCGCTCACTGTACAAGTATAAAAACTGGGTTAATGCTGGTTCTAGTACCTGTTCTGATATCTAAACTGGCTCTTTTTGTAGACCATAGTAATGCTTATGTTCCTTAGAATGTAAGGCTTAGATCATAACTTTAGTTATAGGTAGGCCTATGTATGTAAATAAGACACTATCGTTTATTGTTTATAATACTGTATAATGTATATGTATGTAAATAAGACATTATATAGAATTGCTTGTGTTTAAACTGTCTTACAGTGTTACTGATATTGTGATCCTTTTGTATGTATTGTTGTAAAGTATGAGCGTTTGTCTTATACTAATAAAAAGATTACTTACTTACTTACTTATAATATGCTCTGCACTTGTTTAAAGTCTTAGGGGTTCGAATGAAGGCCTTCCTCCGAGAAAAATACATGTAATGAGCAATGTTTCTTCTGGACATGAAAAGTGGGTGGTACGGTACTCTCCAGTCGAAAAATTGAGTTGTTTGGGTCCCCGTACCGTCGAAAAATGCGCCTATGGGTCGAAGCGTCAGCCAGGAATGTCCTTCGCTAGACCTGCGTCTTCTTATTGACCAACTTCACCTTTTATCAACGCTGCAGAGTGTTCTCATTGAGCAAAGACCGAGCTAGCTTCACATCTCAGTAGATATAAAAAAATGAGTGGTTGAACGAACGAACAAACGAATGAATGAATTAATGAACAGACGAATGAGTGAATTGAACGAAAGAACAAATGAATTGTCAATATATTAAGGCGCTATAAAAATTTACAAATTCCGGAAATGGTCCCGCAGAAACAACTCTCACAATATCATTTACCCGAATTAATTTAATAATTTAATTGCTAATATAATTATTACCGCCACCGATCGGCCTACTTATTATTTTTATTATTCCTATTATCGATAGCCTATCCATTACTTGATAAATCAATTGCACCGTTTAACGATATCCCAGAATCAAAGTGACGTCATTTACAATAAATGTTTCCCTTTTGCAAATGACGTCAGTATCTGTTCCTCACTAGTTTTCCGTTAGCGAGCGTTAATTAGCCTTCTTAAAGATAAATCGAGATCCAACTGAAACTGCAAATCGAATTCTACACCACCAAGACATCGAAATCCTACGCAAACTGCAGATCGAATTCTACACCACCAAGACATCGAAATCCAACTCAAACTGCAGATCGAATTCTACACCACCAAGACATCGAAATCCTACTCAAACTGCAGATCGAATTCTACACCACCAAGACATGGAAATCCTACGCAAACTGCAGCTCGAATTCTACATCACCAAGAGATCAAATTCATATTCAAACTGGGTATTGAAAGCTACATCACCAAAAGATCAAAATCCTACCCAAACTGCAGATCGAATTCTACACCACCAAGACATCGAAATCCTACTCAAATGGGGGATTGAAATCTACATCACCAAGAGATCGAAATCCTACTTAAATGGGAGATCGAAATCTACATCACCAAGAGATCGAAATCCTACTCAAATGGGAGATCGAAATCTACATCACTAAGAGATCGAAATCCTACTTAAATGGGATATCGAAATCTACATCACCAAGAGATCGAAATCCTACTCAAATGGGAGATCGAAATCTACAACACCAAGAGATCGAAATCCTACTCAAATGGGAGATCGAAATCTACATCACCAAGAGATCGAAATCCTACTCAAATAGGAGATCGAAATCTACATCACCAAGAGATCGAAATCTTACTTGAGCCGGTGTTCGAAATCTACCGACGAAGGAATCGAAATCCTACTTGAATTGTAGTTCGAAATCTACAGACAATTTATCGAAAACCTACTCGAACCGAAGATCAAAATCATACGTAAGTACATTTGTGCATACATACATATAGGCTATATGTAATTGGAGCTGTACACTATTCGTATTCGTATTCGGCCGAATTGTCGAATACGAATAGTGTAAAAATAGGTCTACCGACTACATTCAAAAATACGTTAACGTTCACTCACTGTACACAAGGAATGAGACTACTGACACTGCGATACCGCGGTCCAGGCAGTAGGCAACGCCTGGCTGCAACCGCACCATATATTATGTTAATGAGAGAGTTACTTCAGTCCACTCGCTATAGTAGCCGCATATGCAGAGTCAGATGTCACGTTACCACTATTCGTATTCGGTCCGACCACTACTATTCGGCCGAATACCGAATAGCTATTGGGCCCACTATTCGGCCCCGAAGCGAATACGAAGCGAATGTTCGGTACAGCCCTATTATGTATATATTCATACATACGTACATACATACATGGATATATACATACATACATACATATATGCATACACGCATGCATACATACATGCATATATACACGCATCGTACAGACTGACAGACATATACAGGCAAAGTACGTAGAGATTTAATAGTAATCTCCACATACTGGACATATTTGATTCCCTGCAGGTGTTGCATCCAGCAGCGGTCCTTGTATGCGCTGTCGGCTGTTTTTAACTGGAACCCCGAATAATTAGCTGACTTCCATTGGATAGACTCTGAAGCACCTTCTTTACTCTTGTTGGTTCGTTGTTTTGCGACGCTGTGTCCTAACAAAGGAAGATTAGCGTCGCCTTCTTCCTTTATTGTATTGTATTGTATTGTATATGGGCATTTATAAAGCGCCTCTCGCGGTATAAATCATTCAGAGGCGCTCCTAGTGCGCGAGACCCCGAGAGAAAAAGTAGGATTTAAGGTGAGAAAAAGAAGAAGCAACGCTACCAGAGAGAATGGTGTTGCGAACAGGAAGAGGAAGTCTGTTCAAAAGCGAGGGACCTATGCAAGCGAAGGACCGGGATTGCGCCATAGTAGCCCTGACACGAGGAACTAAGAGGTCAAGGCGATCAGAAGATCGGAGTGGACGCAGCGAAGCAGCAGAATGAGGCCGAAGAATTAGTTCACACAAGTACTGTGGAGCAAGACCCAATTGAGATTTGAGCACAAGAATAAGCACTTTGAATTGGATACGGGCAGAGAGAGGGAGCCAATGGAGTTGTTCAGCCATGAAGGTGGAGATATGAGAGAACCGAGGGAGACAGGCAATTAGTCTAGTACCGTCTAAAGAGGTGAAAGGCGGATCTTGGGGAGGCCAGTAAGGAGGAATTACAATAGTCAGTTTGAGAACACACGAATGCATGAACAATTGAAGTGAAGGTCGAGGATGAGACAAACCGCCGAATAGCCCTGAGACGTCTTAAGTGGAACTTTTGCAGGGGCGTAACTTTGGTTAAAAAAAGTGAGAGGTACCAATTTCTTACATACACGAAGCAAGGCGAGACTACGATCTCTGGGAAGGCACAATAATAAAATATTGTGTGACATTGTTCAAAAAGTGGGGCCGTGGAACCCCAATCCAAAAAGTGGGGGTACAGGTATCCCTTGTACCCCCCACAAACTACGCCTATGAGTGGAAGTAAGAGAAGCGGGTGAGACTGCAAATGTGCTCAGCAAAAGTAAGAGCTATCCAGAGTGACACCTCACGAACACTGGACGAGAAAGTGTAGTGAGGAAATCTTTCAGACAGGAGCACGAAATCAAGCTTTTGGAGTTGCTTGGAGGGGGGGGGTGCCAAACCAGATGAATTGGATTTTGGAAGAGTTTAAAGAAATGCGATTTGAAGACATTCAGCAATGAAGATCTTGGGACAGCGCCTCAATGGAACCAGTTAAAAGGAGTTGAGCCCATGGACGAAAGCCTGGACATCATCAGCAGAGGTGACCACTGGCCAGCCGCACCGTGCTTAGAGAACAGGGAAGGAATGTCCGCCGTATAGAGAATAAAGAGAAGTGGGCCAAGGATCGAGCCCTGAGGAACACCAAGTTTGACCGAGACCCACTGGATTTTAGAATCACCGGAGATGATCATTTGAGAGCTTTCAGACAGGTAAGACCGGAACCGAAGGAGTTCCCTTAAGACCACAAGAAATCTCAAGAAATCGAGATCTCAAAATCGTAAGAAATCTCTCTCTTTATCCTGGCTTGAGACTGGCAGTATCAGTGTCAAAGTTTTTCCCTCTCTATACTATTGGGAGGCTATAGAATTTAACGCTTAATGCGGACTTCTGTCGATTAACTATATCTGGGTCAAACAAACTTTTCCACTGTCACATTTTTAAACATCGCTTCTACAATCGCGCAAAGACCTTGAACCGAAGCCAATTCGGCTGTTTGGTGACTTGCTTGCACTGGCGTAAACTTGTCCAAAATATTGGGGGACATGGGGTCTGAACCAGAGGTGCAAAAAACAAGTTTTTCAAGATCAAAAGTTGTTTTTTATTTATTTTTTTATGGTTTTTGTTGTTTTGAAGATTTTCGGATTTCGGATCATAAAAATCATGAAAAATGACATGAACAAGAGCTCCAACTCAGTTTAATTCAGTTGCGATTTCCGAAAATTAAAAATCGTTAAATCAATGTTATTAACATAACTTCTACAATCTACAATAAGAAATTTATTTTTTTAAGCCCAAAAAGCAAATTTTGTGTTTTTTGTTTAAAACCAAAATCCGAAAAAACTTTTATCACCCTTGGTCTGGACAGTCAGCAGAGGCTTCCGGTGTTACATTAATCATTAATGCGTATGAAATGAAGTGTTTTGTTTACATGTAAATTTGTTTCATATTGAAGATATTGAAGATAAAAATAAATCTGTTTTCATTATGAATTTCTGATAGTATTTAAGTTCTGTGTCTGCTTTTCTGTTTCTGAAGAAATTTGTGTATATTGAAACATATTTTAATATTTGAAGAAAATCTCCTCTCGATTTTTGGGAGGCTTCTCAATTATTGGGGGGACACGAGCTCCGGCTGCCCCCTCCCCCCCCCAGAGTCTACGCCTATGCTTGCTTGCGTATCTAACTAGTTCATACCAGAAACACTGATCTAGGCTGTTAGATAATATCTTGCTTTGTACAGAGAGCGAATGATGAAGCATTTTACTGAGAGCGGGAATCCAATTCCACATTCTCTCGTTCAACCACTAACCCTAAGCCACCCCATTTCTTTTCAAGACTATTGACCTTCAATCTCTATCCCACCTCTCTAACCTACTGGTGAAGGCAGACACTGGCACGCGATATTGACTTCAGAGGCGTAACTTTGGTCTAAAAAGTGGGGGTACCAATTTCTTACACACACGAAGAAAGGCGGAGACTGTGATCTCTGGAAAGGCACAACAATAAAATATTGATTGGCATTGTTTAAAAAGTGGGGGTACGGTACCTCCAGTCCAAAAAGTGGGGTACGGGTACCCCGCGTACCCCCCACAAATTACGCCCATGGTTGACTTAAAGCCAGCATCAAATAGCGGACAAACGAGTTCCGCCCCAATAGGAGGATCTTAATATACTTTATTTTTTCCTATAATGATACTATTTATTACTGTCGTAACATGTAATAATAACCGTCGTGGTTTTTCTGTGTTTCTACAGGTGCCTGTGCAGTTGCTGGCGGCGAAGTTTATGTCTAAGGAGCGATATGGAATTGCATCATTCATCTTTCTGCCTTAGGGGGATGTGGTGGTTTTTTCTGTATGAAGGGCGACTGGGTGTTTTTTTCTGTATGAGGGGCGATGGGATGGATTCTGATGCATGTTACGGTTGCACTATGGCTCTGTGTCGTGGGTGTTGTGTGTTTGTGTTTGTGTGTGTGTGTGTGTGTGTGTGTGTGCGTGTGTGTGTGTGTGTGTGAGTGGCCCTGCTGAGCCTCTGGCGTGGCGTAAAACCCCGTAAGCTCTGTTTGGCAGGGGGGCCCCTGGCGTGGCGTAAAACCCCGTAAGCCCATAGTGTGTGTGTGTGTGAGTGTGTGTGTGTGTGTGTGTGAGTGTGTGTGTGTGTGGGGGGGGGGAGGGGGTGTGGGTGTGGGTGTGGGTGTGTGTGTGTTGCTTTTGTGTGTGGTGTATTTGTCAGCCGAGGGATAAGAAGGAGGATGAGCGAAGACTAGATTAGAAGGAAGGAGCGTTGCAGGCAGAACCAAACCACAAGCGGGTCAATGGAAATAGAATGAGAATACAACCATCTCATTTCCCACCAGAAGGATATCACGCAACACTTCTCTACCTGAACTTGAAATGAGATATTCTTACCACTGACTTGATGATACTTCTATGATAAGTTTTAGGTCCCATTCTATTTTCGGAAACTTTTGCAAAAACCTCTTGTTCAGTTTTTGTGTTATGGGGAATGTACTAAAGTTCGCTTTAGTTCTAATTTTAAGTAGCCTACATGAACTCATTGAACATGTAATAGGGTTTAAACTATGATCTCTTATTTTAATACAGTAATTGTCAAGCAGAGGCATTTCAGTACACGTATTTAAAGTTTCTGACTATGGCAATAGGTATTGTATTGTATTGTATTTAAACATTTATAAAGCGCCTCTAGTAGGGTTTACCGTTCAGAGGCGCTCCCAGTGCGCAAGGCCGAGAGAAAAGAAATAAGTCTTAAGGAAAGCAAAAGAAGATGAGGGGTTACTTATTAAAATTTGAGAGCGAGTAGAAGGAGACAGTGTATTCCAGAGAGAGGGACCAATTGAGGCAAAAGATCGGGACTGAGCCATAGCTGTTCTAGTACGAGGAACTGAGAGATCAAATCTGTCTGAGGAGCGAAGTGGACGATGCGAGGAGACAGAAAGAGGCCGGTGAATTACATCAATTAAATATTTGGGGGCGAGACCCCGCTGTGTCTTTGACACCAGAATAAGGATTTTGAATTTAATACGTGCAGAGAGAGGAAGCCAGTGCAGTTTCTCAAACATGAAGGATGAAATGCGTGAGTAGCGTGGCAGACGGGCAATTAATCTCGCAGCTGCATTTAGGACTGACTGCAGAGGGATGAGACGGACCTTAGGAAGACCGATTAGAAGCGAATTGCAGTAGTCAATTCTCGAGCAAATGAAAGCATGGACCAGCGTTGTGAAAACAGAGGAAGAGACAGATCGTCGAACAGCCCTGAGACGCCGTAAATGGAAGTAGGAAACACGTGTGAGGTTAGAGATGTGATCTTTGAAGGAGAGAGAGCTATCAAGCGTAACACCTAGGTCACGTACACTTGATGAAAAGGAGTAGTGTGGGAAGATTTCCAAGAGGAGGGCGAAATCAATCTTAAGCAACTGTTGAGGGGAGCCAAACCAAATGAACTGGGTTTTAGAGGCATTAAGACAGAGACGATTTGAGGACATCCAGGAATGGAGAGACTTAGATAGAGACTCAATACGCTCAACTAAGTGCAATTGAAATAAAGGAGACCCATGGACAAATGCTTGCACATCATCTGCAAAGAGATGACCAGTAGCTCCCGAGAGTGGGAAAAGAGAAGGAATGTCAGCCGTGTAGAGAATAAAGAGTAGAGGACCAAGTACAGAGCCTTGAGGAACGCCCAGCTTAATGTGAATCCATTTTGTTCTAGAGTCACCCGATATAATCATTTGGGTTCGTTCAGACAGATATGATCGAAACCAGCAAAGAGGAAGCCCCTGCAACCCATATGAAGTCTCAAGACGCTGAAGGAGAATACTATGATCTACCATATCAAAGGCTGCAGAAACATCAAAAAGAGCCAAGAGGCTAAGTTCAGCCCTGTCAACAGCAGAGTAGATTTCAGAGAGGAGAGAGAGGAGAGCAGTCTCAGTAGAATGATGAGCCCTAAAGCCTGATTGATTAGCAGGAAGGAGTCCAGATTGCTCAAGATAAGGGAGGAGCTGAAGAGAGACAACACGTTCAAGAGTCTTGGATAGGAAAGATAAATTGGAGATTGGACGGTAATTATTGCAGAGATTAGTATCAAGATTAGGCTTTTTTAGCGAGGGAAAGACCAGAGCACGCTTCTGCGATGGAGGAATACACCCTTCGGAAAGTGATCTATTAAATAGATAAACAAGAAAGGGAGCAAGGTCATCTAAAATGTCACTAATAACAAAAGGGGGTAGCGGATCGAGTTCACTTGATTTAAGATTAACAGACGTTAATACAAAACGAAGGTCGAACTCTGAAATAGGACGAAAACTATCGAAGACAGTGGATGTAGATGTGAAGATCGGAGGAGGAGCATCAGCTGTCGAAGCACGAAGTCGGTCGATCTTGGTAGAAAGTATTTCCTGAAACTCATCTGCGGTGAAGGATGGAGCCTCAGTAGAACGAGATGGTCGCCCAAGGAGACCCGATACAGATGACCTACTAGGCCCATTGCAGTTCTCGTACATTAGGATAAGCCTATAGCCGGAATGTTATAAAGTTTGCTTTAGATCTCGTTTAAATACATTAACATGTAATAGGGTTTAACTATAAACTATTGTCTTTTTTTCACTTAGACACATTTTCATTGCATGTATTAAAAGTTTTTGATCACTGCAGTTCTCGTACAATAGGGCATATATAGCTGGACATGAAATTCCCGCTTATTTCACATCGGCTAAATATACGTAGAACTGGTTAAGATATAGACCCTGGAACTTCGATATGACAAAGTAGCCTGGGTCTATTTATGTAAGTCGAAGGCCGCCTGGAGCCAATTTTGACCCTACCTGGCTATCGATTTTGTTTTGACTAAGCGCCTACGAATAAGCTGGTTCCCGCGACTCTGTTACTTCTTGAGTGCTGCAGATATCTCGTGGTTACAGATGCTATAGGGTATAGGGTACAATCCATAGAATCCTTGTATACAGTCCTAAGACTGACAGGAGATAAATTGATTGTACTTTACAGGCGAGTAGTCAATATAAATTGACAGCAAGCTGTGATATACATTTCGAAGAGGAAGGATGAGTAAGGTTAAGAAAAGCAGGAAGAACTCAGCCGGTACCCGTTTACTCTAGTAACGCCGGTCCCAAGCCTCGAGAAAGGAGGGGGCAACTCTAATCATCTTTGTTGTGACAGCTGAGTGTAGTTAAGCAGCAGCTAAGCAAACAAAACAGAAAGAACAAGAGAACGATTAAACACACAGTTTAGCTAAACTATAAATTCATTTAATTCATTTTGATAATTTATATAGCGCCTCTTCAAGAAACCTACTCAGAGGTGCTCCTAGTCCAGCCACGGTTAAACAGATATTATATCAATCGACGTGGCTTCTTTTACAACGTATTAGTCGGTGTCGACTCTGGGAAAGGACTTGCTGGACTCGTTACAACAGAATTGGTATGTACTTGGTGTAGCCTACTTTTCGCCCACCTTCCCCGCTTTTCTCACATTTCTGCCTATATAACCGATAACCTCTACCGGCTTCTCGAATCCAGTACAAGATTTTGCTGTTGGTTTCTAGAATCCAGCAGGGGCTGGCTCCCAACCATCTGTGTGATTTAATGCACCGACCCACCTCTGTAGAGTGTGACCTCCCTCAGCTCCACTGATCGACTTGACCTCGGGCAGGAACTGCTAAGGCCCAACATCGTGCGTTCGCTATTAATTGCGGGTCCTTCCTCTTGGAACGACCTTTCCCCTCAATTAAAGCTTTTGTCTACCTGTCCGCTCCTTGAAAGCACTCCTTTTCCCCAGGCTCTCGCGCTTATAGCTTATATACTGCCAAGAGGCGCTTTACAAATTTCCAAATAGGGTACAATACAATTTCCAACTGTTACTGTTCATCCAGAGACGTCATTTCAGCTTTTTCAGGGGTGGGGGTGCAGGGACGTTATTTGAGTATTTTTCCGGGGAACTTGGCCAGCTTGCTAAGTTTTGTATTTAGTCTACATGTGAGAAACTGTAAGCCAATGCTGCATAATATGACGTCCCTGAATTTGAGTATAATTTTTCTTTTTTACTCGATCCTTTCGTCTTCCTCTTTTTCTTGTTCTATCCTTCCTTTTTTAAAAATCAAGGGGGTAGATGTCCCCTGCACCCCCTCCAAATGACGTCCCTGTGTTCATCCTCTGTCACATAAAGATTTTTAATGTTTTGATGTTGCTGACACGTGTGCGCTCAACACTGTTCGTAAAGCGGGAGGATTGACGATGACTTCTGTGATAGATGTCGATGCAGTTTTAGTCCCAAAGTGAAAGAATGATCGAGATCGTGACTTGATGGAAGGTGTGGTGATATAGTGTATCATGTCACAGCGCTCTTGCACCACCCCCAGACCGCCAACACCAATGATTTTCATTGTAGAACCATGCTGTCTCTTCAGCTTGACCTCTGACCTGGCACTGAAACGGACCAAAACAACTTGCTGACTTTATTTTATATAGCGCCGGTGCTAAGCTGGTCACCCTGGCGCGGCTTTTGGGGGCGCTGGAAAATATAAGAGATTTGCATTACACGGCAGACTTGCTTGTTTTCAACAACGAGGACAGGATTCCGAATGCAGACACGTCTTATTTTTTTAGGTAATTTACACTTTAACCCTGTCCAGGCGGCCTATCTCCGAAATAGCCTACTTTGTTGCTACTGGTTGTGTTCAAATGCTCTCCGTAATGAAGGAGATCTTGTGTAACCGGCTTGCATTGGATCTACTGCTTGGATGGACTCCAGTGTCGGATTGCTGCAGATTGAGTTTGCTCTGCTCGACAACGGACAGCATTGCGAGCCGTGCTGGCTGGAACCTCTTGCTGGCCAGACTGGCGACGTGCATGGAGAATTCTGCTGTGAGGCAGTCAAGGGAATCCTCCGGTTTGACGACGGCCTTCCGGCACAGAAAGACGCGCAGAAGTTTCTGGACGTACAGCCTTGCTTTCGAGTCACCGGCCAGAATTACAAGCGGATTCACGACTGCGGTCAACATACAGCCAAGCCACGTCAGCAGAAACCAGTCGGATCCCATCTGCTCAACTAACATCAGCGACGTCTTCAGATTTCCGGACGTGAACGGCAACCACGCCATCATCGACAGGATCTCCAACACTGTGGCCGTCACCAGTGCCTTCTTTTCGGCCCCTAGGGCCTGAGCCGTCGGCTGCCGACTCGGTTTGCTCAGAATCGCCTCCGACGGAGTGGACCGGCTTCGTCGGCTGTGCATCATCCCGATAGACTTCGACGGGTTGCTGACGCGGAAAGCAAGATGCGCCACAGAGCTGAGGCGCTGGCTGCGGCGGGCCTCCATGCGTCGCACTCGGTCGTTGTACTTGCGCATCGCCAGCTGGACTGTGACAAGTTCAAAGGCGACTGGGCAGAAGATGGGCACGATTATCAAGGCCAGGTCTGGGTAGATGTAACTGTCTACGAGTCGAGACAGACTCTTGCTACCAATATGAGTCGTATTGCTGGAGTACACGTGCAGAAGGGTGATCGGTAAGCTGAAAATTAATGTCCAGACCCAGATGGACAAGATGATGAGTAGTTTCTTGAAGCGGTTTCCTTTGTTGGAATTGGCGTCGGTTGTTTTCTGTCGGGTGATGATAGTTCCTTCTTTTCCTTTGTCTCTTTCCAATAGGTATCTATAAAACAATGCGAACTATATGTCACTGGTTAACACTTAGTCTTTCGGTCTTTAATACTTACCTGCTCATCTTGCTTTTTTGGAGGGGTTCTTTCTCATATTTCCCCTATTTGCCTTTTTCATATTACTTCCTACTTTACTGCGTGAATACCTTTTTAAGACAGCATGCAGTAAGTCCACCGTTTTTTTCGGCTAGCAGTGACGATTTTGTTTCCAACTTCGATTAGTTCACGCATTTCTTTCGGTACGTCATCCGCATTTGGTAATTTCAGCTTAATAGCACTTTCTGTAAGAATTTGGTCATTAAACACTGCTACTTATTTGAACTAATTTTATCGCTCAGGCATTGACTAGAAAAAAAGAAAGGTAGGGCTACTAAATGACGCGTGTGGTAGGCCCTACTTGAAAAATGGCGGCGGCTAGAAAAGTGTGATTTTGAGCCACTGGCGAAAATGGGTAAATAAGTGGCGCGCAAACAATAATATTGTGGATTACAGTAGTTGATATTACGTCAATTCCAACATTAGTCTTAGAAACGTGTAACAAGTGAAAATATCAGCAATACAGTAAAATAGGTTTTTTTTAATTTAATTTGTGCTGCGATTTTTGCCATGCAAGAATTCGTTTGATTGCCCTGAAAACTCTGTTAAAAATCTCTACAGAATATGGGAGCATTGGGACTTACCTGACCAGTGCTATCCATGCCAGAGTGTAGTTATTTGCCGTTCCAAGGTAGCTTGGCACGTGAGTGTGGAGAAGCCGTGGTGCGTTCTTGATTCTCCACATGCTACTGAGATCTTCCGGTTGGTAAACCCATGCCAGCAGCGGCAGTATAGCGATTATCGTCAGCAGCACGTCGATGACGATGAGGTTGATGAAGAGAATACTTCTGATGGATGCCAGGCCGTTCCGTCGGGCGAGGGAGAAAACCGTGAGGAGGTTCAGCGGAAGGGAAAGGATGGTGATGACGACCAGGCAACTGATGATCAGTGGCTGAAACTGCGACGATTCATTATGTGCTGAGCTGTGCGAACTTCTATTGTTGAAAAGAACAGTTGCATTGCAATTGTTCTTGTGGTCTTCATTTTCATTCATTGCTGTAATCGTCGCTGTAATCAATCGTTCCTAACAACTTCTATTCTGAATTATCTGAACCGTGTGACTAACATCTGATGTTTGAAGTTGGATTCTTTGCTTTCTGCAGATCTCAGAAACTTTGTTGGTTCGCGTGCTGCTAGTCTTGAAAACTGTGAATGGTTACGGGTGTTGCTAATTTACAAGAACTCTGGTATTTCTTTAAGTTTTGGTATTATCGAGATCTGGGCTAATAAATAGCTTCTATCTGTGGTAGAAACAGTTCTGCACCTTCGCAGTCTACAGTTAAAGTCCTTCTGACAAAATCAGTTAGAACTGAAACGGTTATATAGCGTACATGAACATTATGTATAAAGCATTATTTCATCCGTGGATCAAATGTCACGCGCCAGAGGCCTGTAAAACGTAAGCCGTGTTCTTTGCGAGAATTCCGATGTTCTGTTTCCTGTTCTGCCTAAGTGTTGCGCAACGAAAAAGGAGCTTCACTGGTTGAGTGTGTGACGCCGAAGCGCAATTAACCTCGCGCACCTGCCTATATATCTGGTGTTTCCTTTGCACCCGAGTCCGTTACCTTGGCAACCGTTTGCTGCAGGTCTTTGCCAGAAGCGCTCTGACTAACGGAAGGGCTACGCCTACCATTCAAACAGTGATTCTATCGTTATTCGATGTAAATGGAGTCTGCAGTAGTTTAATGCTTTGGCTTAGTTTTTGCAACATAGTCGTATTAGTTTTAGAAGGACCTTACTGACCACCTTAGATCTCGGGAAGGTACCGCCTATTTTATTCACCGAACTGCAAAGTATGTCTATTGTCTAACCGTAAAAGTAACCGGCTACATAGCGATTGACTGATTTAATCATTTTGAACACCTTTATTACGCCAAAGGAGGAGCTATATAGTCTAGTGGTTAGAGTGATGGTAGTAGAGGTCTATTACTATAGCCTTGTTTCAAAATATGAATTTGTAGTTGTAGTAATTATTTATTGGGAGTTAGCAGTTTTAGGAGGGATAGATGAATATATGGTTACACTCTTGCTCGAAGAACATAAGATCTTGAAAGGCGCGGTTCGATACCCGTAAGCTCCCTGTGGGTCAACTCAGCCTTCAACTCCCTAGGGGCAGCTGTAAAATGAGTGGGCGCCTAACAGGCTTCAAAGACATGTGTTCTGTAAAATCATGATTGTACTGTCTTGACCGCTCACAGCATGATATAGCCTTCTAAACCCATTAATATCTTAATGTTTCAAACCTTTTCATCATCATAGTGGTTATTTCAATTATATTTTCTTATAGAGGCTATATTATTGTCACGTTTGCTTTGTGGATCAATAAAAATTGAATGATTGATTGATGTTTCAATGTTACTGCGGTGTGTGTGTGTGTGTGTGTGTGTGTGTGTGTGTGTGTGTGTGTGTGTATATATATATATATATATATATATATATTTACTACATTGTGTTTGTTCGCAGTCAACTGCATTCATTTTGTAGCGCTACCGTTGCCGTTTACGAGGACTGCTCGGCAGGTGTCGCCAGTGCAGTTCGCGTGATCGTATATCGGCCAGTCGGAAGAAAAGCGAAACTGGGAAAAGGTTCGCCTGCGTCTGCGAAGGATAACAACGGAAGTCAAGACGAGAACGGTCAGTGCGCATGCGCCAACGACTGGAAGTGCGATGTACAACGGGTTGATCGTGAAGCGCAGTTCTCGATGGTGGAGTTCAGACGTCGATTGAGTTACTTGCGGCCTCACTGTAGCTAGATGGCGCGACTGAGGTGCTTTCGGTGAAGGAGAAGGGTCTTGTTCGTATTCGTCATCCCGGTTATCGTCAGCATCGTAGAAAATTCCTTTCTGCCCTATAATTTATTATGAAACCAACAATAAATTCTTAGAATTTGTTTCTTATAAGAGCCAACTGTGGCCAAGCCCCATTTGTCTTGGGGCACATCAATCTACTGGCGGGTGTTTCCTAAGAAACTTTGTAGCAAGTAATGAAACAGCTAGAAAACGAGAAATTCAGTCAGAGCAAAAGGATATTAAAATCCTGTGAAACTTAGAAAAGACTAATTGAAAATGCTAGGAAAACTAAGTACCTGGAAGCTAAAATGGTTATAAATAGGCTTGAAAACTAACAAGGTCACAAGAACACCTGGGAGTGGGGAAAGTAAAGAAAAGCCCTTTCAGATTTTGGAGAGTAAAATATGAGAAAGACAAAGCCTCCTAACATTGTAAAAAAATCTACTCCTCGCTCACCTTTGATCTCCTCCGCCCACGCAGGAACGGTCGGTATGACGAGAGCATTGCACCAGTCCTCACGGCAACAGTGAAGGACTGGCCAGAGCCCCTTGTGTGTTGTGGGTCGTCGATTTTCGCAGAGCAAAGGCGTGCGGGTGTCCACGCAGCCCCGAATGACCCGTGGGATGCGTTTCGTCGCCGGGGCAGGACTGGCTGTCGGGCTCAGCTGGACGTAGCAGAAGGACTGGGCATGACAGGTGACTGTGCCCTCCCGAAAGCAGTCTTCGGTTGTGCAGAGGCAGTAGATGACGTCTGTTATTGAAATCAAACATGACAGCAGCTTTCAAAACACAAAAAGGAAGATATTGTACTACTACTGCGCACTCTCTCGGGGTCTCGCGCACTGGGAGCGCCTCTGAATGGTCTATACCGCGAGAGGCGCTTTATAAATGCCCATATACAATACAATACAATACAATACAATACTACTGCCACCTTTACCACTACTACTACGTGT
This sequence comes from Allolobophora icterica, assembly GCA_963556255.1. Lineage (NCBI taxonomy): Eukaryota > Metazoa > Annelida > Clitellata > Crassiclitellata > Lumbricidae > Allolobophora > Allolobophora icterica. The sequence continues at coordinate 55,067,031 of OY744602.1, read as the reverse complement.
GCTTCTATTACTATTACTAAGACCACTACTAACATATTAATACTGCTGCTACATTGTTGTTGTTGTTGTTGTTGTTGCTATTATTATTATTTTTTTTTTGCCGCCCGAGGTGTGACCCTCAGGCTCTTAGAGATTAAGAAGGTGCGTGGATAAATTGGTTTACTGTGCCTCATCCTCCCCCATTATTATTATTATTATTATTATTATTATTATTATTATTATTATTATTATTATTATTATTATTATTATTATTATTATTATTATTATTATTATTATTATTATTATTATTATTATTATTACTAGTGTATTTTCCCGTCATAATTATGACGGCAGTATATAGTGTTAGAGTATTAACCCGTCATATTATGACGTCATATTATAGGCCTAAATGTGTCGTCAAGACCACCGTCGTCAAGACCGCCGTCGTTAATTAAGACGGCAGTATTGACGTCACAAACGGTTTCACAATAGAACAGAAGCCGTTTGTGACGTAGCGTCCTACGACGGACAAATTTACATATAAGGAAACTATATATGTAGATTATTATTATTATTATTATTATTATTATTATTATTATTATTATTATTATTATTATTATTATTATTATTATTATCATCATTATTATTTTATCCGAAGTTGATACTTTATTAAAAGAGAGTGAAATATCTGGGTTATAAGTTTTTATCATTGCTATTAATCAAGTAATCTGTCATTCAGATCATTTCGGATGTCATAATAAACCATAATTATAGGACAAGTTAGAAATCACAAGATTTCTCGACTAAATCATTTCTTCTCCTTCTTCAGTGTTGTTCCCCTAGGGCCTAGGCAGGTCCAAGAATCAAACGACGCCAATAATAGCCGAAGTGAACAGTGTAGGTCCTATAATATGCGTAACTATAGGCCTATAGGCCTACACAACCATTTTCAGATTGCACAACCATTACATATTACAAATGTTTTAACGCGGTTAGTCAGTCGCCAGATGAAGAGCAGTTCGATATCCATCATACGTTGTCTGTTTTAGTGGTCTGATCTCCTGGATATTGACCTGACTACGGTTTCGATATGGTGTGCCTTTTGCATTAGACATCGACACAATAGAAGTTATAACTATAATGAACAATTAATAATAGCCGAAGCTTCAGTACTGTAACGTATGGGCTTTATGACCCAGTTTAATACGGTGGCAGATAGAGGCTTACAATCGCAACCGAATGTCTGGCTAACTGGTTCGTTGATTGATTGATTGCTTATTTGGTTGACTTGTTGGCAGCCTTTCTGATTAATCCATTTTAAAAATAATTAATCATTCAATCAATAAACAAATTATTCAAATTGTTTCGTTTGTTCACTCATTAACCTTGTATTTCTCAGTGCAAGATTTCTCTGGCGCTGTACATGGCTTCTCTCTACCGCTGTCCTAAGCATCTCCCTTGCCTTATCCTTCCATGCGTCCCTCCCTTCTTCCATCCCTCCCCATCCCTCCTTATTTCCATCGTATCTTCTCCTCATTACTTTCGCCCATCCCGAGGTCCGTAGAGCAACTTTGGGCGCTATCAGGGCGTCATCTAGCGATTGGATCGAATGGCCTCTCGATCTTGCCTTGGCCTTGGTCGGCCACTCCTTTCCACGACTATAACAGAGCCTGAGGCTCCATTCAGACTGAACGAGTTTCACGATGATAGTCACGATGTAATTTACATCATTTGGTTACGAATGCTTTCAAAACCTACCCGAAGGCGATATTTAATGTGAGAAACACATATATATTTACAAAGCCAGTCGGTCATTGAAAGTCAGTAAGTAACTCAGTCAGCCTTGTCTTTTATTGATTCATTATGTCAGTGAGTCAGTTAGTTTGTGTTTCATTCATTCATTCATTCATTTATTCAGACTTCGGTCAGTCAGTCAGTTAGTGTAGATTTCACAGTAACTTAGTAACCTTATTACCCATTAAATTTACCCTCTATATCTACTGACAACCGATAGTGTGAGCGATTTTCCCCCAGAAGATCAACTCGTACATATGCACACAGTCTGAGACAGCCCTAAGACTAAATATTAGTTTCGCAGAGTAAGACGACGACGAGGTATACGTGATAAGGCTCGAATGTATACAAACGGAACTATTTCTGCGTGGTTTCTGCGTATGGAGTATCTTGAAATCTCGGATCGCCCTCATCTGGTCTTTAGCGCGAATGAGGATTCGAGTGGAGGAGAGAGAACGGGGAGGATAGGAAACAGGGAAGACGATGGGGATGTAGACGGAAGGAATATGAAGACGAAGAGAATAGGAAGAGAAGTGATGAAGAATTGGGGATGGAAGAAGAGGAGGAGAAGGAAAGAGAGGAGTGAAAGAAATGAGAGAGAATGATAAGGCAGAGGAGGAGAGGCTAGGGAGTGTGATGTAAATTTATGCGGAAAGATAATCAAGACAAGGAATGCAGATCAAGGAGTGAGAGTGAAATGAAGAGATGAGGAGGGAAGGAGAGGTGGAGGATTGTGGAATGATGGAAAGGGAATGATGTTTAAGAGTAAGATGAATACAAGAAAGGAGCAAAAGAAGAAAGATAGGGTCAAGAATTAAAGAAGAAAAGTCTACAGAGGAATAAACGTTGACAGATGTTGGAAAATAACAAGGTCAAAGTAGATGAGGTTGATGACTCATGACTGAGGAACAAGGAATAAACAGTGGGTTCGGAGGGAAAAGGAGGACGAAAGGCACATGCAACGATGAAAAGAGGACGATGAGGAGGAGGTAGATGAGCAGAGGATGGGAAAGAGGAAGGCAGATTGGAGTGCAATGCTAGGAGCAGTTTGTAAATTAAGAAGAAGTCATACGGGACTGGATGAGAGGAAACCCAAATTGACCCAAGTGTAAATCCAGCGTTCAGTCGGATTTCTCCCTGTCATTGAATTCCAGACGGTCAAGAGCGTCTAAATCCGCAATGAGAAACGGTTGAAACAATCAGTTCATCGATCCATCAACCAATCGACCCATTAATCAATGGATGAAAATCGTCTGATTGTTATTCTTTATCATGGGACCAATAAATCACTCTGTCTGGCCATTGTTCCTTTGATCTAATTTATCGATCGATTTATCAATCAATCCGTTAATCGATCTGCAAGTAAATCAAACGATCGATCGATCTATCAGTCAATCAGACGACCAGTCAGTCAGTCAGTCAGTCTATCGCCTCATTATTATTCGCTTTCATTGTTGGTCAAAGTCTTAATCCCTAATAGAATCCCACAAGCGACGAAGTCTAGTTCTACAAAAATTTCTATTGCATTGTCGTTTTACGTCAAATCGCCCATTCCAGCCCATAGGTTGCGTGTTTACTTTTCTAGCGCAAGTAGACCTACTCCTGACCAAACCTCGAAGCGTGATTTGAATTCGGAAATAGATCACCGCCCCTACTTATAAACGTCTTTGCCAGACGTCGTCGCACACAAGCCGGGTCTGGCCATGTCCGGAAACGCGGGGAATGACGGGTCGTTTTGCATTCTTGTTGACGCAGGTCAACACTTGAGAGACGAAGATAATTCTATTAATGCTGAGATCGCTGGGTGGGACAAATATTCGATCACACGTGAAATTTTCTCCTCATATAATGCGCTGGTGGCACCACATTCTCATCTGGACGAAATTGGTGGGAGCAGGGTTCGGAAAATGGAAATCTTATTTTCAGCAGCGAGTTGTAGGAGAGGAATTGTCAACCATTGCGTGTGAGAAGCTGTGGTTTTTCTTACCTATACAAATTAATACCACTCGTTTCTGGTACCCCCATAAAAGCAGGTGTATTCATCAGAGGGGAAAGGTACAAATCCTCATCGAAGGGGAAGGTACAAATCCTCAAAGATTTAAATACAGAATCTGTACACATCTGCCTCAAAAGACTTTGAAACAATCGCTCATCGAAATCCTTCGTCTATTCCAGAATATTTAATTCCTGAACTTGTCGTCGCACCCTTAGTTAACGTTATGCAAATGATTGGTCATTGTACACTATAAATATGACCGGCTACTTTATATTATATAAATAATCTGCCTGCCACTTTGAGCTATATAAACAATACGTCACTTTGTGTTGTATAAACAACCGGCGAAATAACCACGTTAAATAGGAGTTCAATGGGCATGGAGTTTACCCGGAAAGTTCTTGTGGTACACCCGATTCCGCCGTCAGCTGCAGACGTGGGGTAGGCCGGAGTGTGTTCCTCCGTCGTTCTAAGTCGCCGGATCGCGGATGTGGCAGACTTTTCTAAGTCGTTGGCAAACTATCACTTACGACCGCTAGGATCGTACTTACGGCGCTAGGGGTTATTCGGTGCGCGGCTCGTTTGTCGGCGATCTCTACGCCAATCTTCGATATAATCCCGATTTGGCGGATGAACACAAATGTTTATGCCGTAAGAAGAGAATTATCTTTAAACAGACGAATGGGATTCATGTTGCAGGGTCTAAACTAATAAATACATTTTGGTCTACTTTAATCCAAGGTTCTATGGTCTCGAGACTCAGTCTTGGGCTCGAGCCAGGTATGTTGATGTCTTGGTCTCGGTCTTGGGAACCAATTCGATATCCGTAACCCCCATTTAGTACGGCGCCTTGAATGACTGCCAAAACGTGTGTTTAATTAAGATCTTGATTGTATATTTATGTATAACTGTCATGTTTCAATGTAATCTTACTGGGTCTGTCATTTTGAAATAATAAAGAATATATTATTATTATTATTATTATTATTATTATTATTATTATTATTATTATTATTATTATTATTATTATTATTATTATTATTATTATTATTATTATTATTATTATTATTATTGTTGTTGTTGTTGTTGTTGTTGTTGTTGTTTTGATCGCAGTCTTGGACGTAAGGTCATTTCTTGACTTTTTTAAACTATCTGGAAGTTATAGTCTTAATCTGTCTTGAACATGTGGTCTCAAAAAGTCTCGCACAAACTGTCTTTAGTTCTTGCACTATAAAATTGACCTGTGCTGCTATGAGCACATACTCTACAAGCTCTAGTCTAGATGACGCCATACTTTCGGGATCTGGAATTCATAAAATGTAATGGTATTATATTGTGACAATCTGGAAAACCTGTGCATGAGTCGTTTTTATGCATTTTTCTGTTCTACCGTGTGAAATAAATTCCTTAAAGTCTCAGTCTTGTACAATCTAAGACCTAGTATCTTGATCTCAGTATCAGTCTTGGCATCCCACAGTATTGTTTCAGTCTCAATCTTGGAACTCCTCTGTCTTGTCTTGGCCTTGTCTTGGTCTTGAAGTTTTGAGTCGTGCATACAATCTAGTTCAATCCAACCCAGATTGTCTGTCTAATCAAATATTGAGTTGTTTCTAAATTACTTATCCGCCAGCTTTTCCTAATTATCGGAAACGCAGTGAACTATGGGAATGGCTCGTGCGTTCACCAAATTTTGGGCGCAATTCACAAACTTCCTGTAATGCAAGCTAAACCTCGACTGCTCTACCTCGAGTAGTTCAAAGAAAATTGCGCCTCGAAAAACATTGTTGTTTACTTCCTTGTGTACGAATAGAATAGCACAGAATGAAAATCGAATAGAATTAAATCGAATAGATCGAAATATATTAGAATGAAATGTGACACAATAATATACAATAGATTTCATCAGAATAGTCTATATCGGAATCGTCAAGAATAGCATATAGGCCTATCTGATTACATTAAATTAGACTGAATTGGGTGGCATTAAATCAAACTAAATCTACATCTTTGTAGTTATGTACAAACAACTATTTATGTAGCGCCCACATCCACTACCCTCTTTAATTCTTTTCTTGCACACCTTCTCCATTCCTATGTCTCTCCCTTCTTAATCACTCCTCCTTGCTTCTTTCTTTGCTGTCTCATGCCTAACCGACTCTCTTCTCTCTCGAACCCCTTGTCGTACCTTTTCTCTTTCAATCACTCTTCTCTTCTTTACACGAACCCCTTACATTTCTATCACCTGCATGTACCCACTCTGTCCTATGCCTCTTTCCTCCCAATCCTTTCCCTTTTCCTTCTATAGCTATTGTCTCTTACAAACCAGAACCACTTATCAATCACTTACTTATCCACATCAGCTTCTCGCACCACATCCCACCTATTCCCACCCGCGGGTCCGATCGAAACGTCGACGTCTGAACCCATTTGACCGAAGCGACGCTGGCGCCGTCTGGCGACCGGAAGTGACGTCGATCGAAGCGGACGGACGACTTGTGAGATGGACGAATGAATGGATATCTCGGGTACAAAATATAAGCAGTTTCGATGGATGAGTGATTTTGTAAGTGGAGGAATCGATGGATGGATGGACGGCTGAATGGATGGATGGATGGATTGATTGATTGATGGATGGATGGATGGATGGATGGATGAGTGGGTGGGTGGATTTAGGAAAGCGGTAGATATGGAAGGATCGATGGATAAATCGGTTTTTTGTCGGACGGATCGTAAAATGTATGGCTTCATCGGAACATTGTTGTCTGGTAGCGCATGATGCACCACTGTGTCTGACTGTTTCATTCATCACATGACCAATCAGTCTTTATAAATATGGTTAAGTCCACATTTCAGCCTTCTATAACCAAACCCTTTTGCCAAAGACACAGCACCCTACCAGCCTACATGTACCAGGATCTCAGAACGTAATACTAACTGACATTATGGTTATTTGGGTTCTACGTATAATGTGTAAGAGCCAGTCAGACCTGAACTTCCAGTAATTTATGCCGACTTCCATAATAACTGTGTCTTCCTGATCGCCCTTCTCAACTTCCGGAAGCCTTTGTTCCATTCTCGCCACTGGCCTTTAGACTGGTAAATTCTGCACAATGCATCCGCAAATTTCTCCCAACATGTCTTATCAGGGAGTCTCCTATCACCAACATCATCTTCTCCTTATAACTTCGATTGGATTACATCCTTTTGGCTGGTTTCTGCTCCTTACGCTTTTCTGACGATCTTCCCTTTTGTCCTTTGCACTGCGCCTTCACGGTTTCCTTTCTCCGTTAGATCTCCATCATTCTTCTGTCTGTTGATTCCTCCTCTAAAACACTCAGGCGTTTGGTCGCAGACTTCAAGCTTTTTGTGACGGTTTCTAAGCGTCTCTAACTTTCTCGTATCCGCCTTTAACGCTTTTCTTGCAATTAGAACACGATTTCTTCCAAGCATCATAATACACGAGAATGACCAGGTATTGCGTTGAGAGAATCATTCTCGACTTCAGCATATATAATTTAAAGGAAAAATAGCTGCCAAACATTGTGTGCAGTGGAGAACTTAAGTTGGTGCATACTAAGTGTTGCCAGGATTCACAAACAAGACATAGCAAATATCTATGCGTGCTTATGAATAATTTTAAACAGTAGGCACAAGACTTAGAAGCGCAGTCCATTATGTAACGGGGATTCAAACTAATGCTATAACCTTCAGTAGGACAAATAAAAAAATTTCATTAATCGATTCATCCACGTGTACAAAGTTTTAAATTTAATTTAGTTTACCTATTTATTTATTTATTTCGTTTATTGACACACAAATATCATATATCATCACCAATATAGGGCCTGCTAAGAATTGTAGCAGAAAGTATAACAGATATTAACGAACTGTAACTTAAGCTTCAGATGTTTGTAGCTTGTGAAATTCTTCTTCCAGGTTGTTAAAACGCAATCTGTCCTATCAGAAACGTAACCTCCGGACGTCCACGTTCCACTGTCCTTCTTTGTCCTCAGAAGGTGATGAGTACCGGTGAACATTTGCGCCTTTATCTTCGTCAGAAGTTCGTTGACAAAGATCAGAACTTCGTTATCTTTCCCAGAGTGGAGGGTTATGAGATTTTTGCATGCACTGTAGACATTTCTCATATGGCTCGCTTATAATTGACCATGCCCATATTTATCGGAGTGGAAGTCCGTCCATTCTTTAACTTTCCGAATTTGCTTTAGTAACTCGTCTAGCTTACAGAGTACAGTTAGATCATGATTTCAAACAACCCACTGACCAGCGTCTGTGCTAACGATTCGACCGTTAACGTAGATGTGGAAGGGGCAGATCAGGGTGAGAATTGTCGGAGGGTTGGGGGGTTCAACCCCCCTAGTCTTTCTTAGGACCCCATAGTAAAGTCTTCATTGCACACCCCAACTCCACATGAATCAAGGTCTAACCCCCAGTCTTTTTTCTACAATTCTCATACTGGGGCAGATGGGCTGTACACATGTTCAATAGGGTGGTCCAAAATCACATGTAAAAAAATTTTGTTTTCAAATTCATGAGGCATGTTGATACATTACTTCATTTTGATCTAAAAAGAACCTGTGTGAAATTTTGTGTGAGAAATGTAATATTTAGGGGTCGCTCACGAGCATCGAAATTTTACATGAGAATGGTCCGCGGTAAGCTAAGCTTTTTGGCTGCTTGTCTTACCATGATTTAAATTGGTATTCTGCTCCATCCCCGCTGGAGATTGAAACTTGTTAAATTTCACCACTACTTCCAGTAGACCTATGCAATAGTAGAGACAGTGAACACCTTTTTTTAGGTCATTGACCGATACATATTAATTTTTCTGGATTTAGTAAATTTACCACAGATATTCGAAAAATCATTTTGTCAGCATACGGAACATCCATTCTTACAGGAATTCAGGTATGTTACCTTTGTGATGGAGGCTCAGAGATCAAAGATTGAATTGATTGAGTCATCTACATCGAATACATCCTCTTCAGAAATGGACTCTGACTCATCAGAACATGGCTCTACTCAACGACGCTCGACGCGATAATCTTCTATTGTCTCAAAACGACTGAAACTGACTACAGAGCTGACTATCGGCGCTGGACCGTAGCAACATTTCTGATAGGCGTGCGGTTCACATCTTGAATGTCAATGCAACAGCGTCTGGCCAAAGGTCTATTTCCCGAAGCTCGCATCGGCGTGCCAGAATTGACAGACGAATCATTACAACGGTCAATCTGAGGGATTCCTTCATCCTTCATCCGCGATATCAAGGAGAAAGATGCTTCTTTAGTTCTACACTGGGATGGCAAGTTGCTACCTGACCTTACAGGAAATGGAGAGGGCACAAAGGTTGACCGTTTGCCAATATTGGTTTCAAGCCCAGATATCGAATTCGAGAAACTCCTTGCTGTACCAAAGCTGCCATCAGGTACTGGAGCTGCCATGGCCAATGCCGCTGTCCAGATCATTCGAGAATGGACCTTTGAGAAGCATGTTGAAGCTTTTTTTGTTTGACACTACTGCTTCCAACACTGGGATCCATTCCGGATGTTGCCACCTGATCGAGGTAGAATTGGGACGACCTCTGTTGCATTTAGCGTGTAGATATCACGTAATGGAACTTATTTTGGCTACAGTCTTCAAAGCAGTGATGGCTGCATCTTCTGGACCAGATATCCAGCTATTCAAACGTTTTCGTGAACAATGAAGACGGCTTCCATGCATTCCAGGATTTAAGAATAAATGATTACAAGGAGTGGCGAGACGCTACCATCGTGACCATGAAGACTTGCCTGGAGAACAGGAGTACACGCGACGATTATGCAGAACTGTGTCAACTGTCTCTGTATTTCTGACAGAGGATCTTCACGCTCCAATCAGAAAGCCTGGAGAATTCCACCATGCACTATGTATGGCCAAGGCCATCTATGTACTCAAACTCCTGATGTTTCGTGAACACATGAAGCTAACCAAGATTGAGGAAGCTGGTCTCCGTGAAGTAGCTCTTTTCATTGTCCTGATCTACTCCAGAACCTGGGTGGAGGCTTCACGAGCTTGTGATGCCGCTGGGAATGACCGGGCTCTCCTGAACGACCTAATTCGCTACAATGCAGTAAACGAGAAGATCGCCAAGGCGGTCTTTACTACTTGCCCTGATCTACTCCAGAACCTGGGTGGAGGCTTCACGAGCTTGTGATGCCGCTGGGAATGACCGGGCTCTCCTGAACGACCTAATTCGCTACAATGCAGTAAACGAGAAGATCGCCAAGGCGGTCTTTACTACTTGTCCTGATCTACTCCAGAACCTGGGTGGAGGCTTCACGAGCTTGTGATGCCGCTGGGAATGACCGGGCTCTCCTGAACGACCTAATTCGCTACAATGCAGTAAACGAGAAGATCTCCAAGGCGGCCTTTACTACTTTCACACGCCATCTATGGTATTTAGGAAGCGACCTTGCTGGCTTCTCACTTTTCTCTGAGAAACTGTCAACGGACGAGAAACGAGAGATTGTGACGCAAATGAAGAAGGAGAAGAAGATGGATCGCAAGAGGTGGGTTCCTAAAAAGAAACATGGAGAGAAAATAACAATGAGCCTGAGCGATCTTGCTTATTCTGCATCTCTGAAGTTTCTGAAATCTCTCCGTATCAAGGAGACGTTCTTGGATCTTCCTCCTGAGCAGTGGGAACAAAATGCTGGCTTTGAAGAGGGTAGGAGGACGATTGAAAAACTTAAAGTCGCGAATGATGGGGCAGAGAGAGGAGTTGCCATGATCAGCACCTTCAACGACTCACTGACGATGGACGAAGAGACAAAGCAAGCGTTACTCCAGACGGTGGAGCATCACCGTCGTCTTCACCCTCTTAAATGAGACTTTCTGAACAGTGTGACATTGTGACATGCCGACAGCGTTCATATGGTTATTCGATACTAGACACTGCACAGTCAATTAGACACTAATTTCAGCTGCCCTGTATACTCTTAACAATAAAATGGCAAACTGTTAGACTGCAGGCTCATTGCTCGTTGACTGGCCGCCTCGGCCTGCCAATCGCAGTATTTACACTGTAGTAGGTATATATTAAAACTTTGACAGCATTGAGCGACCTGTAAATGTAGTCAAATCTTTTAAATATTTTGCACTATGGGTTTCTTGGACCAGATGTACAAAATAAACAACATGCCTCTGAAATATTTCAATGTTCATGAATTTGGACCACCCTAATGTTCAACGGTTAATGTCGGGTGTGTTCTAAGGCGCAAAAAAGACGTCTGTATAATGCGTTCGTCCACCAACATCTCGGTTACTTCATATCTTTTTACAGTCTTTCTAGGCATTTTCAATCAGCTGTTTCGAATTTGAAATACTAAATCAAACTTTTTTTATTTCACGCTAATACTTTCATAAATGTTTTGCCTTTACTAAGTTTTTATTTCTTCGGACGTAGGCCTAATGCCATCCGAGACTTCGCGACTTTCTTGTTCGCCATCTGGTTTATCCAAAACTTATAGTTTGATTGGAACGGTGGCGTAAATACTTATGTTATGGACGGTGACTATAGAATATAGACCATTTTAAAACTGCGTGTCTGATGTATATAAATTGCTCGAAAGAGTTCTGCAAGAACAGTTGATATATGAACAATAGGATTGTTATTTCTTGTTTCATTTAGACAAGAAATGTTGCGTATATATAGTTAGCTGATAATAGACTAAACGTTGTATATACGTTGTATACAATTAAGTCTTGCAAGGCTGGAAGAACTGCGGGAGGCGCTTTATAAATGCCCATATACAATACAATACAATACAATACAATACATACAAACGTACACACATGCACAAACACACATACATATATGGACGTTGATACATGTGTGCATACACGCATACATAAATAACTACATACATGCGTACGTACAAACAGTCGTATATAGTATACATACATACCTTTCGCTAAGGTCAGTGAAACGGCAACATGTGCCAACCATAACAATCCAACGATGATGATCCTACTCATTTCAACAGCTTAGCAGTCACCCTTAATCAGGCAGGTTAGGCGGAAGGCCAGAATCGACTTCCCCTTTAAGCCTATTAAGACGGCGAGATGCAAAGGAATCAAACAAACGCTTTCTTTGCCGACAAAGCTTTGAATGATTCGCACAAGAGAAACGCCGACTGCAAACATTCCGTCCAATTACCCGTTGTTTAGATAACAACTTGGTCGTCTTTCAGACAGTGACTGGATAGAAAGTGGTTGAATCATGGATTTCTATAACATAGTAAGAGTGCAAATCTCCGTGGCCATTTGATGAGTCACTGTGATCCTGGATATCTTTCAGAATGCATTTGAAGTGAAAACTGTAGCCACCTAGCGCGTGTCAGTATTAGCCAGGATTTCTTTTGGACCTCAAATGAACAATACTCTGAGTCGAGTCACTAAAGATCGACCAGATGCCACGGACATTACCAGATTATAGGAAAACTATAGTTGCCTTATCGATTGATGCCTTGTGCTTAACAATCGTGGCAATGTAGAAGTTGCGACGTTAGTTGACGTCAAATGGCACCGGTCTGCCAATGATAACTTGACATTACACTGTTCTACATCACATTACAAAGCATTGCAAAATACATAGCGATACGAATAGACATAATAATAACAATAACAACAACAACAACAACAACAACAACAACAACAACAACAATAATAATAATAATAATCGTGTCTATTGACAAGGTCACTGACAAACCGCAGTAATTACATCGAAACAATTGAAACACGAGGGTACAATAATTATTATCAAGATCTTAATTAACACAAGTCTTGGCAGCCTGTAAGACGCCCACTCATTTTACTGCTGCCCCTATGGAGTGGAAGGCTGAGTCGACCTAGAGGGAGCTTACCGGTATCGAGCCGCGACATTTTGTTACCATTCATCTCACCCACCCCTCCCTTATAGATGCATATGGCGCCTCAACAGACAGGTGGATGGGTGGATTGGTGGATGGAGGGACGATCAGATTGAGGGACGGATGTGTGGACTGATGGATGAATGAATGGATGGACTCAACTCAACTGTGTTGTGTAAAGATGTTCACAATGAGAACTACTGAAGCCCTTAATTCCTTTTTAAATGCTAAATGCTCTGCAGGATTGGACATGAATCATGAAAACATGGACATGACACTGGATCAGAACATTCGCAAAATTTCAAAGATATAATGGCAGCTTGCAGTTGTTAAATTCAGCAGAATCTCGCTGGATCTTAGATCCGATATCTCGGATTTGAGGTCCGTCACCTGAACTAATAAGAGATTCACTATCTAAACAGGAGACTCGTCGTCATCTAAATTTACATATTGTTACAATGATCGAACCTACGCCTCTTGTTTCACACATTCTATGTTTTATCCGAATAGTGAATAGCGAATATCGATAATAGAGTCTATAGATAGGCTGTTTGTGCTTTAGATTTGTAAAAATGCTTAGATCCGCCCCTGGATGACCAATTTTAACCTCTGGCAGCAGCGGTTTGTCATACATGAAGTCTGTCAATGGCCCTGACTCAACTGAATGAGGCATAATCCACCTACCGAATGGTACAACAATAACTTTTGGATAACTTGTTACCAGCGCCGATTTTCGAAGTTGATTTAGAATAATTCATTAATTGTTCCTACCAGTGGTTAAAGTGGTTTGGGTGAGCAGTGGGAATGCCAAAGAAGAATTTAATTGGAACGCATGCGTGAGCAGTGGGAATGCAAGCAAAGAATTTCGAGAGCAGTGGGAACGCCGTTCCCACAGTTCCCACTCCACTTTAACCTCTGGTTCCTACTGTAAATCAGTGGCGACGCAAGACACAAAAAAGTGGACGCAAAGTCGCAAACATATTTAAGACATAAAACATCATTTTGGTCAATCAATGGTCATCATCTTTCATGTGATAATGAAGCTTAAATAAATAGGCCTATTACATAGGCCTACCACTACATAGACGAACAGTCTTAAACATTTACGAACAGTCTTAAACATTTACACTCAGTGTCAATGCTGACAACGCTGTATCATGCGGTCATTTGTGAAACTTATATCATGCCATTTGAATGATTTGGTCTCTAACAATCATATTAATACGTTTAACACCATGATCTAGTATATGGTTTCATTTTCATGTTAACTAAGTTGCCTTAATTTACTCACATTAGGCCACCTGTAGGCCTAATGTAACGCAAATCTTCGAAATTTCTCAGCGCTACACAAAAGCCGCGTCAGGGAGACCATAGGGTGGCGCTGGAGTAGAATCAGGATAGGATAGCTTGAAGAGTTCGGTTTTCAGTCGTGAGTAGAAAGCAGCGGAGGAGAGTCCAAGCTGAGGAGAGTCCAAGCTGAGGAGAGGTGATGTGAACAGGCGAGATATGAGGATGAGCAAACTGGCGGAGATCTTTGTTTTGAGTTTATTCATTCCAAAGACTCGGTGCAACATAGACTAAGAAGCGGTTGCAGAATTTCTTAGATGAGGAGACTGCCATGGAGACCATGCACAACCTTAAATTTACCTTAGCCTATCTTGCCTTTTTCTTCAACAATATCTTTCATTGCCATCATCATCATCATCAGGGGCGCCGCCAGGCTTTAAAAAATTGGACGCACACCGCTCCCGTCTCCTCCCTTCCACACCTGTCCCCTATCTACCACTCGTAGTCATACACTGAACATGATTTAGAGTGACTCATAAAAGTACAGTATAACTACTATGACACATGCATATGATATCATAATTTTTATTATGATATTATTTATACATAGGCTACTGTATGGTAAACTATAATTACACAGTGAAAGTGTTAAAAGAAATAGCGATGCGATGCCTAATCCTTGTGTGGATTTGATTTGGTGGGTGGACGCACGTGCGTCCAGTGCGTCACGCTGCCGGCGCCCCTGATCATCATCATCATCATCATCATCATCATCATCATCATCATCATCATCATCATCATCATCATCATCGTCGTCATCATCATCATCATCATCATCATCATCATCATCATCATCATCATGCTTATTCGTAGGACTTATGCACAGGGTCTGCAGTAACATATATGTCTATGTGTGCACACTGTAGTTTAGTAGATGCCTGTATACATAAATCGAGGGATTGGTCACAGACACGCATATATACATATATAATATTATATAGGTGCCTTATACATAATTATATGGATATAATATATGTGTGTATCAGTCAACTGCATTGCTTGAGGGAAAGTGACCTTAAGGTAACGAATACATATATATTATATAAAATATATAAATCTTGGCTCTCAGCATGACAGTCATAAACATATATACATACTATATATACATGTAATATACATATTTCACTATTATATTACATATGAAGTACATATTTCTCATATGTACCTGTAAAGGTATATATATAATATATATAATAAGTCAGTGTTGACTTATTATATATATATATAATAATATATATATAAAGTTATTGATATATATATATATATATATATATATATATATATATATATATATATATATATATATATATATATATATATATATATATATATATATATAATAAGTCAGTGTTGTTGGCAAAGGAGGCAGGCAATTGGAATATGAATGAAGACGATAAAAGAGAGAATGACAGGAACTCCCCAAACAGTCATAGACGTTGCTCATTACATACGTAGCTAATGTTTTAACGAGACAAAACGTTAACTGTTGAGATCGTGTTGCGCTTGCCAGCATTGTCGGTCCCTAGGTGAGTCTCGTTTTAGAGTTCAGCCTTTGTAAGGAATCGACACCTAGCGAAGAGGATCAATGAAAATTTAAAAAACTTGGATGATCTGACTGAGTGCTGGCGTTATATAAATGTAAGAATTTTTTTATTGACCTACAACCGAACGCTGTCGTCTTAGGATGAAGTTTTGTTTAGGCAGATCTAGATTGTAATTACTGTATAGGGCAATCATGCACTGATCTAACTTCAAAGACGATTGGCTACAGAATACAACGAACAGTCTCTTCATCCAAACCCAATAGACAGTATGTCGTGTTAGAGCCTTCATCTACTTATCGTCCGCAGGTAACTATGCGTGGCCAGTTCGACACTGTACAGTCAATGCATTGTGTTGAAAGACAAGTCTGAAAGGCAAGACGGCCAACATGCTGAGCAGATCGCCATATAAGGTAATAGCCTTTACTACCACATTTACCATCGCCGCCCTTTTTGTGATGCGAGCGAACATACCTAAAGATGGGAAAGCAACTTCCAGTAATACAGTAAAACCTGAAAGGGGAAAAACGACGAAAGTTGAAACACATAGCCGGAAATACGTCAGCCTGTGTCGAGAACGTCTCACTGGAAATCACAGAACCGGAAACCACTTGTTTTTCCTGGCGTCCATGTTGCACGTGGCTCATGTGACCGGGAGAACCCTAGTAATGCCACGCACCGGTTGGTACCTCGATCGAATCTTCCAGCTGGACATTCCGCGGTATGATGACGTCGAAAAACAAATCTGTCCTTGCAAGAAACTCTACCTACCCAGGTATGACTACGATCAGCGCTTCAACGATCCAAAGTTCGTGGAGTCTCTGTCAAGAACTGGACAAAACCTTCTCCTTTGCGGACTTAGTCAGACGTACCGGTACGCTGAAAAAAACGAGTACGAACTACGTAGACTCCTTCGATTCTCAGAAAACGTTTCCGATTCGGCATTACGCTTCCTCTCCACCCTTCCTAACGGACTACCAAGAATTGGGGTTCATGTACGTCGAGGGGACTTTCTTCAGAGCGATTATCGCTCGTTCGGATTGACCGTCGCCGACGCCAGCTACTTCCGGTCTGCCTTCCACTACTTCACGGATCACTACGGTCCAGTGAACTTCGTCGTAGCGACCGAGGATCGCAGCTGGACCGTGACGAATCTTCCAAAAAGCACGTCCAAAGTAAAGATTAATTTTACGGATTTCGGAACAGCTGCGTTCGATCTGGCTGTTCTGTCGAAGTGTGACGGGGTCATTATGTCAACCGGAAGCTTTGGGTGGTGGGCAGCTTGGTTAGCTAATAAGACCTCTGTCTACTACAGCGAGTGGCCCCGGAACGGAAGCCGCTTCTACTCGGAACTCAACAGAGAAAACTACTTTCCCCCATGCTGGGTTTCGCTATAAGGAAAGCTTCATGATTCCGCTATAAGTAAAGCTTCCATGGTTGCACGTAGAGGATGCACTTATTTTATTCTCTTCTGTCTTTGAGTAATCGGTGAAAATTCCCAAGGTCCTATTGACAGGACGAGTGTTTTCATGATTTGCTGCTTACTTCTTATGTCAGTACCAAATTGCACCATTTTTTGGCGACAGAGACAGGTGTGTGCAAAGAAATTCCTCAAGGTTCTTACACGGAGTCGACTCGAATCCGCAATCGTTAGATTATGAAAGCGATATCAGGTATTTGGGTGAATATATGAAGGTCGGTAGATGAATGGAAATACAAAAAGGAAACCAGGGTGGGTGGATATAGAGGGAGAATGGATGGTATTGGTTGGACTAAAAAGTTTGTGGATGGGTAGATAAACAGACAGGCAAGGAGACACACAGAAGCCTGATAGACAGACAAACAGACACAGAGCTAGATAGGCAGATGGATGGATGGATGGATGTATATATGGATGGTTGGATGTATGAATGAGTGAACGAACGAATGGAAGGATGGATGGATGGATTGAGGGAGGGCGACGTAGGGACGAACGGACGGATGGGAGGATGGAAGGATGGATGAAAGTATTGTTAGATTGATGGATGGATGGATCGATGGATAGATTGACAGATGGCAAGATGAATAGATGGAGAGATGAACAGATGGGTAGATGGGTGGATAGATTGACAGATGGAGAGATGAATGGATGGAGAGATGAATAGATGGGTGGATGGGTGGATAGATTGACATATGGAGAGATGAATAGATGGATGGATGGATGTATGGATAGATGGATGGATGAATGTATGGATGGATGGATGGATGGATGGATGGATGGATGGATGGATGGATGGATGGATGGATGGATGGATGGATGGATGGATGGATGGATGGATGGATGGATGGATGGATGGATTGACAGATGGAGAGACGAATAGATGGATGGATAGATGGATGGATGAATGGATGAATGTATGGGTGGATGGATGGATTGACAGATGGAAAGATGGAGAGATGAATAGATGGATGGATGGATGGATGAATGTATAGATGGAGGGATGGATGGATGGATGGATGGATGGATGGATTGACAAATGGAGAGATGAATAGATGAATAGATGGAGAGATGAGTAGATGGATAAATGGATTGATGGATGGATGGATGGATGGATGGATGGATGGATGGATGGATGGATGGATGGATGGACTTTACTGGTGCGACTATAGTCTTGTCAGATCTTCTGTTTGTATTGAGAAATCAGCGGGTTCACTGCAATGAAGAATTTTCACCATATTTACTACAGCTTCGGATCTTTTAACCTGTTTAGATGTTATACAGTGTTTAATCTAGTCCCCCTCTTCTGAGGGGGGAAACAAGGTTTGTCGGAGGGGATCAACAACGGCGACCTTTTTCGGAGAAATTTCATCAGAGTTCAAACGCCAAAAATTTTGTTGAGTTTAGAGATTTCAGCTTTCAAAGTTGGAATTTCAGCTTCAAAAAAAGTTGATGACCTTTTTCTTTTCTTGAGTCATTCGTCCCATTTTTCGAACTTAAAACTCATGTATCCTGGGGGAATTTCTTCCCCAAAACAGTCTATACATTCTAATATTGCCGGCCTCTGGGAGGAACATAAATCCTGAGAGGGGGGAATTCCCCCCCCCCAAATGACGTCTAGATTAAACACTGGATGTTATACTATAGGTCAGGAGATCAACCTGCATTCCTATGTTGTATTCAGTTACTGTATATGTGATCAATATAATAGATACAGATTTTCTGCTCAAACCTTGTCATCATGTGAACTTACTTGTTGCCAAAAAAACCATCTTGAACTTAAGCGTGGAATCGCTGGCATCGACAGTGAAAAGCTTTGTAATAGTTATGATGATCTAATAAATGTAAAACCTGGACTGTAATCTGCTCTGTTAGCTTAAAATGGCTCTGGAAAGAAAAGTCACAAAGTGATTATCATCATCGAAGAACACAAGTGTAGCTATTCCAGTATCCGTGGAGGAAATTTTGCGGAACTGTTATGAAGCAGTGCCGTCTTGACAACATTGTGGGCCCTGGCAAAGCAATGCACACTGCCGCGCGTGGAAATCAGGCACACATTAACATTTTGGGGGTCTTCTTAATTGTGGGGCCCCTAGAATCGTGGGGCCCTGGCGACTGCCCAGCGTGCCCATGCCTTAAGACGACCTATATTCGTTAGTGAACTCACTTCTGAGAATTCGTCTAACGCTACCGGTCAGCGTTGCATCGGCTGAGAGGAGCCTCTCTTCATTACGTCGACTAAAAACATGGCTGAGAAACCGACTGGGTCAGGAAAGGTTGACCGGTTTAGCCCTCCTGAACGCTCATCGAGAAATTGTAGTAGATGTGGACAAAGTGATTGATCGCTTTGCGAAGATTGGAAACAGAAGAATTTGTGTTGTAACATGTTCTAAGGTTGATAAACTATTAATTTGATAAGTCATTTTAATTTTCATTCCTTTGGTCTTGGACGCCTGTGAAATCCCCCGCCCCCTAAAGAAAAAGTCTAGATCCGCCTATGCATCCTAGTGCTGTTCATATAACTGTAACTTTTCAAGTCATGTTGTATTCCATCTTGTCTTCTTCATCTTCTTAAATTCCTTCCGTGCTTTGGGTGAGTGTTAGAGTGACAGGGAAGGACGCGTTTACTTGTATGCCTCGTGAGAACCAGATCCTAGGTAAACAAGCAGCATCATTCTCAGAGGTACCGTAGAAGTGAAAATCTGGCGCTGCATAAATACGCTCTGGTATTGACAATGGTCAAGTTTCCCATGGTGTGAGCTAACACTTGATCCCCGATACAGTTAGGATCCTATCACATAGGTCGGCGTCGCTTCAGACGGACAGATGAATCTTTCCCGACAGGTCACTTGACCAACGGACCCTAAAGTATTGGAGCGAAGACCCTCCTGCCGAAATGGTTTTGTGCGTTCAGACGTACCAGGTGACCGTATCCACGCGGGAAAGCAAACATAAGCTACGGACCCAAGAACTGCCGTGTAGGTTGGAGATTCGTTCGAGATTTTTAAGAAGTAGGTTCTTGTTTTCTGCGATTTTGCGATAATATTACAAATTCTACGAGGGCGAACGAGGCTGAGGTGTCCAACAGTGTCTGAACTTCTGAACTTCTTCGGGAAACGAGACGCTCTTCGGCGCAGACGAGAAAACATCATCACATATGGAAGTAGGCTAAGTATGTGGAGTTTTATAGAGCGCATTTTTGGAGCATGATTCGACAGACATCGAAAATAAGTAAGTATATTCTTTATTATGAAGCAAGCAAACGCACAGCGCTGTACAATACATGGTATACAACATCAGAGGTGGGCAAACTACGGCCCGCGGGCCGGATGCGGCCCGCCAACACTTTTTACCCGGCCCCACAATTCTTCAGAAAATTAAAAAAAATTCAGACCGCGAGAAGTTTTCTTCGTTTTATTCAAGTGGCGCTGCTGTCTTGCTTGCTATTCCTGTCTCGTCTTAAATAATAACTATATGCATCAACTTTGCCGATCTGAACCACTTCCCTTCAAAGGTTTTTGCACATGATCTGTATATGCAGAAGTGAAATCCGTTCAAGTAAAGCTAATGTTGCTTTGAAAGCAGATGAAGGAACAAAACTATTTGGAAACTTTCCTATCCTGCAGTTGCAAGCCTTAAAGGTTCAAACCTGATAGGCCCCTAACATTCTTTTCATCGCTCAGGAAGGAAAAATTCTCAAATCTATAAACTTTTGCTTTGAAAATATTTGTGTTTTTCGCATCTGTCAACAAAGATTTTCAACTATGAAGATAAACAAATCCAAGTACAGGTCTCAGTTACGTGATCCAAACTTGAACTCGAACTGTGAATTGGAACCAGCTCAATCATTCAGGATAATGGGAAACTTGTTAATTATACGCATGCATGTTCAGTCGCATACATCTCAATAGTAAAAGCCGAAGTGTATTTAATAATTATTATATTATAAAAAGTAAACTTCTTTTCATGTTAGTCGTTATTAAAAGTTAAATTTGTTATCCGGCCCTCCAAATTTTTTGGCGTTTAATGTGGCCCCATGTGCAAAAAGTTTGCCCACCCCTGGTATACATAATATAACAACAATTCATTCATTCATTTCATTCGAAGATTTATATAGCGCCTCTTCAAGGGAACTACTCAGAGGCGCTCCCGACACCAGCACGTTCATATAAGACAGTTTTAAGTTTTGCAAGAAATATGCCAGGGGTGACCCCAGGGCACATGCGGAGCTCTAAGGGAAGTCTATTCCAGACTACCGGGCCCACCACTGAAAAAGCTCGACTTTGCATAGTCGTGGAACGAGCAAATGGAACTAAAAGTACCCCTTTTCCCGCTGAGCGGAGGGAACGTCGGCCTTGGACACCTGAAACTGCGCAGCATAGCTCTCGCAGGTAAGCAGGGGCAGGGCCCTGACAACATCGCCATACTAAGGCAGCGATCCTATATTCTATGCGTAAGCGCATAGGAAGCCAGTGAAGGACCTCCAGCATATATCTAGAAACTTGGCCATGTTTAGGAATATGCCCAATGAGAGAGGCAATGCATGTATGCTTGGACATCATCAGCATATTGCTGACTCAGAACTGCATGTGCAGCCAGAAGCGTCGAAAGACCAGAGGTGTAAATGATGTATAAAATAGGTCCTAGGACAATGCGCACTAGATGCGAGGAAGTAGCGAGCGCAGTGACGAGGACGAAATGTAGGCCCTCCTAAGTAACGAAAGATGAAGTTGAGACAGATATTTGGAAAACTGTCAAAAACGGGGCAAGAGAAATAACTGATTTTCCAATTCTAATAATTCTGCAACGGAACAAAACCCCAATCAAAGAACGGGGGTTAACTGCGACATCAATGGATTTATGCTGAGGCTAATAAAAATGACGTCGCTAACACTTCATACCCATGACTGCCAAAGGGCTAGCTTAAGGGACTGCTCTTCTTCATAATGTGATTTTAAAATGTGGATGGAAAGTAGTTTTTTAAATTAATTGCAGTGTACTCACTGCCTTCAAAATAGAGATGCATCCAAACGAGGCAATCGTGTGACCCTAGAACCTACCAGCAGTTGCGAAATCGGAGATGATAAAAGCTCGAATTCCGGCCCAAGCAGAGGCGTCAACAGGCTTAAAAATTGCACGCACAGCCCTATTGTAAAGAAATACTGCTGCCGCTTGACCGCTTGTCCGCTTTGCTACCATAGATTAAAGTAGGTAAATTGAAAGAGCTGCATAGTTAGAGTAGTTAGTAGTGACAAGCGTAACAAAAAAATTCAATTCAGATAACATCTAATGCTGTAACATGCCGTATTGCCGTTCAACAAAAATATCGATGCGATGCCTAGTCCTTATATGGATTTGATTTGCTGAGTGAACGCACGTGCGCCCAGTGCGTCACGCTGCAATTCACGCTGCAATTTCGTCAAGTATACTCCACCGAGCCATGAAGAATAAGAAAAGAGTCATCCATCACAGAAACAACCATAAAAAAGACTTTAAAGACCCCTGCGGTCACAAGACGTCGCTAAACTTTGTCAGACAATTACGGCATTGAATCATGGGCGTTGTCCTACTTGTATCGCTATGTGGCTGGTGAATATTTTCTTTGGATTTTTTAGTGCGATTATTTTATCTGGCTCTCGGTATGTTCGTGTCGATTTTCTTTTCTATTTCTTTACTATTACATTTTCATTTATCTGATACCGAATTTAATCTGCTTTATTAAATACCTCATATAATTATTTGAACGAGTAGTTTCCTTATACTAAGAACTAGTTTCACCGAGCACTTAACTACTGAGTCTAGAGCTTGCTAACTGTAGACACTTGAGGCCTATAACTTGCCAGTGAAGAGAGTCTCATATGTTCTAACTAGATAATAGTAGGCCTAAGTGATTACATTGTTTGGTGTCAGCGGGGTTATATGCTTGGTTTCGACTGAATTGTTCTTGACTTTGGAGAGGTTCGAGACAACTACACATTGAAGATAGCACTAAACAGTGACACTACATAATGATAATAATAGCAGAGATTTAAGTGCCATAGATCGTAAACAGTCGAAGGGAAATCGATGCAACGATTCAGAAGCACTGGCTTAATAATTACAATTACATTCTAATCTAATATCATCATTATCTGAATTCATGAATTCATGTAGTCAATGATGGGCAAAATACTTTTCAAAAGTATTTTGAAAATACAAAATAAATTAATTTTCAAAAGTATTTTGAAAATATTGTTACAAATGTTACAAAATGCTTCATTCAAAAGTATTTTGAAAATAGTATTTTGAAAATACTTTTGCAAATAGTAGTTTGAAAATACTTTTTAAAATAGTATTTTGAAACTACTTTTGAAAATAGTATCTTTAAGATACTTTTGAAAATATTTTTAAAAAATACTTTTGAGAAATGAACATTTTTTACTTTTGTCGCTACTTGCTAATGTGGTAAGGATGTTGATGGAGGAGAAGCATGGCTCGGAAACGAAGAGATGGTCAAGGATGTTTTCGTCTCGCGCTGGCTGTGTGATGAACGGCAGCAATATAGTCAGCTCGACGACGGCAACCTCCTCCAAACGGTTACAATCGCCGCCCAGGATGATCAACGCCTTTGGGTCCGCTCTGTCCAGTTGCTCCACTCTCCGCTCAAGTCTAGATAGTAACAAGGGCGCCCGCAGCGTGACGCACTGGACGCACGTGCGTCCACCCACCAAATCAAATCCACACAAGGAATAGGCATCGCATCGATATTTTTGGTAAACGACAATACGGCATGTTAATGCATTAGATGTTATCTAACTTGATTTTTATCTAATGAGTCACTTTGAGTCATTTTCAGTGTATGACTACTGGTGGGATGGGAGAGGATGGGAGGGTGTGCGTCCAATTTTTTTCGATGTGCGTCCAATTTTCTTAAGCCTGCGGGCGCCCCTGGTATCATAGTAATAATCTACATCATAGATGGGCTGCGGAGGTTGGTACAATACACCGACAAATACAGTCATGTAGGGGTAGAGCGACCCTGACCCAGAGCAACTCCAGGTTCTCTGCTTCTCCCGAAACAATGTACTCCGCCGCCTGCACAGTGTCTGTCACCAAATCGGCGACTTCCCCTCCTCGGCAGTGTCTCTGGATAGTTGGATAGACATCAGGCCGCAATCGGACGACCCTAATAGGTTGCTGATGTCTTCGTGCCAGCAACAAAAACTAAAATGGGTGATCGGGCCTTCGGATCGCTGGCCCGTGTGCTTGGAACAGTCTTTCTGCTCGTGTTCAGGAAGCTAAAAGCATTTTTGTTTAAAAAAACAGCTAAAACTTTACTTGCTAGGTAAAAACTCCGAGCATAAGCCTTTGCGCTGATTGTATACAGTATGCATGTGTTTGTGTGAAGCATCCTTCGGTAGCTTGCTACTAACGATGCTATATAAACTGTCGTAGGCCCTAATAACAATTACAATTACAAGTTGCCTCTCCCATGTGCTGCTGTTTTAGATGCGTTTCCGTTATCAAGGCGAAGCCAAGATCATAATTATCTGATCATCTCTGCTTGTAATAAATCGAGGGCATTCGGCTTTGCAACTGATCGGGTATTAAAGATGTATATACCGGGTAGAGCATAGGCGGTTCCTCTCTGGAGGTGCGCTTTCCAAGGCTCTGGGCCGGGACCAGATTGATTGTATTTATTTTTGAAAAGTTCTTTAGACTGTCGGCCACATCGACTGTTGATTTTGATTAGTGACCAACTAAAGAATTGTAAGGGGAGAAGGGAAATCCAGCGATGTTCGAGTGAAGTTCAGGGTTCGTCCATGGTAGACCTCTTATGGATGGCCAAGCCGTGTTTGCCAGTAAGATATAAAAAACGCGGCAGCATTCATTACTAATTTAATTTTATCTTTACCCCTCTGCAGGGTCCGACTTATTGTGAAATGTTAATGTGAATTTACAAAAGAAGGTGACAGATGCATAAGAGTTTTATGAAAGAAATAAACACACGAATAAATCCGAGGCTGCACTGCAGAGTTCGTTCAGCCTGCAATCCATTCCGTATTGATTAATCCGGTGGATCCCAGCCTTTTCACTAATCGTCATACAGTCAACGGCGCCTAGCCTTACTTTCAGGGGCGTATCCAGACTTCAATTCAAGAGGAGGCAACTACTGCTTGTCAAAACTTTTATGCGGTGGCGGCGATCTTGTTTGAGAGGTGACGGGGAAATTTTTCAGCGTCCGAAGGGCGGTCGCAAAAACCTCTGAGAATTTCAGAATTTCGCTCTGAGAATTTTTGTTGTTGTCATTAATACATTCGAAGACTTTTTTCTCGGGGCTAAACACACACAAATCCTCGTTTCAAGAGAAGGCAACATCGACCTCTAATGGGGTGTACTTGAGGATGCAGGGCTATAACCCATGGGAAATTTAAAAATCTACAAAACCAAGAGGAGGCAAATGCCTCCTCTTGCCTCAATGTAGCTACGCCTATGCTTACTTTTATTTATGTTTCTTCCATCATCACCGATTACCACCGTAGCACCCTGCTGTCTCCTCGGCTTGACCTCCCGGATTCTGACCTGGCACCGGAACGGACAAGGCGGACATGGCTATTGCGGACATGACTTGATATAGCGCCGGAGAATAAGCTGGTCTCACTGACGTGGCTTTTGTGTCATCATCATCAGTGGCATGCCTCACTCCGGAGCGTGGCCGTTTCCACAATTTTCTGCCAACCACTACGATTCTGCGCACGACTCCAGGCAGTGTTAAGTCCAAAGCCCAGCGGCTTTTGTGTGGCGCTGAGAAATTTGGGAGATTTACATTTACACTACATTACATTCTCAGTATCAATGACGAGCAGCGTTTCTTGATTTCAACCGAAGTGTTGCGACTATTTCTACACTACTTTATGTTTTAAAAATAGTAATAGGCCTATGTCAGCAGTGATATTCAGTAGTTCTTGACGCATTTCCGCAGCACACAATGAAACACCGGATTTAGCAATCAGCAGCAGTTGAGCAGCTGAGTAGGCCTAAATAACTGCATGATAGAGACTATATAGAAGCTCTAGCAATAGTAGGCCTATATTACTAGAGTCATGTATGGTAAAGCAAATTGAATATGGATCTGAGATCCAGTTGGGATTTTACTTTAAAATTTAGTTGCATCGATAATGTATCGTTTCCAGCGGAGGTTTGACCTATCGAGCGAGTAGGGGGAGGGACGGCGTGGCTATAATGAGATGCTGAAAATGGACTAGATAAACCAGTTCAGCAATCATGTAAGGAAATTACAGACACACCGAAAAATTGACCGTATGACACATAGGGCTCTCGTATCCACTAGGCACAGTAGGCACTAGGCGTGGGCCTACGAAACTTTCAGAGGCCTATGAAAGTCTTAAAATGAGATATTGAATGATTGACCGGGAAAATGGAAAACGGAAAATAGCAAATAACAGTAAATTGGAATTTAATAACTTTTGTAGTGATTAAACATGACGTCAAGTAATAGTGTGAATGCGTTTAGCTTTAATGCAGAGTTGGCAGTTGAGTTGGGGTCTACGAATGCCTATAGGGTCTACGACGACCTTAAAACGGCCCTGATGACACACACACTTAGAAAACCGGACCCTGGATGAGTCTGGTTGCACAGAAGCCGACAAAAAGCCGGGATCAACGCAGTACGAGAATCGAAAACGACTTGTTCGTAAACTTTGAGAACAACGTTCAACATAAGAACACACGTATTAGCTAGACAACCTTCGCGAAGACTCGAAGCACTTCCTGTCTTCAATCAACTTAACGTCTTTAAATACAATTCCTCCTAGTTCAATGTCAATTTGTTACGTTTATAAGAACCCTGCTTTGTAGCTACCTTGCGGATAAGCTCTCTAACACGGTGCACCACTCACCTCTTACAAGCACACCGCCACCTCAACTGAATACTAAATGTATGTAACTGCGTGTATGTTTTGCAGATAGAAGTGGAGTTACGATACTTACTGAGTCAACGTCTTGTAGTCGAGAGACATTTTCTGGACCTACGCAACGAATTATGGTAATTGATGAATATAAAGTGAAGGAAATACACACCCCAATCAATGCAATATGTTGTCTCTTCTATGACCAAAGCTAATTTGGCTACGGCACTTTACAATCTTAGACTGTCTTGTGTCAAACACGAAGTCGTTTATCGCCGGTCAGACGTTACGTTCTTGCAATGGACGAGTTTCACTCATAATTACTATTGTCTATTTGCTTCAAAAGGCCTCATAATTCCTGGCAACAGGCGACATTGAACGAGCTTTATGCACTAGATAATTTATATCTATGAAATGCACTAGTGTCTGCTGTTTCCAGATTTTTTTCAAAGATCAGGCTCCCTGGTAAAGCAGTCGAAGCTAGCAGGAAACTGCGGCGTTACTGCAACTGTAGATAACAGAATCGCTTTCCAAAGCCCGATGACATTCAAATGAAAATAGCGATAAGATCTAGACAAGCAGGTACTGGACATATTTCAAGATCTGTAGGCTTCTTCGATCGATCTAGATTAATCCGAGTTGGGAGAAGAACAAGGTATGTAGATGAGCCCGTCGTGCCTTCTCGTGTGTTGGACCGTCCTTCTGGAACTGTCTCCCACTGCAATGACGTATTATTACCTTTGGTTATACGCAACATACATTTGTTAGTAATCTTAAAACGCAATTGCTTAGATCTGTTAGATAGTCACAGGTACAGCGCTTGTGTGAGCTACTGAAAATGCGCTATATTAAGTATTCTGACACACGCCATAGCGCCTTTAAAAACTTCTGAAATGTACTAGGACACACACGAAAGCTTTACTTTATCTACCCATCGACATATTACCTACCTACCAACTGACTTACTTACCTGACTATTCTCTCCACCAGGGCTGTAGTGGTAAAATTAGAGGTGAGTACACGCTACCGGTTAGTTTTCCGAAACAAATTAGAGGTGAGTTTACGCTACAGTATTTTGTAAGTATACGCTATAGTATTTTAATATAAATAAATAAAAATATTTTGTGAGGTGAGTATACGGTCTCTAGAGGTGAGTACACGCTGTATACCCGCGTATACCCTCGACTACAGCCCTGCTCTCCACCACTCTCAAAGTTGGCGTAACTATATTCTTCACACTTGCAAATGGGCCGTCCTGATAATATTTTTTATGAACTGTTAAAAATTAATTTCACGTCACAGTAGTAACGAGAATCTTGGGTCATTCGCCTTTTGACTGATTTTCATGGCTGTGTTTTCGTTAACTTTACAATTACGAAAGTCTTGGACCAAGAACGGATTCGGAATTTGGCAAAAGGACGGGGAACAAATTTGACCGTGGTCGAGTCATATAGTGAAAAGTTTTTAATAACTTTTATTATCCACCAGCAGACATTTCAGAACCGAAAATTAATTTCACGTCACAAAAGTTACGAGAATCTTGGGTCATTCGCCTTTTTGACTGACTTTCACGGCTTTGTTTTCGTTAACTTTACTTTCTGATCTTTTCCTTTGGTTTCACAAATTCCATTTCCCAGATTTCTTTCTTTTCTTTCGCACCATCATTTACACCACTGTTTTTCCTTTAGAATTTCTATGGTCAACCATCTCCGAACCCGTTTGAGGTCAATTCAGTGGCATATCCCATAATCAAATGGCGAGCCACGGCCGTATCTCCACCTACAAATACGTCCTTATATGAGATTGTTTTCATCGAGGCTATGTCGCACCATCATTGATATTTTATACATTGCAGGAGAGTGGAGCTATAGAAGTCATAATAGTGGGGTCAATAAGAAACAACAAACAACTGAATCGTTCAAGTTGTGTGTACAAGCAGCAAACTTTCTAATTTAATACCTTAAAATATATAAAAAATAATCTGATATACTAACACCTGTGAATATGATTGTAAATAATGAAATTTATTCACTTTTTGTACAAGATGACAACGCTGTCGACTTGGGCTTAGTTGCGCACAATTGGGCTGATTGTGGTACATCTTTACGTGTGTTTTACGTTGATAGGGGTTACCAACTTGTTTTTTAATTCCCTTACGCTGTCGTTAATAATAATATAAATAATATAATTATATTACAATTATGTTAATGATATAACAATTTCGGGAGTAAAAATCCTTCAATCAGCGCTGTTGTTGTCTGCTTACCTTCGTCAGCACAATAACACTAGGGCTATCGAAGTGTGCAGTATACGAACTCTGCAATGGAATTGTCACGTGTGGGCAAGTGGTGATTGGAGTAAGTGTATAATTATTTTGCCAGGGGGTGCTAGGAAAGTGGTCAACTGGCGATATGATTGCAATCGAAGCCAAATACCACCCTGCCTGGTTGCTAGATCTGTATCGTAAAGCAGCAGGTTCACATGTGAAACTGAAAATGTAAAGTGTATAACCAGGTTAGATGCGGAATCAGTCGCATTAGCTGAAATTGTTGCATATTTGGAAGAAGCGAGAGCCAACGACATTTTGCCTCCAGCATTGAAACTAGCTGAACTTGGCCAACTTTATGCAGAACAACTATAGCATTATGGTATTTTCTTGACAAGTAAACCTAAATTAAGCTACTCAACATAAGGATCGTTTACTAGAAAACTTTCCAGAGTTGGCTGTTGGCAGTCATGTACGAGATGTTCTTTTAACTTTTCGTGAAAATTCAGGCATATCACTGGAACAAATAAAGCAACTGTGATATGGATGCAGTCCATCTCATGCATACGGCAAAATTGGTTCGGAATAAATGGACAGAGTTCTTGCGAGTCGATGACAACAAAACTGAACTGCTTCATTTTCTTGTGGATGTTATGACCACTGTAAAAATTCCAGATGTGTTGATTTTTGTGACTTATGATGATCATGTAAGATGCTGCATTGCAACTACTGACATCAATAGCATTGATCCATGCACTCATGAAGAGGCTGACACTCACCTAAGCCTTCACTGTCAACATGCTACCCAAACTGGTCCCCAAAAATTGCCATAAGAACAGCTGATACCGATGTTGTCGTTTTGGCAGTTGCATATTTACAGAATTTATGAATTTGCATCCATTTATCACGATGTGCAATCAGGCCTGATTGCAGTTCATGATTTGCCAAATTCCCTTGGTCCTGATAAGTGTAAAGCACTTCCAGTCTTTAACTGTTTTACAGGATGCAACACAGTATCAAGTTTTCCAGTAAAGGCAAAAACAACCTGGGAAGCGAAGAGTTCATATCCAGTGGTCGCTGGGGCATTTCTGAACCTATCTGAAGTCGCAGATGACATTGATGAAGCAACTATAGCAGTTTTAGAACAGTTTGTCATAATCATGTATGACAGGACTTGTGACTACACTGACCTTAACGCAGCATGTTACATGTAAACAACTCTTTACCAAGAACTCACAGACACTTGAATTATTACAACCTACATCGGATGCATCCATTCAACATGTCAAAAAGAACCGTTCTTCAAGGAGTCCAATGTTGGGGTAATTGCCTCCATGAACAACCTCAAATGTACAACCCTGCCAGGAGGTGTAAATGTTTTAAAGCTAATCTGTGGACGGCTTTGTGTGATTGTAATGACAGTGTACCCGAGAATCAGCCTGAATGAGTTCGGTTAGAATTTAATTCAACTCAAATCATGACACAGCATGATATGAGCAGATCCTTATGGTGGGTAGGGTGGAGTCTCTATCATGGGATTTCCACCACTAGATGATGGCAAATAGACGGCTCAATCCCTCAAAGACCCAATTTAATTGGTTTGGAACCAATCCGCACCGTCGTGTCAAAATTTGACCTCCTGCTACTGGCCTTACTATTCCCAGACTTTACATTCTCCTCTAGTGTTCGTGATCTAGCTGTCATGCTTGATAGTGCCTTGACGTTTACAGAGCACCTAAAACTGCTGACCCGCTTCTGTTACTACCAACTGAGGCTCCTTAGAGCTTTTAGGAGGTACTGTCTTTAGTCTTTACGACCATGGTGCATGCCTTTGTATGTACACGCATTGACTACTGTAACTCTGTGCTAATAGGGCTTCCAAAGACACCACTGGAATAAACCGATATAGTTGCTTCATCAATGTCATCTGTGACTTCAGATAAGTTCAGAAATGCTTCAATGACCACTGGATATGAACTCGCTTTACAGGCTAATCTCTATCCATTTACCATCTACTACCAGAAAGATGTAAAAAAACAGTGTCACAGCACCTGTGTTGTGAGTGAATTTGCATATGATGCCGTCACACCATGCCATGATCAAAGGACCTCCATCTAACCATCAATACTATAGAGCATTTCAGTGATGAAACTCCTAGCAGGCATAAGAACTTTAAAAATGTTAGCATTCTCATGAACAATCTGGGTGATTTGAAGCCGAGTGTTGAATGGCTTCTTTTTGCTACTATTGTCCTTGTATAAATGGAATTAGTGGTACAGTTAAACGACTTGTCTTCAAACCATCACAACAAACCACATTTTCAGTGAACAGCAACTGTTTCTTTGAGCTGACTCCAACATCTTGAACATAAATTCTTCTATGTGCCTAATTCATAAGTGATGTTGCTAAGAGCTGAATACTAGGCCTTATTTAAAAATGCAAAGTAGGTTCCAGAAACATGAATTCACCATTGCTACAGGGATCATAGGTTCATTCCAGTGGCCCAGAAATAAAGATGATTATTGGGTGCCATCCACAACCATAACAGGATTGCATTATCAATTGGATGACAAAATTATAAATGAAATAGAACATTTGTTAAAAAATTGCAGATACACACTTTTAAAAGTTCTCCAATTTTACATATTGAATGTGTGCTTGATTCACAACTTTAGAATGCATTATTGAAATTTTCTATGCTATTTACTTTCAAATTATGTATGTTGTGCAACTGTTAATGTACCACCGCGAACTGCACAAATCACGGCTTTTGAAAAAATAATTTAATAACCTAATCTAAAGAATACCAACAAAACTTTGGTATCAATAAAAAGATTGTTCTTGAAGCTTTCATTGATGCATGTTTTACTTGTTTATCAGGTGATACACTTGACCATTTGGCCAGTTAAAAGTGACTAGTATCGTGGAGATGAAGAGGTTTGGGCAAAGTGCTACAGTAATTCCTGTCGACCAAGACACAAATAAATTACACATTTACAACTCCACCAATAGCTGAATAAAACCACACAAAAATTATTGCTTTCTGACATATACTGCACGTGTAGTGTTTCAGCAAACATGGGAAAAATTGGTTCTGCAAGAAATTTTTGACACTTTTCAACAACTGTGGTTAATTGCTCAGATCAAAGACAAAACATTCTGCTACACCATGTAAATCTATGCAATGCTTAGAACTCAAAACTGAAAACAAAATGTGTGTGGCTGCTCTAGGTCAAAAGTTATGGAAGTCTGAAAATGACAAAAATTCACGTACAATTTTCGTCCTACCCCGCAACTTCAACAGCCTATATCTCTGTCAATTTTTGCTGTAGACACCTGAAATTTTCCAGTTGTTCATACCATATGATCAGGAATGTTTTGTGAAAAAATCTAGAAATTCTGAATTGTTGAGTCGAAATCATTGGTTGAGTTGGTAGGCCTACGGAACGACCCATTGAGCAGGAAAAATTCGAATTTTTTTTTCTATTTCTCAGGATGTTAGTATATCAGGTTATCATCAGCTTTGTTTCCTGATTCTAAATATGTCTTTCTTTTGCTTGTACTCCCAATTTGAACAATTCTACACTAAGAAAACCAACTATAAGGAAAGACGAACAACATGTTTGGTAAAACGTTTTATAAAGTTATCGCCATAACTCTGACTCTCTCCAGTTTTATTGTACTTCGTTTAAATTATCGGAGCCACCTTCCACTGGATTCGTCGCCATACTGCGGGTGTATAGTTTTTCAGGTTCTACGTCAACAGTAGCAAACGGCAGTGCAACAACGCCACACCGTAAGTACATCAGCCTGTGTCGAGAACGTCTCACCGGTAATCACAGAACCAGAAATCACTTGTTCATGTTGGCGTCCATGTTGCACGTGGCTCACGTGACCGGAAGAACCCTAGTAATGCCACGCACCGGTTGGTACCACGATCGAATCTTCCAGCTGGACATTCCGCGGTACGATGACGTTGAAAAACAAATCTGTCCTTGCCAGAATCTCGACTTGCCTCATTATGACTACGACCAACGCTTTGACGATCCAAAATTCATAGAATGTCTCCCGCGTACCAATGAGAGCCTAGTCGTCTGTGGACTTAGTCAAACGTACCGGTACGCTGAACAAAACGAGTACGAACTACGCAGACTCCTTCGATTCTCAGAATACGTTTCCAAAACGGCAGCACTCTACCTCTCCACGCTTCCACTCAGTTTAACCAGAATTGGGGTTCACGTACGACGAGGTGACTTTCTTAAGGACACTGAGCGTGCTTTCGGATTAACCGTCGCCGATGCTAGCTACTTCCATTCTGCCTTCCGGTACTTCATGGATCGCTACAGTGTAGTGAACTTCGTTGTAGCAACCGATGATCACAACTGGACCGTGACGAATCTGCCGCAAAGCACTTCCAAAGCTAGGATAAATTTCACGGATGGCCAAACAGCTGCGTTGGATCTGGCTGTTCTGTCGAAGTGTGACGGGGTCATTATGTCAACCGGAAGCTTTGGATGGTGGGCAGCTTGGCTTGTTAGGAAGACCTCTGTCTTCTATGTAGAGTGGCCCAGAAACGGAAGCCAGTTTTATTCTACGTTCAACCGTGGAAACTATTTTCCATCGGATTGGGTACCGCTGAAGTAGAGACAAAAAAGTTTGATAGGTGTGGGAAAGCTGGTAGGCGGTAGGTTGGCGTGTTGGAAGTTAGATGGGTGACTTTGTGGATTTGTGGTAAGATAGTTAGGTTGATAGGTAGGTTTATGATTTAATAAAATTACGACCATCTATACACACACACACACACACACACACACACACACACACACACACACACACACACACACACACACACACACACACACACACACACACACACACACACACACACACACACACACATATATTTACATATGGCAACGTCAGTTGAGCTATTTCTAGTTGCTTTATATGATTATATGCCAGCGCAAGTACCAAGACTGGCCTATTAGAATTTCAAGTGTTTTGAAAGCGTCACGTTAGACTTTTGGTTTCCTAGTTAGTTAGATGCGTAGGTAGGTAAGTAGGGTAAATGGTAGATGTTGGTTGGTAGAATGATTGATAGAGAGAAAGATGACTGATAGAGAGACAGACTAGAAGGTAAAACTAAAAGTAGCATAGTTCGAGAATTCACATTTTACGAATTTTACGAATTTGAAAAATTCACGAATTTTAACGAATTTTTAAACCTCCTTATTTGTTTACTTTTCATTTTTTTAAGCAAGTAAATGTCAATGTCATAGGCAATCAATCAATCAGCCGTAAAAGATAGCTGACTATAGCAACACAACAGCACTGATATTCAGTTACTATTCTACTTAGAGTCTTGAACTTCGAATTCTGTCATATATAGTTGGGGTGTGTGACTGTGGGGTGTGTGACTGTGAGTGTCAGTCAGCAGAACGAAAAACCACCAGTGTCCCAGCTCGAGTGTGACCAGTCAGTCACTAACACAGCTTGCAACCAAACATGATTTAAAAGGGTTGACAACGTTCACCGAGCTATGTCTTCTACTTCGTCGTCCTCTGATTCTGAGTCAGGACAGCCCACTGCTCCCACTCGACTCTGGTTTCTGTATTTTCGCCATGCAAATGCTCCCGAATTGGGCAGAACAACCAACAAATTCCTTGTCACAAAAACAACACTGTATTTTGGATTACCGTTTCCTTCTCCAATATTACTACATACTTCCACTCCGGTCCATGTTCTTTCATCTTTAAGAAGTTAGATTTTAACTAAATTAACTCGTTACTTAATAAAATTTATATTGAATTTTACATTAAATTCTAAGCAGAAGCTTCACACAACAAATCATGACGTCATCATATTTGTTGTTGCTGCTTACGCTGTTTTTCAAAACGCCACTGTCAATGTAAAAAAAAGGTCCAACAACGGCCCAAAGAATTTTTACGAATTTTAAAATAGACCAAAACTTCGCGAATTTTTACGAATTTTAAAACCGAAAATCACGAATTCTCGAACTATGGAAAGCAGAACACTCGTTTGCACGTCGTTGTAGAAGCCTGTCTATAGAACCTGCGACTTATGGTCCGTGTGGCTTCCACTGACGTTCATTGCATAAACACAATACACTACAGCAATGCAGGTCTGGGTAAACGCTCCATCTCGTAATGGTGACCATTTACAGACCACTAAGAGGAAGTAAGATAGATAAAAGGCGGATAGTTAGCATAAAGGGGCGGAAAGGTAGCATATATAGTGTCGTGTCTTTGTCGGTTTTTTGCAGGTGGCATTCAAATAAATATAAATGTAGGCCTACACGTTTTTATATAGCGACCGTATGGCCTCGACCCTGCTCATTCTGATGGGGTGCGATCTGTTATCACTGCTGCCCGTTTCAATAGACTGAACGCAATTTGAGGTCCTCCTGCGCGAGATTTAAATCTTTGAAATAGGCCACTATCGAGAGGTGAGATGCGATCCGCTCACAGTTCACATAGAGGCGCATTGGATGCAGCCTAGGCTCTCGGTTCCTCCATCATCAATGGAGCCCGTCTCCATCCTCCTCCTCCTCATTCTCCTCTATGTATCATCCCCGGGCTTTCCATTCAAAACTGAAGTCTCGTCGTTTCAAGAACTCCTGCCTCCGTCTTCCAATTCTTCTCTCCCTAAACGACACTCGTCTTAACAGCTGCTCTGCCTCATCACTTGACCTGCCCCCATGGTAACCGGACTCAGGCTTCCTCTGGACTACTCTTTGCCATATCTAATCAAAGAAACATGGGAATAAACTCATACAAAAATTTCTTTTTTTCATTTTTATCTCGCGTACCCCTTAGCGACACCTGGAGTACCCCTATGGGTACGCGTATCACCGTTTGAGAACCCCTGTTGTATTGTATTTAAACATTTATAAAGCGCCTCTAGTAGGGTAAACCCTTCAAAGCGCTCCCAGCGCGCAAGGCCAAAAGAAAAGAAATAAGTCTTGAGAAAAGCAACAGATTACCTATTAACATTTGAGAGCGAGTAGGAGACAGTGTATTCCAGGGAGAGGGACCAATTGAGGCAAAAGATCGGGATTGTGCCGTAGCTGTTCTAGTATGAGGAACTGGAAGATAAAATCTGTTTGAGGAGCGAAGTGGACGATGCGATGAGACAGAAAGAGACCGGTGAACTACATCAATTAAATATTTTGAGGCGACACCCCGCTGTGTCTTGGACACCAGAATGAGGATCTTTGAACTTAATACGTGCACAGAGAGGAAGCTAGTGCAGTTGCTCAAACATGAAGGACGTGCTATTAATCTCGCAGCTGCATTTAGTACTGAATGCAGAGGCATGAGACGGACCTTAGGAAGACCGATCAGAAGCGAAATTTATGCAATAGTCGAGTTGGGAGCAGATGAAAGCATGGACCAGCGTTGTGAAAACCGAGGATAAGACAGGTCGTCGAACAGCTCTGAGACGCCTTAAGTGGAAGTAGGTAATACGTGTGAGGTTAGAGATGTGATATTTGAAGGAGAGAGAGAGCTATCAAGCGTATACCCAGGTCACGTACACTTGATGAAAAGGAGTAGTGTGGAAAGATTTCCGAGAGGAGGGCAAAATCAATCTTCAGCAATAATTGCCTATAGAATTATACTGTTCTATGTCCACTTTTTCGAAAACCGAGAAAAACGATTTCTTAGATTAGATGACGAAAATGTTTCGCGCTGTTTCATTGATGGTAATTAAATTCAAATTTTTGGACAACACTGTGTTCCCTAGTATGACTATATATGTTTTCTTTGATTATAATGTACAACTAATATGAGTAAATTTTGATATAATGATGGCAGGGTTGACTGTTGTTGGACATAGAGCTGTATAACATTAAAAAAGTCCAGGTTACGAACACGCAACAGACAACGTGAGTGCTATAGGGATATAAGTCCAAGTCACGTGTTCAGATCTCTCACTGGTATTGGCTATGGACATAACGCCGTATAATATTATTCTTCAAAAGTCACTTCATCGCGGATCTATCGAATATGCACGTGATAGAAAATAATTCATTCTATTGGATGAGGGACTTGTACCTCTATAGCATTAAAATACTTTTAAATGCTGTCCACATTCGTGGACATAGAACTATACAATCCTGACAGATAGCGCTGAAGAAAGCGTCTACAGTTAAGCTGGGCTATTCTGGACATAGCCCATGTCATCCTGATAACGGATATAGCGTTAGGTTGATTTTTCAAAAAAGTGGACATAGTACTGTATAATTCTATAATTCTAATTGTTGAGGGGAGTCAAACCAAATGAACTAGGTTTTGGAAGCATTAAGAGAGAGACGATTTGAGGACATAATAATAATAATAATAATGCGATTTATATAGCGGGTGTGTTTTGCGTGACGTCCTCTTAGTTAGAATTAGAGCTAAGAAACCTCACAACTCTACCTCTTGTAGTCGATAAATATTCCCTGAGGCTACGGTACGAATTAAGAAGTTTTTATAATAACTGATGAATATAAAATTAACGAAAATAATGACAGATGCGAAGATCGTTACATTTTGATTTTGGACTATCACCGTTCGACACTGAAAGGAAAATAGTCTCGAATCTGGACAATAGCCCGAATCCTACTTAAATTTTATGTCCTACTGCTGGTCATTGTGGTGGCCAATTAATTAAAATTAACAACTTTGTTTAATGAACTGCTAGTTACGCCTATCCTACATTGTCAATAACCATCAGATAAGTGTATCTGTGTTGTCAGAAGGAATATAATCATTACAATTAAGTCCCACATATAAAATTTGTTAAAAAAGTTCTAACTATATCCGTAATATGACACACATATCACTTATCTAATACACATATATAAACACAGCAATTCTATATTCACTAATAACACATTCCTATATTCTGAACCACTACATTTTCTAACTACATCCATGTGTCATTAATATCTTCACTTAACTATTTAGAAATCGTACTTATAAATTCTATTAATTACCTTCACCGTATCTATTTGACTCTTACTTACTCAATTATACTCTTTTCTACGCATCTTCTTCTTCTTTATGTTCTCTGCCCATTGGCAGGTTCGTATGACCAATGACGCCATCGTTCTCTGTCTTGTGCTCTTCTCTTCAGTCCACTGTATCCTTCTTCTTTTGTCATCATCCAGTCTAGCAGCATTGCCCTCGGTCTTCCTCGCGTCTTTCTCCCCTCCATCCTTCCCTCCATGATGTCTCTTAGCAGTGTCTCACTCCTTAGGATGTGCCCGATCCATTTCCTTTGTCGTCCGCGTATAGTACTTATGAGTGATCTTTGTTCTTCTACCATTTGCAGGATTTCCTCGTTCGTCCTCCGTTCCACCCAGCTAACTCTCTCCATTCTGCGCCACACCCACATCTCGAAGGCCTCCAATCTTTTTATGTCGTCCTTCCTCATTGTCCATGTCTCGGAGCCGTACAGCACCACACTCCACACCAGTGTCTTCACCATTCTCTTCTTTAGATTCTTGCTTAAGGTTCCTCTCATCAGCTCTCCTCTTTTGTAAAATGCATCTTTTCCCATGGATATTCTTCTTTTTATTTCCTCGTGGCATCTTGCATCGTCTGTGATCACACTTCCTAGATAGCAAAACTTCTCCACCTGTTCTATTTCTTGTCCGTTTAGTGTGATCTTTATTGTTTGTGGTATTATACCGCTTCTCTTGTTTATCTTCATTACCTTTGTCTTCTTTACGTTTATTTTCATTTCATATTCCAGTGATACCGTATTTAGACGATCCATCATCCTTTGTAAGCCCTCCTGGCTAGTTGCCAGCATCGCCTGGTCATCTGCAAATCTCAATGCCTTCACCCTTCTTCCTCCTACCTTTATCCCCTCCTCCATATCGTCTAGCGTTTCTCTTATGATCTCTTCTATATAGATGTTGAATAGGATTGGTGACAGTGGGCATCCTTGTCTTACCCCTCTTCCTATTTTTCCTGGTTCTGAGTACTCTCCATCAACTCTTATTTTCACTCTTTGTCCCATGTATAGATTACCTATCAATCTTCTTTCTCTCCAATCCACCCCTTTTCTTCTCAGTATTCCCATTAGCTTTCTCCAGTCTACTCTGTCGAAAGCTTTTTCAT
Organism: Allolobophora icterica; assembly: GCA_963556255.1. Taxonomy (NCBI): domain Eukaryota; kingdom Metazoa; phylum Annelida; class Clitellata; order Crassiclitellata; family Lumbricidae; genus Allolobophora; species Allolobophora icterica. The sequence goes on along the minus strand of OY744602.1, from coordinate 55,027,660 downwards.
AGTCGACGAAGCAGATATATATGTCTTGGTCATGTTGGATGCTTCTTTCTGCTATTATCCTCAATGCTGCTATCGCATCTCTTGTCCCCTTTCCCTTTCTAAACCCATATTGGTCCTCTCCCAAGCAATTTTCTGCTTCCGCCTTTGTCTGCAGTCTCTTTGTTATAATTCTTAGCAGGATTTTTGATGCATGTGTCAGAAGGCTTATCGTGCGATGGTCTTCGCAATTTGTTGCATTCTGCTTCTTCTGTATTGGTATAATTATTGTCTGCAGGAAGTCCTTTGGCCATTCTCCCGTGTTGTAGATGTCCCGGCATAGTTGCACCACCTCGCTCATTGCCTTCTCTCCAAGATTTCTGAGTATTTCTATTGGGATGTTGTCAATTCCTTCCGACTTCCCATTCTTCATGTCCTTAATTGCAGCCAAGACCTCCTCTCTCATCACCTCCGGACCCATGCCGTCCTCCACCTGTGTTTCTTCCTGCTTCCGTTCTTGTTTCCTCATTTCTTCCTCGATGCTTCCACTTCCTGTATATAATTCCTCCACATATTCCTTCCATCTTTCCCTTATATCATCTGCGTCCTCCAGTAGTCTGCCGTCCTTGCTCTTGATTGCACCTCCTCTTCCTGTATTTTGCTTCTTGCTTAGTGATTTTATTTTACCGTACACCAAATCGCTTCGCCCCTGTTCCTGCAGGAGTTCCAGTTCTCTGCACTGCTCCTCCCACCACATTTCTCTTGCTTTATCCGTTGTTCTTCTCAGCTGGTTGTTAAGTCTTCTATATTCCTGTTTAGCCTCCTCTGTACTTTGATGTTTCCATTTTCTTCTCTCCTCCATGTCTTTTATCATCTCTGTTGTTATCCATGGTTTACGTGGTTCGTTTCCCTTTTGGAATCCTATCGTTTCAGTCGCCTCTTTCATCAATGCCTCTTTTAGGTTCGTCCACCTCTCTTCTGTTTTTGTTCCCTCTTTTTTACGCATCAGAACATACAATTACTTATTTCCTATTTACGTACCTACTCTTCTGGTTACACATTAAATCACACCCACACAATTAACTATTCCTGTCCTCTGTTTAGGTAATCTGTGTTATCCAATTTTGCTACACAATTTTATAACTTTCCAATAGCTCTATTACTATCAGTCTACAGATGCACCAGTTCTCTGTCCAGTCATTGTCAGAAATCACCTTCATTCGTGAATATTCATTACATAGCTATACCTTCCAGACTATCATTTCACTCACTCATATTACCGTTCCACTAACCTACTGAATTCTTCTATTCACTATGCTCTGAGTCACACCAACTTATTCTCAATTAACTCATGTAACTAATTCTTTACATAAGTTTACTTATTACATCACAATTACACTCTTGTAATCTTTAGTGATTCTTTTCACTAACTTACTCCTTAACTAAATACTCACTCTTAAACCACAAATATCTTCGCCTCACTTTTAAGTTTTCGATCCCATTACCTAATATTTCTAATGTGAGAATAAATGCAGGAACCTCACAATACATACCGCTTCGGCGCTTACATTCAAATGGCAAAAGTTTTATCTGTTTTACTTCACTTTTTAAACTTTTGTTCTTATCTTCTATTTCTTAACAACTTTTCTCAACAGAAAACTTCTAATTGAAAACCTCAACTATCTGCATACACTCAACCTATTAAGTTTCTTGACCAGTGCTACATTTCACCTATTACACCTTTCCTCTGTCCCCTTTCAGCCATGTGATAGCGTGGCACACCCTTCTGGGGTTCAAACTTACCGCCTCTCCTCCAATTCGGAGTGTCACTATCATCTGACATAATTAATGGATGACCCTTAAAGAATCTTGGTCATTCGCCTTTTTGACTGGTTTTCATGGCTGTGGTTTTCCGTTTGCTTTACTTTCTGATCATTTCCTTTCGTTTCTCAAATTCAATTTTACCATTTCTTTATCTTTTCCCCATTTTTTCTTTTCTTTCACACCATCATTAGACTATATGCCAGTGTTTTGCTTTAGAGTTTCTATGGTCAACCTTCGCATAACCCGTTTGAGGTCAATTCATTGGCATGTCCCATAAATCAAGACGGGAGCCACGGCCGAATCGCCGCCTAAATCCGCCCTCCCTTGTATGCAGGGGCGTCTACACCATAGAAACCTTGGAGCAAATGCTCCATCCAAGAAATAGTGGAAGATCTGTCAGTGTGTGTGCCACCATTTTAGGGGGAGGAAGGGGAAGGGGAAGAAGAAGGGGAAAGGGAAGTTGCTCCAATAACTTAGGGGGAATAGACGCCCCTGCCTGTATGATACTGTTTTGATCATGGCTATACATGTAGCACCATCATTGATATTTTATACATTGCAGGAGAGTGGCGATATAGAAGTCACATGAAAGGACGAACAGCATGTTTTGTAGGACGTTTTCTAAAGTAATCGCCATAATTTTGACTCTCTTCAGTGTTATTTCACTTTATTTAATTTACCCGAGCCAGCTTCCAATGGACTCGCCATCCTGTGGGTATAAAATTCCTTCGGTTCTTCATCTATAGTGGCAACCGAAAGTGGAATAACCGAAAGTGGAATAACCGAAAGTGGAATAATCCATCTGTACATCAGCCTATGTCGACCACGTTTCACCGGAAATCACAGAACCGGAAACCACTTGTTCATGTTGGCGTCCATGTTGCACGTAGCTCGGGTGACCGGAAGAACCCTAGTCATGCCACGCACCGGTTGGTACCTCGATCGAATCTTCCAGATGGACATTCCGCAGTACGATGACGTTGAAAAACAAATCTGTCCTTGCCAGAAACTCGACTTGCCTCATTATGACTACGACCAACGCTTTGACGATGCAAAATTCGTAAAATCTCTCTCGTGTACCAATGAAAGCCTACTCTTAAGGTTTGCCTCACGTTCTTCTGTCAGCCTTTTATGTTCAAGCTCACGTTCTTCTGCAAGCCTTTTATTCTCTGGACAGAATACTCTAGTTTCACTGGTTGCCTTATTTCCGCGATCAATTCTTGGATTCGGCTTTCTCCAGTCCAAACAATCGCCTCTACTTTTGGTGTGGTTCTTCCACTGGACTACATTCGTTTGATTACCTCTGCAATCAATTACGTAGTCCCTTCTAAAGTTCCTTCCTTTTGCTCTGTTATCATCTCCAAACCACTTGGGATTCTTTCTCTCATTAACCGACAATTCGGGATTCCACTTCCCTTTCTCATGAACTCTCTTTCGTCCCAAATCATTTATCAACTCTGTCGAGTTCCCTTTATTTTCATTTTCCACATACCTCACTTTTGATGATAACAATGGCTTATCTCTGCAGAACTTTTCGTCTGTATTTAACCCTTGTTTCTTTTCACAACGGACTTTGTCTATTACATTCTTTTTATAACTAGACTCATCCGCCATGCGCGATTTCTCGTTTATTGTTTCCTCTAGACGCCGTTTCTTAGCAAGCGCAACCTCCGCTAGACGGCGCTTTTCATCCAGTTCAACCTGGGCTTTCTCTCGTTCGATGAAATTCTCCTTCCTGGCTTCCGCATGTTTTTGTTTTACGAAGGACCTCATGTCCTCTCCTGAATGACCAAGTTCTCGAGCCATTTCAATCCACCTTTCATAATCCTCCACCGACATTTTGTACCTTTAATACAGGCTACACGGTGCTATACAAATCTCTTGTATACGAAGAAAAATAAATCTCCAACGCTATAGCAATTTTTTGTAACACGCGCTAAATTGGAGTTCAACCTATTTATAATTCGACCTTGACTTGATCTTATAGCCAATAATAACTAGCGCCTCGCGCGTACCGTTATCACCTGACCTCTACCTCACCAATCAGACGTCGGCAATTCAAATTCAATGACGTCTGCTTACCTAATTAACTCGGCAGACGACACAACACGCTACTTCTGACACGTATGTAAACACAATTTCTAACTAAACCGACTCGTTACTACGGATATGTTTCCCCTGAACTTAATTAATCCTACAATTAACTAAGTGTTCTTATCCCGTGTCGAGCCACCCAGTTTTGTAACGAATACTACTATTACAGCTATAGTAGGCCCCTTATTTGGTTATTATTTCTCAGGGACAGACATCGATCTCATGTCTAGTTACTTTAGTATGCTGTAAAGCTCTGAGCCCCCTTTCTTAGTTCTACACTTTGCATTTTATCCATATTTCTAATTCAAAGTTCAACAAGAAGAATGTTTAGAAGTATAGCCTAAACATGTAATATAGTTCAGCATTAGATTAATATATACATTCAGAGTTTCTCAATAACACTAGACATATAATTCTAGACCTAACCTTCTATTTAATCTACTGTTACCAGCACGACATTATATTAGAATTAATATTATGTTTGCTGAGATAGTTTATTTATATTACCCTCCCCGTGGAGAAGAGTTTCGGTCCATTCATGGTTCCCCTTCTTCGCTAGTTCTTGATGAATCTTTGATGTACTTTAACGTGTAGAACGGTTGTCGCACATCTTCACCTTATTGTTCGTAGTTGAGTAGAAATCATTCGATCTGACCACTTCGTCAAATAAATTTCATTTGTATTTCACCAGAATGTTAGAGTTCGAATTATCTCTATAGCATTCGCTTTCCCAAAGAGTTCGATTGACAATTAATGTGTCAATCCACACGTCTCGACGGTAGTGTCCTTCGAACGTTTCGCAAAGGTTTTTCACGACAGCGTTTTATTCAAGTTCACCTCATCGATTCTTTCACTCGACCGTAACTTAGTCGATATTCAACCGAATTCCGTAAAGTTCGTTTCAAATCGTTCCTAGTACAATGTACTATAAAACTGTCGAACAATACAAGCGTTTTTCTTCCCTAGTGCACTCGAATTTCTGAGTTAATCGGCCTTAACTCTCTCGCCATCAACCCTTCACATCGGTTGCCACACGGCCAACTGCCACGTCAGGGGCCGTCCATATATTACGTACGCAAAAATTCGGGAAAATTGGACCCCCTCGCCCCCCCCTGTCCGCAAGCGTACTTTCTTCCCCACCCCCTCCCCCGCGTACGTACGCTTGACTCACCCCCCCCCCCAGAAGACCAGCTGCAGAAAGTGTCTCTCTGCACTTTAGGCCAGATTGAAGGATGAGTGAGGGCCAATATAGACAAATTATAGGTGTCTCGTTCACAGCACAGAATAACTGCACATGGCTTTTATATAATGTAATAAAATGCCATTGGACGACTATAGGACAATACAGAGTTATAATGTGGACATAGAGTTATAGAAATTTATTTTGCGTACGTACACATTTTGTCCCCCCTTCCCCCCCCCGTCCGCACCCGTACGCAAAATCGCCAAAATCCGACCCCCTCACCCCCTAAGTGCGTACGTAATATGTGGATGGCCCCTCATCCAGCAGACGACCGAAGTTCGGATCTCGACGCCTCGTAATTGATGATTCTCCAAACCGCTAGTATGCCCCCTAACTCTACATTAATTATTATGCTTATAGTGCTGGTATTTTCGTGCTGGTCTAATTGAATAATTAATGCATAACAAGTATGATGCTAAATCACTCATGTCACGTTATTTTCTCACATTCTTAATTAAAGGCTGAGTGTATTTGTGTGAGAAAAGTACATACGTTACACATACACACATAATTGGTCCTGCTCTCAGTTAAGCGTGTCCTATCCAAAACCCACACACCCATCTACCTAGCCATGCACGCGTGGATGCATCCACCCATCCATCCATCCGTCCGTCCATCCATCCATGCATCAATTTATACAGGCATACCTACCTAGCCATGCATCCATCCATCCATCCATCCATCCATCCATCCATCCAGTATAAAGCTGCAATGGCCTAAACTAACGTATAGACGGAGTGGTAATTGAGAAATGAGGCAGAATTAAGGCAGGGGAGGGGTTCCTCGGGAGGGTAGGGTAGGCATCAGACAGACATGTTGGCTGAAGCAAAAGCGTGAATGGATGGGGGCGGAGGTTTGATCTGGGGAGGGTGTTCCTCGATTGCTTGGACGAAAGCGACGCATCGGTTCTGACGTGTGATCGTTATTCTGAGTCTTTTGGTACGACATCCGGTGATCCGTCGAAGGTCGAGGATCTACGAATATAAAATTTCCACTTCTAGATTGTAGCCTATCTATACGTTGTCTTACGTAGTAGGCCTATGTAAGATGTAGACATGTGGACTCTTTTTGTCCAGCTGTACTACAATCGCACTCCAAATACACCAACTAAGGTTGTTCAACGAGTCAAAGGCGCTTTCACGTGTAGTTTAATGTAAGTTGGTATTAGAAATGTAGTTGTAAGCAGTATTGAAAGTGATGTCAACTTCAACGGCCATTGCAGTCATAAGATCTGATGTTGTCAATCACTGGATAGGGGGCGCGTTTCATCTCGTTTCTTTCAACGGTTTCCTATTATTTGTGCAGAAATCTGTACGTTTAAATATCGAATTATATAGGCCGTAACACAGAGGCTTGAACTACAGGCCAATGAAGACTTCTCAATGATATCGTGAAACCAGATTTGAATCTGTTACAAGTGCACAGCAAATTGCAGAAATATATCTGGAGGTAAACACCACTTTCCCTGAAACGCGAAACCAGCGAAGAAAAGCCCATTTTCACTACGAATATGCAGACGAAATGGATAAATTTACACCAGAACAACGATTTAAAGGAGATTTTTTCTACAAACTTCTGGATCAGGCGCTGACCAGTGTCAGTTCAGTCACGGTTCACTTCCAGCAGATCAAGGATTTGACACTCAAGTCTACCACTGGTCCTTTCGTTCGTTGATCCGTTAGTCCTTTCTTCAGTAGCTTTAGTCGTTTCGTCCTTGTGTCCTTTAGTACTTTTTCAATAATTCCTTCGAGAACCTCCATTCGTATATAGCCAGCGTACATAGCGATGGCACTCTTCTCAGATAAACCATAGACGTCTGCGCAAGAGCATTGGACGAAAATCCAGGCAAGCGACTAACTGGAGGCGCTCAACAATCGCCCTACGGTCCGCTCTCGCGCGCCTGCAACAGGCGTCGCTGGCCCCGAAAAGTCTCCGTCGTTGGCTGTGTTCACGTCAACGCCAGCCAAACTCCGCCAAACGGAAAAGTTATGAAACAGCGTCCGTTCTTTAACAGCCGCAGTTGACAGACAGACAGACCGAGCAAACGGAGCTGTTGTCAAGTCGTCACTGACATCGAGGAGCGTCATCTGGTATCTAGAACCACAAAGGGAGCCGTCGAAAAGAAAAACTGCCGACGTTCAGAGCGCTCGTGTTCTGTGCCTCGTATCCGATTTTGACAGCGATCCTTGTTAAGCAGATATTCGGAGTTTGACGATCCAGGTGCCCATGTCTACTGAAAGTTGTTAACTTTTATGGTCAAGTATACGGAACAATTTAGACGCCTTAACATAACATTACTTTACAGAGCAAAACATTACCTAAGTTTACATTAAGTCGCCATGTTCCATTGACAATCTTAATAAAGTTCTGACGCCTTCTCGCGGAATCGATGCGAGAAAATGTCGGACTTAAACTGCGTTTAGAAGTTAAGAAATAAAGCTGAAGTGCTAACGAACGATAACGCAAAGTTGAGGGATTCTCCAAACCCGAAGTTGGCGTAAATCGAGGGTCACTGTCATAGGCGTAGACTCTGGGGGGTCAGCCGGGGCACGTGCCCCCCAATAATTGAGGAGCCGGCGCAATGCCCCCCCCCAAAATCGAGAGGAAAATTTCTTCAAAAATTAAAATATGTTTCAATATAGACAAATTTCTTCAGAAACAGAAAAACAGAGACACAGAACTGAAATACTATCAGAAATTCTTAATGAAAGCAAAGATTTATTTTTATCTTCAATTTCTTCGATTTGAAAATTTTTTACGTGTAAACAAATTGCCCCATTTCATACGCGTTAACGTAACACCGGAAGCCTCTGCTGACTGTCCAGACCAGAGGTGAAAACAGTTTTTTTTCGGATTTTGGTTTTAAACAAAAAAAGGAAGAGAAAACCACAAAATTTGTTTTTTGCTTAAAATAAATAAATTTCTTATTTTTGTAGAAGTTATCTTAATAACATTGATTTAATGATTTTTAATTTTCGGAAATCGCAACTGAATTAAACTGAGTTGGAGCTCTTGTTAGTTATGTCTTAATTGGCCATTTTTCACGATTTCTATGATCCGAAAATCTTAAAAACAACAAAAACTATAAAAACGAAAAAACGAGAAAAAAACCAAAAAACCCAACTTTTCATCTTGAAAAAACTTATTTTTTGCCCCTCTGGTCCACACACCTTGCCCCACCAATATTTTGGACAAGTTTACGCCAGTGGTCACTGTTACGGGAAAATTTTCTCTAGAATGGCTTCTTCGTTCGATCTAGATTAATCCGAAGTTGGGAGAAGATCAAGGAATGTAGTTTGGACATTCATAGCCCATCGTGCCTTCGCGTGTCTTGAACCGTCTTCCTGTAACAGTCTCCCACTGCTCCCAATTACGTACTGTTACCTTTGATTCTACGCAGCATACATTTGCTAGCTATCGTAAAACGCAATTGTTACGTATTACAGCGCTTTTGTGAGATATTGAAAATGCGCTATGCTACGTGTTCTGTTACATACTATAGCGCCTTTTATCAACTTCTCAAAGGTGCTTCACGCTTGCTTCTCTAGAGGCGTCAGAAATGTGCGATAGCCTTATCATTTTCCGTTTAACCTAGTTATAACCACAAGTTTCTTTTCGCTTGATCCGTGATCCAACGATTGCGGGTTTGAAATTGCTGAGTGGATTCAGTGTGATGATCCAGGAGAGCTGTTCGCACACACAAGCCTCTATCGCCAAGCACAAGAATTTGGTTTCAGCGTAAGCTATAAAGAAAACGGAAGTCCCTGCGGTATTGATGAACCCTGTGACCGACACTTTGCAATTCGTCAATTGTCGGCTCAAGTTACGAGAATCTTCGGTCATTCGCCTTTTGACTGATTTTTTTGCCAGTTTTTCGTTTGCTTTACTTTCTGATCTGTTCCTATGGTTTCCCAAATTCACTTTTACTATTTCTTTATTTTTTCCCATTTATTTCTTTTCTATCACACCATCAGTTTTTGTCAGTTGGTGTCAGTGCTCAACAGGTCATCCAAAAGGCACAAATCCCGCTACAAACTGGGTAACCCTAATTCCTATAAATGCAACACATGTGGCTTTTATATTGTCGTCAGCAAGAACAATTAGCTTTGCACCAGTGTTTTGTGTTAGCTTTGCGCCAGTGTTTTGCATAAGAATTTCTATGGTCAACGCAGAACCCGTTTGAGGTCAAATCAGTGGCATGTCCCACAAATCAAGGAGCGAGCCACGGCCGTATCTCCACATAAATCCGTCCTTGTCTGAGCGACTGCTAAATTGTTAATCATGGTTATGTAGCACCATCATTGTTATTTTATACATTGCAGGAGAGTGGCGCTATAGAAGTCACAAGGAAGGACGAACAACATGTATCGTAAAAAGTGTTCTAAAGTAATCGCCATAACTCTGACTCTCTTCGGTTTTATTAAACTTTATTTAATTCATCGGAGCCAACTTCCACTGGATTGTCCATCCTTCGGGTGTAGTCTTTCCGCTTCTCCGTCTACAGTGGCAAACGGAAGTGGAGCAAAACCCCACCGTAAGTACATCAGCCTGTGTCAAGAACGTCTCACCGGAAATCATAGAACCGGAAACCACATGTTTATGTTGGCGTCCATGTTGCACGTGGCTCACGTGACCGGAAGAACCCTAGTAATGCCACGCACCGGTTGGTACCTCGATCGAATCTTCCAGCTGGACATTCCGCGGTACGATGACGTTGAAAAAGAAATCTGTCCTTGCCAGAAACTCTATTTGCCTCATTTTGACTACGACCAACGCTTTGACGATCAAAACTTCGTAGAATCTCTCTCGCGTACCAATGAAAGCCTACTCGTCTGTGGACTTAGTCAAACGTACCGCTACGCTGAACAAAACGAGTACGAACTACGCAGACTCCTTCGATTTTCAGAAAACGTTTCCCAAACGGCAGAGCGTTATCTCTCCACGCTTCCACTCAGTTCAACCCGAATTGGGGTTCACGTACGACGAGGGGACTTTCTTGAGAACACTGAGCGTGCTTACGGATTAACCGTCGCCGATGCTAGCTACTTCCATTCTGCCTTACGGTACTTCAGGGATCGCTACAGTGTAGTGAACTTCGTTGTAGCAACCGATGATCACAACTGGACCGTGACGAATCTGCCGCAAAGCACTTCCAAAGCTAGGATAAATTTCACGGATGGCCAAACAGCTGCGTTGGATCTGGCTGTTCTGTCGAAGTGTGACGGGGTCATTATGTCAACCGGAAGCTTTGGATGGTGGGCAGCTTGGCTTGTTAAGAAGACCTCTATCTTCTACAAAGAGTGGCCCAGAAACGGAAGCCAGTTTTATTCTCTGTTCAACCGTGGAAACTATTTTCCCTCGGACTGGGTACCGCTGAAGTAGAGACAATAAGTTTGATCGGTGTGTAAAGCAGGTAGGCGGTGAGTTGACGTGTTTGAAGTTTGGTGGTTGACTTGGTGGATTTGTGGTAAGACATTCAAGTAAATGTAAATGTAGGCCTACACGTTTTATATAGCGACCGTATGGCCTCGACCCTGCTCATTTTGTTCTGGTGTGATCTTTCAGCACCGCTGCCCGTTTGAATGGACACCACGCCATTTAAGGTCCTCTTGTACGGACTATGCTAGTCCGACATTAGTTTTTAACTCTCTGAAATTGGTCACTATCGAGTTGCAGTGGCGGCTCTACAGGTGGGCCCGGGAGCCAGTGCCCCAGCTGCTGAGTTTGTGGCCCCTCAAATTATAATCTGATCTAGTATAAAATCTGTTATTTTTTAGTTTTGATACTTGCAAGAGTTTGACTTTACGTACTTTATGCACGATGAAATCCGATATTATTTTATTCGTGGTATTTTTACACGCACAACCTACTTGTGTTGTGTTTATTGCGTCCAAACAAAGTACAAGTCATAACAGAAACATATCAATCACTGCGTAACAGGAAGCCAAAAAAAAGCTAAAAGCTTATTCCACCCTGACCCCTAGTACCTGATTCACATTTCAGTCAACGTTTAGAAGGTCATACAGATCTAAACTAAGTTATGCTGAAGAGATTCAGTTGCGACCTGTAGCGCCACCCTATACTAAGAGTGCTTAGTGTTATGTTCTACACCCACGACTACTTTAGTTTTGTTTCATCTTGTCTTTACTGGACAAGGATATGCATAGGCCTATCTATTTGACTAGGGAAATGAACAGAGAACACCTGTGTATGCATTTAAATGAATATGAATATAATGTATATCAGTTAAAGCATGTAACAGTTCATTGTCTAGTTATCCTATGTCTACTTTGCCTTATTCCCTACCTAGCCAGCATCTTTGCTATCTAGATTTTATTGCCTATTGCTACCTCCCAGTAAGACCCTTTAGCACGGAATGTTCTCACAGTTTGTTCCTCGTGGAAAAGCTGTCTTTCATCCGTTTATTCATCTGATGAGTTCGCAGATCCGTTCGCAAATCGCCTTGTTTCTCCCTCGTCGAAGCTCGACTGTCCACCGTTCTCGTGACTTCTCGTGGCTTGATGTCTCTCCCAAAGAGACCGTCGTTACAACCCGAGTGTGTGCTTTACTACTCCAGAGTAACGTACACTTCACTCGCGGAATAACTCCTTAAGTCCGTTGACAAGATCGCTTCGCAAATGTCGACTTCCTATGATGGAAAGTCACGCTTCGCAACGGTTTGTTACGAGAGCGTTTCACTCGAATTATTCGATCCTCGCTGTCCAACGTCTCGACTTATAAACTCAACTGCATCGATCGTTTCGCAAAACCGATCATACTGACTAACGATGCCCTCTCATCGACTTAGTCCAACATCCACCGAGTCGATCCACTCAGGATTTCTAGAACGTCTTGTTCAGTTGAAATCAAAAATCGAACTGCCGTATCTCCACGCCACGTCACCACGGTTGCTTGGTTACCGAGTCGTCATCCGCTTCGCCATAACGGTTTTGATCAGCTGTTCATCCTGACCAATGAGGTGAGTCCACATCGTCTGCTGTCCTTTGCGTAGATATGATGAACCCCTCTATCTAATATTAATTAATCCCTACAATGCTGGCTTAGCTGCTGGCATTTTAATTAAGTTACATTTATGTAGCTCTACTATCCTACATTATATAATCTGAATAGATTCTTCTCTACACTATAACATCGTATAGCATGTTGTGTAGCTGGGAATCATTGTGTGGTTTGGGAGATCATTACATCACCCCCCACAATCAAAGAAATAATACATTTTTCTTAAAATACTATGACTCCTTACTTAACTACACAATATTCTTATCTACACAACTTATATTAACATATATCAGTTATCTAGTAAAACCATTTACTGTTCCAATTGGTCCAACTTTAACTAGTGAAATATATATATTAACTTGACTTAATAATCCCTTAACTTATACTTTAAAGCAACACACATTTTAATCTCTTAACTAATCATACATGAAATGATAAATTGTCCTATCATCTCATAACTTACGTTACTATCTTACTTATGACTATTCTAATTGGCTTATTCTAGTCCTCTACTTAAGTAATCTGCCACTACATTATCACTACCTTTAATGTATCTTATCCTAAACTTGTAGTTTTGCAATAACAGATTCCATCTCATCACACGATCATTCTTCACATTACCTGTCTTCAAGTATTGTAAACTACAATGATCTGTTTGAATTTGCAATGGAAACATTTTCATAAAGATACCTGTTAAATTTCTTCAACCCGAATATCATTCCTAAACATTCTCGTTCCTCTACAGAATATCGTTTTTCTGCGTCGCTCAACTTTCTGCTTACATATGACACCGGATGCATCACTCCATCGTATTCTTGCATCAACACACCTCCCAAAGCTGCATTCGATGCATCTGTTCTAACTACAAATTCTCTATCTAGGTCTGGTAGTTTTAATATTGGTGCTTCTGATAACACCTTCTTGAGTTCTGTGAATGCACTCTCCAATTCATTAGTCCATTCAACAATTACTTTGGCATTTTTCTTGGTTAATTCTGTGAGTGGTTTCATTATCATCGCACAGTTTGGTATGAATTTCCTGTAATAGTTGACTGCTCCCAGAAAACTTCTTACTTGTTTAACTTCCTTAAATTTTCCTCACTACCAAAGTTAGGTTTCACTTGACCACTTACCACAAGGATTCTCTCCTTGCATCTTAACCTTAACTACATCTTACCTCTACAACTACTTATTTTTTAAATAACTCCTGAACTTCATGTCTGTTTATCTCAACACCAAGTTCCACTAACTTCTCATCTACTTATTTTCTCTAAATTTCCTACAGCTGCCCTTCTGTAGCTCTTGACTAACTTAATTCAAAGATCACTCCTAGTGATCATTTCCTTAACTCAAAATATAAAATCATTGTATATATCTATAACCCTTAATTACAGAATTTTCCTCGTTAAATTGCCTCACGAAATTACTTAAATACCTCGCACTGGGCTTATCTTTCAACTGTTCTCTAATCATTTCGACATCTCCATGTCATATGATACCTGGGATTTCCTTTCCTCCTGTCATACTTTCCCCTCTCTCTCCAACTCAACCATTTACCATCGACCGACTCATCGCTATCACTTCTCGAATAGCTATCTTCACCTTTGCACTTTACAGACTCCTCTTCTCCACTTCTTCTCCAGGATCTTTCTAGGTTTCTCCCAGAATTTCTCCATCTGTTGGCCTTCCAATCCTTCCATGGTCTGTATTGCTTTCTATTATCATTACTGTAATCTTTCTTCTCATAGTCCTCACGTGTCTTCCAGCTTGACTTACATCTTGGCCTTCGCCAATTCCACGTATTATCTCCGTATCTATAATTTGTCTGCATCGCCTGTTGATCAGACCTATGAAATCTCCCGTCATTTCCGTAATTCTTCTTTTCCGTTACATCCGCTCTCTCGGATGTCTTCATGTAATATAACTTGGACTCCTGCCAATTTCTTCCTTTCCTATATCCAATTTTCTTATTCTCTTCATTATTTCTGTTCTCCACTAAATGGTTTCTTCTGCTAGACCTGGGTTCTATAGGTTCCATTATCTCCTCTGGTTTGGGATCTAAACCTGTTACTTCTGGCATTCTCAGTGGTCGTTCGACACGTCTCCCTTTTATCTCATCCTGTGCTCGTGTCATACATCCTGCTAATACCACTTCTGTTTTGCCGTTTCGTTCCACTCCGTCATTTATTCTTGTTTCTGTGATAATCTCACAATCATGTCCAGTTGTGTTCTGGATTTCTATGGATGATTTAGCCTTATTGCATCTCATCCCTTCAGCGTCACAACCCTTTACATTCCATTCTTTCTCTTTCTCTGCTTTGGCTCTATTAATTTTAGGTTCACATGATTTATCCGTTTTCTCTTTATCATGTTTTCCTTTCGGTTGGATCCTGTTTATACTCTTCTCGTACAAACATGGACCCGTGATCAATCCTGTCACTAAGGATTCTATCACCACAGCATCTGTCACACCTTTGAAGTCATTTCCTTCAATTTTAATTCTTGCCATGGGATATTTTTCTTTCTTGCCATTAGCAAATCTGCACACCATAAATTTATCTGTGTATTGTTCTGGTTTCACTAATCTCTTTTGCACAGCGACACAATTTGCTCCTGTATCATAAAGGCATTTAGTATCTATTTCATTTACTCTGACCTTGCTAGTGAACTCTTCAGTATCTCTCTCTGCCTCTTTCTTCCACTTTACTACTTCAGCCTCACAATAACACAAATTCAATTTAGAATCTTCTATAGTTTCTATAGTTTCTACTCTTGATCCAATGATCGTTTCTACTTCTAGATCTTTGATCACAGCAGCTTCTACCACGCCTGTGAGGTATTCGCTCTGTATTGCGACTTTTGCCATCGGATACTCATGTTTAGTACCATTCATGAAAGTACATATCATATTTCGACCTATGTATTCATCTTTCTTGATCAGACTCTCTTTTACAGCAACACAATTTGAACCAGTGTCAAAGACTCCTTTCTTTACACATCCATTAATTACAACTGGTCCCTGATACTTGTGTTCTTCTATTATACACTTTCCTTCTTGTTCAACGTATGCAGAACAGTATGAAATTACTGCCTCTTGTTTATCTGCATTTTCATTTGATTCCTCGTCGCATTGCATTGTTGCTACTCTATGTTCTCTCCCTGTCTTATCTTTCTCACTACACTGGGCTATTCTGTGAAATTTTGATCCACAGCGGAAACATCCCGTCTTCTGAGTTTCTGTTTCTACTCCATATTTCTTGTTGTCGGAGAACTTCCAATTACTCTTGAATTGATTTTTATCTCTGAACTCCCTCTGTTCTCTAAATTTGTTATGAGAACTGCTTGTATTCTCAAAACTCTTCTGCTTATTGTCCCTCGGTTGCGTTTTGGATTCTTTGTCTCTATTCTTCTGAGTATGAATCCATTTCCTTTCATCCGATTCTCTCGCTTCTATGAGGTTTTGGGCCTGTTGCAACATTTCCTCAAGATTTAGTTTCCCTTTCTCCTTTAGAAAGCGTCTCATATCATTGTCACACATAATGAAGAATTGGTCTCTCAATATGAGTTGTTCTAGACCTTCTTTGTCTTCACTAAAGCCTGACATTTGATGCCACTGTCTTAAGTAACGCTTAAGTCTTCCTACATATTGTTCCGGAGTTTCGTCTTTTTCTCTAGGGCTTTGTTTAAACAAATTTCTGTATCCCGATTCTGACAATTTGAACCTTATGAGTAGTCTCTCCTTTAACTTTTCATAGTCTTGAGATTCTTCTATACTCATTCTTTCGTACACTTCGAGCGCTTTTCCTTGAAGCGACTTTACTAGTGTCAGAACCCATAACTCATTCGGAACTCTGTATGCTGTACAGGTCCTCTCGAATCTGAGGAGATAGGCATCTAAACAATCTTTTTCTTCTCTGAAGATGGGCATCTTAACATGTTTGGCATTATTTGCCTGTCCAGAATACTCTCCATCTCCATCAAGTCTTATCCTATCTCCATCTTCTCGTCTTGTCTCACGTGTCATCTGAAGTTCTAGTTCTTTAAGTTTTATCTCCTTCTCTATTTCCATCCTCTTCAAATTCATTTCTTCGGAGATCCGTCTCTCTTCGGTCTCACGTCTTTTCTCTTCCTTTTGACTTTCCATTTCAGCTAGACGCAACCTCTCCTCAGCCTGACGCCTTTTATCTTCCTTTTGATTTTCCATTTCAGCTAGACGTAGCTTTTCTTCAGCCTCGCGTCTTTTATCATCCTTTTCCATTTCCGCTAGACGTAGCTTTTCCTCAGCCTCACGTCTTTTATCTTCCCTAATCTCATTCTGCCTGTCCTTGACATATTCTCTAACAGCATCTTCTGCGTATCCAAGGTCCTGCGCCACCTTAATCCACTTCTGAATCTCACCAGCCATTGCGCTATATCAATTTCCTTTGATATAAGGCTCAAGATAAATTTCAGATTTCAAAGCTAGTTCACCTTGTTTATAACTTAAACACTGAACAACCTTGACCTGACCTAACTCTTACCAATAGTTAGCTTTTGCGATTTGCAACCGTTGACCTGACCTTACCTTCGACAACGTATGATTGGTCACAATTCAAAATTCAATTACGTCATGCGTATTAATGAATACCGCAGACGACAAAATATGCTATACCTAGCTCGTAAGTAAATATCTCTGTTTACTTATTCAATCCTATCTAAATACACCTCTTGTGTCTAAGATATGATCCCAGATCGTTTTAATCAATGTCCTTAATTGATTATACAATTCAATCCCGAGAACGAGCCCCCATTTATGTAGCGCCACCCTATACTAAGAGTGCTTAGTGTTATGTTCTACACCCACGACTACTTTAGTTTTGTTTCATCTTGTCTTTACTGGACAAGGATATGCATAGGCCTATCTATTTGACTAGGGAAATGAACAGAGAACACCTGTGTATGCATTTAAATGAATATGAATATAATGTATATCAGTTAAAGCATGTAACAGTTCATTGTCTAGTTATCCTATGTCTACTTTGCCTTATTCCCTACCTAGCCAGCATCTTTGCTATCTAGATTTTATTGCCTCTTGCTACCTCCCAGTAAGACCCTTTAGCACGGAATGTTCTCACAGTTTGTTCCTCGTGGAAAAGCTGTCTTTCATCCGTTTATTCATCTGATGAGTTCGCAGATCCGTTCGCAAATCGCCTTGTTTCTCCCTCGTCGAAGCTCGACTGTCCACCGTTCTCGTGACTTCTCGTGGCTTGATGTCTCTCCCAAAGAGACCGTCGTTACAACCCGAGTGTGTGCTTTACTAATCCAGAGTAACGTACACTTCACTCGCGGAATAACTCCTTAAGTCCGTTGACAAGATCGCTTCGCAAATGTCGACTTCCTATGATGGAAAGTCACGCTTCGCAACGGTTTGTTACGAGAGCGTTTCACTCGAATTATTCGATCCTCGCTGTCCAACGTCTCGACTTATAAACTCAACTGCATCGATCGTTTCGCAAAACCGATCATACTGACTAACGATGCCCTCTCATCGACTTAGTCCAACATCCACCGAGTCGATCCACTCAAGATTTCTAGAACGTCTTGTTCAGTTGAAATCAAAAATCGAACTGCCGTATCTCCACGCCACGTCACCACGGTTGCTTGGTTACCGAGTCGTCATCCGCTTCGCCATAACGGTTTTGATCAGCTGTTCATCCTGACCAATGAGGTGAGTCCACATCGTCTGCTGTCCTTTGCGTAGATATGATGAACCCCTCTATCTAATATTAATTAATCCCTACAATGCTGGCTTAGCTGCTGGCATTTTAATTAAGTTACATTTATGTAGCTCTACTATCCTACATTATATAATCTGAATAGATTCTTCTCTACACTATAACATCGTATAGCATGTTGTGTAGCTGGGAATCATTGTGTGGTTTGGGAGATCATTACACGACCAAACAGTTTTAACAGTATACCTTAGTCAAATAATTATCATAGTCAAGAAACAGAGTAATCAGAACCAAAGTATACAAACAAAGGCAATTTTGATGAGAAAAAAAATTATGACAAAATATGACAAATCATGACAGATTATACAAAATGAAAAATGAAAAACAAGAAATGAAAAAAATATAATATATATATATATATATATATATATATATATATCATGATATACTTACTTAAGTTACTTGCTTAGAGTCTTAATTATTTTCATGACGTAGAAACTACTTCTGCCTATCCTTTCTTTTATGGGATTGAGATGCATGTGATCGAATTTCCGATTGTGGTCGTTGTAGTTTCGTACAGTGGCGTACCGAAGGAGGGGCAGAGGGGGCGAGTCGCCCCGGGCCGCACTTTTGCAGGGGCGGCAAAATAGGGTTGAAGAAACATTAAAAAGTGAATTTAAGATTAAAAAAGAGAAAAAGTAGAGAGAAAGAAAGGAAAAGAAGGAAAGAAAGAAACCGTTACTTTGGCCACGTCGGCTTGGCTTCTCTTGAGCGTTAGGGGCGGCATCACTCTCAGAGGTCTCATTAAACACTAAAGAGAATTTGCAGAAAAGGAAGCGGAATCGCATTTATCTAGTAAACTGTAAACAGAGTAACAGACTACATATAGCATATTCTACTTTAAAGCATAAATTCTTGTTATGCCGCCCTTCACAATCATAACATATGAGCCTATAAATAGGTATCTAAACGAATTAATGACTTAGATCGTCTGGATTATGAAATTCAAAGCCTTCGACGAAGTCTTCAAACTATTCGTAGTCGGAAATTACAGGCAAGACTGCTAATGACTGGGAAGCATTGGCAGTTTTACAATGGATTGTGAAGTGCGGATACGCGGAGTATAGATCTCCATATCTTAACCATTGCACTGCTCATATTTTTAACAATGTGTCAGTATCCGTAGCTCTATATGCTAGCTATGAGAGATGTTTTTCAAAACTGAAACTGATTAAGACTTATTTTAAGGTGCACACAGTGAGCAAGACGCGATTGACGAATTTGGCAATGCTGTCCATTGAAATAGAGATGGTTGAAAGAATTAATTTTGATGTGTGTTTTCAGCCGTAAAAGCTCGCAAGATAAAGCTAATAGCATAATGATAATATTAATTATGGCAGTTAAAACATAATATGATATGCATGTATATACTGTAGTAGTGTACAGTAAGCTTACACATCAGCGGCAGTCGCAAGTCATACAATAAAATGTTTTAATAAGTTGAACATGTAGACTATAGCTAAAACGGATAATTACAAAATACAGCGAAAAGTAAAAAACTCAGAAAGACTATAAACTGTATGAAATAAAATTGTATATGGGGTCATTGCATAATTACGTAACGCTCGAGGGTGGGTGGGTGGGGTCCTTGAAAACGTTACGAAACGTTACGTGGGTGGGTGGGTGTATGGAGATGAACGTTACGTAACGCTTTACCAGCCGTTAAGTTATAATCAATTTTAAATTAACATCGAATGACACTTTAGACAAGATGTGATCGAAGTTCAAACTTCGTGCCACTGACTTAAAACAACTAAAAACACGCAATAGTATAAATTGTGAAGGTTCGGCCCTTCATTGTCCTACGAGAGCCATACAGACAATGAAGCAACGCGCTTAAGTGACCTATTTCTGTATATAAATATGGCCCAATGGCGAATGACCAAACTGGTTAGACGCTCTGCTATTGATCTAAAATAACCTGAGATTTCGTCTGCCAAAATTAAGGACGCAATCTTGATGTTCTTGGTTGATTTTTCGGACAAGACGTTCGTTAGAAATTTGACAGTTTCAATAAGAAACTGAACGTGAGTTGCCTTTGAAAGGTTGTTTTAAGGGACAGACAATTGTATTCCGTCGGGGTTTCTTATAGGCCCTATCCTTTGCCGAACTTTGAAATAACATAAATAAAATAATAAATGTTCGATCACTTAACGTGAATTCGAAGGGCAAGACCCGGATGTCCATTGGTTTTGGCATAGATTATTACACGGTAGATCGGTTTGATAAGGTAATTGAGACCATAGGCGTAGACTCTGGGGGGTCAGCCGGGCACGTGCCCCCCCCCCAATAATTGAGGATCCGGGGCAATGCCCCCCCCCCAATAATCGAGATGAGAATTTCTTAAAATATTAAAATAGTATGTTTCAATAACACAAATTTCTTCAGAAACAGAAAAACAGAGACACAGAACTGATATACTATCAGAAATTCATATTGAAAACAAAGATTTCTTTTTGTCTTCAATATCTTCAATATGAAACAAATTTGCATGCAAGCAAAACGCCGCATTTCATACGCATTAACTTAACACCGGAAGCCTCTGCTGACTGTCCAGACCAGAGGTGAATAAAGTTTTTTTCGGATATTAGTTTTTTAAAAAGAAAACCACAAAATTTGTGTTTTTTAAAATAACTTTCTCATTTTTGTAGAAGCTATTTTAATAACATTGACTTAATGATTTTTAATTTTTGGAAATCGCAACTGAATTAAACTGAGTTGGAGTTCTTGTTCATGCCATTTTTCATGATTTTTACGATTCGAAATCCGAATATCTTAAAAACAACCAAAATAACAAGAACCATAAAAACAAAAAAAACAAAAAACAAACAAAAAAACAACTTTTTATCTTGAAAAACTTGTTTAAAAAAAGCTACTTTTCATCTTGAAAAAACTTGTTTTTTGCTCCTCTGGTCCAGACCCCATGCCCCCCAATATTTTGGACAAGTTTACGCCAGTGATTGAGACCGTTAATAAACCTGAGAAGTTACCTTTTAGTGTAGTTCTTCTGTAGAGAGATTCGCCGGTAAAGCCGTAGTTTACGTTGCTAAATTCAACATGTTTTGAGGCCCGTAGTTTACGTTGCTAAATTAATGCCATGTCTTCACGTTGGTGATCATCCAATTTCTACTGTGACTTTTTAATATGACATATTTTCGTCGCTCTTCCAAGTTCTAGTTTCAGTTACATGTTCATCGATCATCCAGCTTCTAGTTTCAGTAGTATTTTCATCAATAATCCAACTTCTAGCTTTACTATGAAACCGTTTTCATATAGGCCTACGGTAATAGACCTAACGTCAAAGAATTTATCAACGTAAAATACGGATTTCCAACCACTATCAATTTAGCAACGTAAACTACGGTTTTACCGATTCGCAACCCGGGCGCGTTACGTAACGCTGGGGCGGGTGGGTGGGTCTAGGGAAACGTTACGAAGCGTTACAGGGTGGGTGGGTGGGTAAAAAAATGGTCATTTTCGGCGTTACGTAATTATGCAATGACCCCTATGTAATACGATCGTCGTACAATATCTTAGAGAAAATAGCATATCGAAAATTAAGCGGTCAAGGGCGGAATTTTGGGCCCTCGCCCCGGGCGGCATTTCGGCTCCGTACGCCACTGGTTGTAAGTTAGTGATAGGACTTTGAAGTGGATTCGCTCTGGGATTTTCAACCAGTGGAGTGATTCGAGGACAGAGGCGGCGCTACACTGCAGGGCGAGCCAGGGCAAATGGCCTGGTAAAAAAGCCTTTGCCCTGGTCGTTGCCCTGCCAGAATTTTTGCCCTGTCCACAATTTGTTCGGGGCATAAATCGCCCCCTGCACTGGTTTCTTGTATGACTGCCCTGGTTATGCCCTGGTTAAAAAAATGTCTGGCGCCGCCACTGTTCGAGGATGGGAGTTATATGAAGATGTTTGGGCGTTCTAGTGACAGCTCTGGCTAGTGAGTTTTAGATAAGCTGCAGACGCTTGATTTGGGTGGATTCAAGGTTGAGGAAGAGGGATTTGCACGTTTGTCCCAACACAACTAAAAATTAAATTTTTCAAAGCGCTTCTCTCTTGTTATCAGTTTCCACATTCTTGAAGATTCTTCTGTGCAGAATTTTGACCAGGACTTCAGCTTTACTTGAGTTTTACTTACGTGCAAATATCTGTCCACAGTCCAGTGCTCAGTCCAGTGCTCACACTTTAATACAGTGAAACCAGTGATGGGCAAAATACTTTTCAAAAGTATTTTGAAAATACAAAATAAAATACTTTATAAAAGTATTTTGAAAATACTTTAACAAAATACTTTTCAAAAGTATTTTGAAAATACAAAATAAAATAGTATTTTCAAAATACTTTTAAAAATAGTTTTTCAAAATACTTTTGAGAGATCATCAAGTTGTACTTTATAGCTACTCGCTAGCGTGTATATTTACATTGCATTAGTGTACTTGAAAGTGATATGTAGTTTCTTATGAATTGTCTGAACATTCGACTGTCAAAAATAATTAAAAGCATCGGAAAATAAGAGTAAACTTAACAAAGAAAGATATTAGGGCTTACAGTTTATCCGTGTAACAGTTCTGTACAAGATAGTCTAGTAGCAACATTTACTATTCTGACCAGTTTTAGCAGTTTGTTTTAACTAGAACATGTTGGAGTGCTGTTAACCTGCTAGCGCTAGGTTAGTTATAAACCGAATGTAGGCCTAAAATAGGTTTTAAAATCTTAACAAAAGCACACTTTTCATTATACACTGATCCACTTAAATTGCCCCTACTGAAAACAGCTGTGGTAGTTCCAGACAATGGTTTCTTCCCAGCAGGGCAAGCAGGGCAGACAGCTTCAATAGCATTTCCATCTTAGTCCACATAATTATACGCTTTGAAACAATGGTTAATGGTTATACCACTGGTAGAGTCAATTTCAATATCGCGTATGTTTGGAGAAGCAGCAGTATCATTTTATTGGTTGGTTTTGAACAGAAGTAAGAGTACAACTGTTAGCAGCGAGGACAGATTTTTTCCCGCTTTCCACTGAATCGGCAATTCCATGACAGATGATAAATTCGTACCCTGGACATAGTTGTCAGTTAATCCTCAATTTCATTGCAAGAATATGTCACTTGAAATGTATTAGGGTTAAAGTTAAACACATATATTATTAAATAATGAGACATATAGATCTGTCACTCAGACAGTCAGACTTTGTCCCACAGATGAAAATATTGCCAAGGAATCCAGTTGAGCTCCTAAATGAACCAGCTAGGCTATGCCTCCGAATAGACTAGCAAGTAGCCTAACAACGCGGCTGGAACAATGACCAGATTCGTTCAAAATTTGGAGCGTACCAAGTACTACCGAAGCCATCCACTGATTGAACAAACCGCTCGTTCTAATTGCCTTCCGTGACAAACCCGAGTGACTAGGTACAATATCGACCTTGAATCCACCCAATCAAGTGTCTTCATCTCAGTGTGATTCTCCTTACAGATTTTATTTTAGTTATAGTTATAGTTATAGTTAATGGTTTTTCATTTTAGTTATAGTTACAGTTATAGTTAGTATTATTTTTTAGTTACAGTTATAGTTATCGTTAACGAAATCATTTTTTCTTCGTTAACGAAAACATTTTCGTTACCGTTATCGTTAATGAGAATCACACTGATATTAAGACGCGTTACACAATTTGCTTAGAGCTTCGAAAGGCTATGAAGAGTGGGTACATTCAACTTTGTGAATATACAACGCTCAATATTCATCGACATCCAAGACGAACATAGGCTATTAGTTGTAGCTAGCGCACTTTCACGTTCTCATGTTTGTCGATATTGCACTTTTCAATCAATCAACCATTCAATTTTTTTGTAACGAAAATAACTATGAATTTTCCTTAGTGTTATTTTCGTTATAGTTATAGTTATAGTTAATGATATTTTTTAGTTACAGTTATAGTTATCGTTAACGAAATCATTTTTTCTTCGTTAACGAACATTTTCGTTATCGTTAACGTTAACGAGAATCACACTGCTTCATCTTATTCAAAACTCACTGGCCATGGCTGCCATTATCACTCCCATCCTCAAATCAGTCCATTGGCTAAAAAGCCAAGAGTGAATCCACTTCAAAGTTCTATCACCATCCTACAACTCCCTACAATATTCCTAGCCCAATTACCTCCGTGATCGCTTCACCATCCAGGCAACCCGCTCCACCCGATCGTCCTCCTATCTTACTCTTTCTCGACTCCCAAGTCACAACTCATCGCAAGTTCTCCAACCGAGCCATATCCAACACAGCATCACGCCTTTGAAAAGATCTCCCCTGGATTCCGCAAATTCTCGCTCCCCCCATCATCACTGCAACCCGTCCTCCGTCCTCCTCCTCCTTATGTTCCTCTATCATCCCCCGGGCTTTCCACTCAAAATTTAAGTCTCACCTTTTAAAGTACTACTACCCTGACTCTTCTGATCATCTGCCTTGTAATTCTTCTCGCCCTAAACGACACCCGCCTTAACAGCTGCTCTGCCTTCTCTCTTGGTCTGGCCGCCTGGAAACCGGATTCGGACCTCCTTTCGACTACTCTTTGGAAATCACCCTCTGACTTGACGTAGCGCTGGTGAATAGGCTGGTGCCCTGCGCTTGGCCTTCGAGTGACGCTTTAGAAGTGTGGAGATCACGATTATGATTACGGTACACCAGATTTGCAATCCTGATCTAGCCTGAAGCATTGACTAATTATATAGGCCTATATATATCCTTATACACATAGTATTTGGTGTGACCAGAAGATTAGGTAATCTATCGTTTTAACGGAATTAATTATTTCGGATTTCTTCCACAATCGTTTTAACGGAATTAATCGTACTTGCGTGAGTTTGAGTTCAGATCGTTGGTGCTGGTAACATTATCATTATTTGCCGAGTTCATATTGATGATCAACGAACAATATTCGGTTTAATCTTGATTTCATTACATATTACTAGCTATGGTACCTCAACTGAACTGCAATGTTTTGCTGATTTTTGCTTTTACAGCTTTGTTCGTTCTTTATTTCCAATAAAGGCTATTATAAAATATAGGGCCTACACCAAAGATTTTCATTTAAATTACTCTTATTCTAGTTTCACTCCACAAAATTTCATTATTTATGTCTTTCTTTATTCGAATCTATTTATTCCGCTAAAGTGATAGTGCAAGATATATAGGCCTATAACAATAATTAATTACGCTATTCCGATATGCGAATTGATAAAAATAATTAATTTCGTTTAAGCGATAGATTACCGGAAGATATTATTTCATTTTTGAAAAGGACTTAGAAAAGCATTTTGGAAAAAGTATTTTGTAAAGTATTTCGAATTCTTCAAAAACACTTTTTAAAACTATTTTGAAAATACTTTTACAAAATACTTTTCAAAAGTATTTTGAAAATACAAAATAAAATAGTATTTTCTATTTTGAAAATAGAAAACTATTTTCAAAATACTATAGTGCCTATCACTGAGTGAAACTAATTGAGTTCGATGATATTAATTAGTTATCAGACATTCATTAAACAGTTGATGCTACAGTCCATGTTTAACATTATCATCGTCAGTCACGGCAATATAATCAATCTGAACAGCATTTCCTCAGTGTTATCCTATAGTCTATAGCACAATGAGGCAATATATCGCTGTATTGTTTTTTACAGTATAAATGTTTCCAAAAAGTTGGGTGAGCACGCCCCTGCCTCAGTGCCAGAGAACAAAAAGCTTGTATGAGCATCTGCGCCTTTGAAACTTTGGCTCCCGGGCCCCTACATATATACATCATACAAAAATATACACGTACAAGAAAATGCGTTGGTGGCTTGGTGCTTGCATTGTTCAACTCAAATCCAGTTTGCTTATTCAGGCCTCACAAGAGTTTAGTCTAAAGGGTTAAGAAATGCCAAGAACTGAACAATAGCATCTCAACACCTCAATTGTTCAATCCGTGAGATTCAGTTACCTGGCATTACTGTGTCATTGTAGAGATGAAGAAAAACACTTAATTAAATTATGGTTTATAGACATGTTTTGTTGTTTCTACAGACCCTTTCCGCTTTCATACGATCATTAGCATCTTCCGGCACTCCTCGTTGTCTCAAAACTGTTCCAGTGATTTTTCCATCTGGAATGTGAAACAACACTTGGCTATGACACCACATAATAGGTTCAATAATCTCAACTGAAACAACGAATTGAATTTTGCACTGACGTTGAATTATAGCAACAAATAGGCCTATCAGTATGATAAAAAATCAATGAATGGAATACTCTACTGGATTTGATTTCACTTCTAGTGATGAGGATAAGATCTAAAAAGGCAGTGCATTGTTCAAATTGTGTATAAAAGCATGAAACATTTCAAGCTTCAAGAAAAAAGATAGATGGAAGCAAAGGCGTAATTTGTGGGGGTACGAGGGGTACCCGTACCCCCACTTTTTGGACTGGGGGTACCGTACCCCCCACTTTTTGAACAATGCCAATCAATATTTATTATTGTGCCTCCCCAGAGATCGCAGTCTTCGCCTTTATTCGTGTATGTAAGAAATAGGTACCCCCCCACTTTTTAGACCAAAGTTACGCCCCTGGATGGAAGTAGAGCTACGAAACTCAATGAATCCACCTCTTGTAGTCGAGAAACATTTCCTAGGCCTACGCAATGAAATATGATAATTTATTAATATGAAATGAACGAAGGACACTTCTCAAGAGTACAATCAATGCAAAATATTGTCTCTGCTATGACAAAAAGTTAGTTAGGCTTTCACGCTTGCCAATTTTAGAGTGTCTGGTGTCAAGCTAATCGCACACAGATTTTATGCTCTTGTAAATGTTGAGTTTCGCTCATTTTTCTTGTCTAATTGCATCAGAGGCCTCATAATGTCTGGCAATAGGCCTTAGTGAATGAGCTCTAGGCACCAGACAATTTATATCTATGGCATGGGTGCTCAACCCTTTCCTGCATACGGGCCACTGTAATATTTGGTAATCACGCGGCGGGAGGCCGCCAGTGATTTTCCTCGGCGCCTCGAAAGAAAATACAAATGTTTAATTTATATTCTTAAAAAGTCGAAAAACAGGTACTACTAGGTCACTAGAACTTACAACACTAGATTTCCTAGCTTCCAGGTTAACTGTAACAGAGTCATTTATTGCATCGGAGTGAAACCTATGTATATCGGTAAATATAGGCAATAAAATTTAATTACAAGTGGTCATAAAAAGAGAAACAACTTTAATTTAAAAGTGGTCTTGCGGGCCGCCAATCTTAACGGCGTAAAGCTTCTGCTGTAAATTATTCATTGGAGATAAACAAGCAGGTGTGACATCATTAGTTTCGGCCACTGCAACCAGAGCTAATATTCAGGATGTGATCAATGCAAGTGACAGGAAGGCTGCACACATATTTCTGCAACGGCTTCATCAGGGCAGCTACAGCGTGATCCATAGGATATCGTCATTAGCTCGACTGCGCTAAGGAGAGCACAAATCACGAAGCTTTCAGAGCAGAGGTTAAGGCCGACTTCGACTCTCTACTGCCGCCGGTATTGCGATGGAATGACTAAATTAAGGAGGACTTTACAGACCCTGGAAGAAAAAGAGTAGACCGACTTTCTGTTATGGTATCTGGACATAATGTAGTGAGGCTGTTGTCTGTCCCGAAACTTCGCGACGGAACAGCAGTTAAAATGCCAGGAACAGTGATTGGCAGCATGGATGAGTTTGAATTAAGGGATCGGATCAAGGGTATGTGCTGCGACAACACTGCTTAAAGCACTTGAACAAAAAGTGGAGTTTTCTGTTACAGACAGAAATATAAGTGACAGGAAGGCTGCTCACATATTTTCTGCAAGAGCTTCATCAGTGCAGCTCGGGAATGATCTAGAGGATGCCATCATTAACCCATTGATCTCATTGGTCTGGAGCTCCTACATTTAGCACGTTGTCATCACATCTCAGATATCATGCTGGAGAAGATGGTATCTATTATGTCTAAAATCTTCCGAAAAAGAACTGTTTGGCCATTTGAAAGAATTATAATTTACTTAATTACCAGCATCAAAGAAACCAGCATCATAGGGCATGATAACATGTAGATAGGATTTGGGATTACTATTACCGCGGTGGATTATTCGACGTAAAATAGAAAACCACCAGTCTTGTTGTCCTCGAGACCAAGGTCTTGGTCTCGAGTGCGCTCGAGTTCGTTTTTAAAATTCTTGGTCCTGGTTTTGAGGTTCAAGGTCTTGGTCTTGGTCTTGGTCTTGAGGTTCAAAGTCTTGGTCTTGGTCTTGCAAGACCAAGACCAAGACTTTTGTCAATATGAACAGTCATTGATATTAACAAACGGCAAGAATTTTAAAAATTTATCCAACAATTACTCATACAGTTATTGCTTTAGTATTTACACGGTGTGAATGAGGCTTCACTGTTGTTTTGGACAATTATTTTGACTTCCGGTTATTTACCAAGGAATGATTTCAAAACAGACTCATGATTAATTTGTAAATTTACATCCGGATCTTGAAAAGCTGCTTCGTGTGAAAACCACACTGTGCAGTGTGCAAATTCAAAACCAAGACCAAGACTTTAAACCTCAAGACCAAGACCAAGACTTTTAAAAAGGAACTCGAGCGCACTCGAGACCAAGACGTTGGTCTCGAGGACAACAAGACTGAGAGTAACAGACGAAAGACCTGTTAAAATTGTTGGTTATTGAAACGAAAAACCGTCTGTTTATAAAGTCTACCTGTAGCGGAAATAAACAAATGAATCGATCAATTGCTGGATCAACTAACCTGTCCGTGCATATATATAGTGTTATATGGTGAACTTCAAATATAATATACATATTTAAATCCCGCAGATATCCATCGACGGAGCTGTGACATGGCGGGTGTAGGCCGTCATTCAATAGGTTTGGCCCACTGTCTAGTGGGTTACCTCTCGAAGGCTATGGAATACAACACAGACAGAAGGGTGACATGTCGGAAGGGCTCGCTAAATCGTTTCGGAATCTACCACATGCTCTCATGGCGATGGTTGCCCTTGAGTGATAGATCAAAACTCTTCACCCATGAGTTTTCCATGACGTGAAGTCAAAAGTCATCGCGAGGGTTAACAAGGAACGCACGTCGTTTATCTCCACAGACCGGCTATATTAAGCGGGCTACGGTGGATGCTATTGTGATGTGATAAATGTGGACATGAGTTAAACCGTTATACAAACTAATCATGTTGTATCATGACAGGAGGTGGATGGTTTGAAATATTATATAAGTAAAGTTAACGAGGTCTGTGCCACGACACCGATGCCAATTCCCACGATGTCAGGGCACATCAATGGCTCAGTTTAGATTCTTTGCCTCCATGTGTCCCTCCTTTGGACCGGTCTTCCTTCCTCTCTCCGTTCCTCCATACTCTTGGGTAATGCTTCTTCCTCCTTCTCACACCTCAAAGCCTTCTTCTCTCGAGGTCTCTCGCACTGGGAGCGCTGGGTCTATGCCGTGAGAAGCGCTTTAGAAATTATCGAATGCAATACAATACAATACATGGGTAAATAATCTCTTCATTAATCGATATGGAAGCCATCTGGTAAATGAGGCAATGGCAACCTAGAGTTTTAGTTAGAGGTAGTTATTTTCAACAGGTATCTATTTTCAGCAGGTGGTTATTTTCATGTCATGCAGCTACATAGCTCTGCTGATACAACGCTGTGCCATGCCACCCCATTTATTAATACACAGACATACTGCATGTTCCAGAACAAAATACTACAGGTTTTTGTCAGTTGGTGTCAGTGCTCAACAGGTCACCCAAAAGGCACAAATCCCCTACAAACTGGGTAACCCTAATTCCTATAAATGCAATACAGGTGGCTTTCATATTGTGTTTATAGGTATCTACAATGTGTTTATGTTACGACAAAAACATAAAACAGAAAATTTTGACAGTGCATGGAAAAAACAGGAATTATAATTGCATACTTAATAGTTTATGTATCAAAGTCCTTTTAAACATATGTCGGTTGGTAACTTGTTCAAGTCACATGGAAAACTATTCCATAATTTTGGTCCTGCACATTTTATGTAAACTGTTTAACTTTCAAGCAAGCAAACTTAGTTCTTTAGTTTTAAGAAGCTATTGTTCAATGTGCATACACAGACGATTCCTGATGAAAATAATCATTAAATGATGAAGGTCGCATTCTAGTATGAAAAGGGACCAATAAATCAATCAAGCATCGTTTATTGTTGACCAATTTTAAACAGTGTCTACAAATAAACAGACATTCTTGAAATGTCTTTAAAATTTTCCAGTGATAATATATTATGCGTCGGATAGGCTGATCTCGTACTAGTTTTCCGGTATATAAAGCTCACAGTTCTGAAAGCACGTTTCTGAACAATAACTAGGCACTTAATAACTTCTGGTCACACCAAATTTCAGTCTATATCAGGATTACAAATGCGCAAATCTGCTGTAGTCGAGGTTGTACCTGATTCAAATTGACAAAATAATGTCTGAGCATGAGGCATCAATTTACTTGAAAAACCCATTTTAAATCTAAAATAATCATAAATTTTGTAAGCGCTGTATTCAACAACAGAACCTGCCCTTTATTTATCATCAGCTAGCCGAAAGCCACGCATCAGCTGTTTTAAATAGGGGCAATTTCAGTCGATCAGTGTATAATGAAAATATGCTTTTGTTGAGAATTGAGATGGAGTTGGTTTAGAGATAACCTAGCACTAACAGGACTCCAGCATGTTCTAGTTAAAAGAAACTGCTAAAACTGGTCAGAACAGTAATTGTTGCTACTTGTCTATCTAGACTGTTAGAAAAAGTTGTCTGTCTGGACTTGTTAAGATTTGTTACGCGGATTAAGTGTAAGATCTTTCTTTGTTAAATTTACTCTTATGTTCTATTTCTTTTAATTAATTTCGACAGTGGAAATAGGGCCTAGTGAATGTTTATGAAGTCTACCTGTTCAGACAAGTCATAGGAAATATATAGATCACTTTAAAGCACACTGATATAATGTAGATGTACACACCAGCGAGTAGCGATTAGAGTACAAAATGTTGATTTCTCAAAAGTATTTTGGAAAACTATTTTCAAAAGTATTTTCAAAATAGTATTTTCAAAATAGTATTTTCAAAAGTTTTTTCAACATACTTTTGAAAAGTATTTTGTAAAAGTATTTTGAAAATACTTTTGAAAAGACTTAGTACTCAACTTTGTATTTTCAAAATACATTTGAAAAGTATTTTGCCCATCACTGCCTGCACCACGCTTTACTGGCGAGTGGCTGGAGAATCTCTTCGCTGATGGATTATCCATGATGTGCAGTAAAAAGTCTTCCCAATGCATCGCTCGTCGCGCGAGTTAACTGTAGTGCACACTCAGGATTACCTCCACCGGCCAAGTGCGTTAAGTGTTTGGTCATCCAACTAGGATAATTACCCTTCGCAAACCACCACGGGTAGGGACCTGGAACGTGATTCTTTGATCCGACCCAGCGCTGTTCGCCTGTTGGAACTTGGCATGGAGCACACAGATGGTCGGGTGTTGCTTTCGGTCTGGACAGAATGACGTCAGACTCCCTCAACTCTTGATTCCCATTGAGTGACAGAGTTCTGCTAGACCACTTCAGTAACTCGCTGGGATTCACCAACGCGGAAATATAGGCCGATATGCTTGAAATCATGGCTCAGTGCTTGGAGAAAATTGACCAGAAAGTACATAAATTTCTGGCACGAAATAAAATCCAGACTACAGTGAACTCTCGTGTTGAATACCCTACACCGCCCATGTCACCAACGCGGAAATATACCACTGCACGATGCAGATCTCAGAGTCGGAGATGATTCACAGAGGGAGGCTCCGGCTGATTTGACACATCTCGAGCTTCGAAGGTGATCCAACTTTGCAGGGCCCTTCGATGAATGATTTCCGGCCGAGACGTTGGCAGAGACGTTGGACGCCTTCGCCACACACGAACAAGAACGGCGGAAGATGCTCTGAACTTCGTGTTGCACACGGCCTGGAGATGAGCCCAGAAATGAACGAATGACTATGTGACGTGGAAACGGCAGCGCTCCAGAAGGAGCACGCCACAGATGATGATGATTCTGGATTTCTTTCGCTCATTCCGACGAAAGAAAAGGTTTTACAGCACCGCAAACAGAACGAGAATCGGGGTTCAAGGCATAAAAGCACGCTTCGCTTTCGGTCGCACCACGCAGACGGGACGAGGACAAGCAACTCCCGTACTAGCCGAACTGCCAGCAGCCAACCGCAAGTCCACCCGAAATTACGCGTCAGGTGTAACGCGACCGACCGACGTGCGAACAGTAGATGAACTTGACACGGACACCTGCGTTTGTTGCAGGGAATGCTCGACCGCAGTGAAGTGGAACGACTGCCTGGTTGTCGGCTGCGAGTAGAGTCGCACTCGTTAACCAACAGCAAACAGACTGTCACAACCGGACATCTGGTGTGTAGATAAACGAACGACTCGAACACTGGAAGCAACGGGTAGACAAAGTTCACGTTATTGTACGTCAGTCGGACGAGAGGTATTAACTGCTGTGCGAGACAGACTGGTGTAGAAGACGTATACGTGCTACACGAATCTGTAGCACGAATCTGTAAATGTAAATTAAAATGAATCTCCGAAATTTCTCAGCGCACACAAAGACAAAGATAAGGCAGATAATTCTGAATATGCATCTTCATCAGCATATCTTGTACCATCAATGAGATGAATTCCTGATCTAGACTATCGAGTTTTGCCAAATTCTTTGCTCACTTTGACACAGATAGCGAAATTCTTTGCTCACTTTGACATTGATGGCGGTTCAGTCAGGGACACTTCACTAATTATTCTCCCTATGTATCTTTATTTATTCCTGTTAGCTGGGATGAGAAGTGTCTTCGGCTTCTTTATAATACTTCCACCTTTGAATACTCAAATGTTCGAAGACAGAGAACGTTAAATGTAACTCCGGAGTTGATAATTTCGTATTTCGTCAGCTTCAGAACGGAACACAGTAGACCTTCACTTAGACCCCGTCACATATGATCACGTCGCGTTCACCACTATGTCTGTTACGCCTCAAAATCTACCCGACTGAGAGGTATCCGCTGCGATTCTGTTAGAGCGTGGAAAATTTATAACTGCAATTATAATTCTCAACTCTAAACGTGACGTTGTCTGTCTTGCTCTATTTGTTTATTGTTGGGAAAGCCGGTTGTACCCCGACAGCATGACCTCGACCCTGCTTATTTTTCAATGAATTGATCCGGCAAGATCCTTCACCACCGCTGCCAGATCCCCGGAGTCAGTCGCTAAGGTATTACCGACTGCCTTAATGAGTTAGCGACTGACAGCAGCATAGTCGACTAAGTCACATCTCACCAACTGACTAAGTCGCTTAGACTTATCGGCTGCTTACCGACT
The DNA here is from genome assembly GCA_963556255.1 of Allolobophora icterica. Lineage (NCBI taxonomy): Eukaryota > Metazoa > Annelida > Clitellata > Crassiclitellata > Lumbricidae > Allolobophora > Allolobophora icterica. The sequence continues at coordinate 54,994,245 of OY744602.1, read as the reverse complement.
TGCTATCGACTTCAAATGTAATCCAGTATGTCTAGAAGTTACCCGATAATGTAAAGTATTTTCCGCAAACTGTGAAATGTTAGTGTGAATTTGCGAAAGAAGATGACAGACGCATACAAGTTTAATTAAAGAAACAGAGAAATAAACACACGAATTAATCCGAGGCTGCACTGCAGAGTTCGTTCAGCCTGCAATCCATTCCTTATTGACTAATCCGGTGGATCCCAAACTTTTTCAGAGCAAGACACCCTTACTAATGGTAAAATAGTCAACGGCACCTAGCCTTAATTTAATTTATTTTTCTTCCAGTTAGCTTTCAGCATTAATGACGAGCAGCGTTTCTTGATTTCAACAAAAGTGTTGCGACTATTTCTACACTACTTCATGTTTAAAAAATAGTAATAGGCGTATGTCAGCAGTGATATTCAGTATTTCTTGACGCATTTCCGCAGCACACAATGAAACACTGGATTTAGCAATCAACAGCAGTTCAGCAGTTTAACAAGTTTAACAAGTTCATTGTAAATAATTGCATGACTTCCTCTTCCTCTGCCTCTCCCTCTTCCCTCTTCCCTCTTCCCTCTTCCCTCTTCCCTTTCCCCTTCCCCTTCCCTTTCCTCTTTCCGCTTTGATCTTCCCTCTTCCCTCTTCCCTCTTCCCTCCTCCCTCTTCCTCTTCCTCCTCTTCCTCCTCCTCCTCCTCCTCCTTCTTCTTCTTCTTCTTCTTCTTCTTCTTCTTCTTCTTCCTCTTCTTCTTCTTCGGTTTTCTGCCCTCATGCAGGTTCATTTGTCCAACGGCGCCATTCCTCTCGATGTTGAGTTTCCGCGGCCATTTTGGATTTGGCCATATCGTCATTCGGGGCATTGTGGCAGAAAAGCACCTCGGTGATTTTTCATGTCTAGGGACCCATTGACTAAGTGGAAGTGAGAAATCCCCCTATAACACCATTTTGCAAACGGGTCCTCAGGCCAGGTACTGGAGTACTGTAGCTGTCCCTCTTTATTATCCAGTCTAGGAACATGGTTCTTGGCCTTCCCCTTGTCTTTTCCTCTCCATTCTACCCTCGATGATATTTCTCAGCAGAGAATCCCCTCTCATTATATGGCCAATCCATCTTTTTTGGCGCTCTCTGATTGTCCTCATCATGGATCTCTCCTCTCCCACCATTTGTAATACTTCGTCATTTGTCTTGTGCTCGGTCCAGCTGATTCTCTGCATTCTACGCCATATCCACATTTCGAATGCCTCTATCATTCTGATGTCGTCCCCTCTAATAGTCCACGTTTCAGATCCGTATAGGACCACACTCCATACCAGCGTCATAACCATTCGCTCCTTCAGATTCCTATTTGATTTTCCTCTCAAGAGCTCCTTTCTTTTATAGAATGCGTCTGTTCCCATGGATATTCCTCCTTTTATCTCCGCATGGCACTTTGCATCCCTCGTGACCATACTTCCCAGGTAACAGAATCTCTCAACTTGTTCGATGTCCACTCCATGTACGGTTCTTCTAACTTCGTTTTCTTCTCATTTTCTTATTCTCATGACCTTTGTCTTCTTGGTAATTATTTTCATTTCGTATTCTGTTGTGATCATATTCAGGCAATCCATCATTCTCTGCAGTCCTTCTTGGCTGCTTGCTAACATTGCCTGATCATCCGCAAATCTCAGCGCTTTCTCCGACCTACCTCCCACCTTTATTCCCTCGTTCACTTCTTCCATCGCCTCCCGCCCAAGCGCTTCGATGTAGTTGTTGAAGAGTATTGAAGAGCGCGGGCATCCTTGCCTCACTCCTCTGCCTATTCTTCCCGGCTCTGAGTAGTCACCATCTATTCTTATTTTTACTTTCGCCCCATATACAGGTTTCCAATAAGTCTCCGTTCCTTCTAGTCCACTCCCATTCGTCCACTCCAGTCCAGTCCAATTGCATGACGGAGACTAAATAAAAGCTCTAGCATTACTGGAGTCGTGAATGGTAAGGTATATTGAATATGGATCTCAGTTGCAGTTGGGATTTGACTTAATAATTTAGATGCATCGATAATATATCAGCTGCAGCGGAGGAGTGACCCAGTGAGCGAGTAGGGCGAGGGACGGCGTGGCTATAATGAGATGCTAAAGCATGGACTAGATCAGCCAGTTCAGCAATCATGTAGGGAAATTACAGACACGCCGACAAAAGACCGTATGACACACACACACACACACACACACACACACACACACACACACACACACACACACACACACACACACACCTACACACACACACACACACACACACACACACACACCTACACACACACACACACACACACACACACACACACACACTTACACACACACACACACACACCTACACACACACACACACACACACACACACACACACACACACACACACACACACTTAGAAAACCGGACGCCGGATGAGCTTGGCCGCACAGAAGCCGACAAAAGGCCGGGATCAAGACAGTACGAGAATCGGAAAGGACCTGTATGTAAACTTTCTTTGAGAACAACGTTCAACATAAGAGCACATTAACAAGACAGCCTTCTCGAAGACTAGAAGCACTTCATGTCTTCAATCAACTTAACTTCTTTAAATACAATTCCTAGTTCAATGTCTCTTGGTCTTTGCTACATTTATAAGAACCCTATTTTGTTGCTACCTTACGGATACGCCCTCTGACACGTGTGTTCCACTCACCTGTTAGAGGCACACCTCTACCTCAGCTGAACACTAAATGCATGTAACTGCGCGTCTGCCTGTATGTTTTGCTTGACTAGAGTTATGGTAGAAGTCGAGCTACGATACCTAAAGACTCAACCTCTTGTAGTCGAGAAACATTTTCTTGGCCTACGCAATAAATTATGATAATTGATGAATGTATAATTAAACTAAATATACACCTCAATCAATGCAATATAATCGTCTTCTCTATGACCAAAAGCTAGCTTGGCTACAGCGCTCGACAATTTTAGACTGACTGGTGTCAAGCACGAAGTCACTCATCGCCAGTCAGACGTTATGCTCTTGTAACGGACGAGTTTCACTCATAATCATTGTTAACTTGCTTCGAAAGACCTCATAATTCCTGGCATCATGCCACGTTGAACGAGCTTTATGATCTAGACAATTTATGTCTATGGCATGCACTAGTGTCTGCGGTTTCCAAACATTATTTTTGCAGAGATCAGGCTACGTACTTAAGCAGTCAAAGCAATCAGGGAACTGCGGGTCACTGCAATAATATTATTGTAGATAATATAATCGTTTTTCAAAGTCCGATGACATTCAAGTAATAATAGTGATAAGATCTAGACAAGCAGCTACTGGACATATTTCAAGATCTGTAGGCTTCTTCGATGGATTTAGATTAATCCGAGTTGAGAAAAGATCAAGGTATGTAAATGAACATTTATAGCCCATTCTCGTGTGTTAGACCGTCCTTCTGGAACTGTCTCCCACTGCAATGACGTACTAACAGTTACCTTCGATTCTGCACAGCATACATTTGCTAGCTATCTCAAAACGCAATTGCTTAGAACTGTTAGATAATCACAGGTACATCGCTTGTGCGAGGTAATTAAAGTGCTCTATATTAAGTATTCTGATACACACCAAAGCGCCTTTCGAAAACTTCTCAAAGGTGCTAGGGCACATACGAAAGCTTTACCTTATGTACCCACCGACATTGGACATTGGAGTAGAGAAGAAGGCGGCAATCCAGTTACGAAAGATCTTACATATTGGGACATGGAACGTGAGGAGCATGATACAACTAGGAAAGGTCCAGATTCTGGGGAAAGAGCTGGAAAGGGCACCCAGTCCTTAGCGCGCAAGATAAATGCGCGCCGTCAATTGCGCGCATACATCGAGGCGTTGAATTATTGTTTGAGACGTATAGACATAAGAAACGAGATAATTCTTTGTGTAGTTATGAAAATAAAGCTGAAACTAAAAGTTCGATGGCCGATGAAAATATAGCTCAAACTAGAAGCTGGATGAGCGATGAAAATATAGCTCAAACTAGAAGTTCGGCGGCCGATAAAAAAAATATAGCTCAAACTAGAAGCTGGATGGCCGACAAAAATATAGCTCAAACTAGAAGCTGGATGAGCGATGAAAAGAAATATGAAACTAGAAGTTGGATGGCCGATGAAAATATAGCTCTAACTATTAGCTGAATGAGCGATGAACATTTAGCTCAAACTAGTAGCTGGATGAGCGATGAAAATATAGCTCAAACTAGAAGTTGGGTGGCCGACAGAAATATAGCTCAAACTAGAAGCTGGATCAATCAATCATAACATTTATATAGCGCCTCTTCAAGAGGTCTGCTCAGAGGCGCTCCCGAGCCAGGCCTGATCATAGAGAAAAGTCTTTAATAGGGTGTAGAAGGAAGACGAGTGTGTACGAGGAGATAGGCGAAGGGAAGAAGGCAGGTCATTCCACACGGTTGGACCAACAACAGAAAATGCTCGACGCTGCATTGTAGCAGTGCGGGCAAATGGAACCAGAAAGTCACACACACGGTGTCTATGCAGATCACAAAGAGCTATCAGCCTGGTAAGAAATTATAATTGACCACCAGTTTATCAGCATGGGTTAGTGAATATTATGATTTAGTGATATTATGGGGGACCCGATAGCGCATTGGATAACATCTGGCGTAGAGTGCGAGAGGTACAGAGATCGAGTCCCATAGGCGGACATGCTTTGTAGGCTGCAATTTGCGCCGTGTATTGCAGGCTGTCTGTTCTGTTAGTAGTTAAGATTTATCGCATAACATGTACATGTACAGCGCAGTGCGTTTGCAGGCGCTTAATTAAAGAATAAATATTATTATTATTATTGTCCTTTAAACTTCTGATTTCCGTCATTCGGCCACGGCACACTTCTACCACGCTCGCGGCACACTTATGTGCCGCGGCATACAGGTTGGGAAGCACTGGGCCCTACAGTTACAACATGTCAGTATGTACGATGAATTGTTATACATGTAATGTAGGTATAGTAGTTGTTCCTGTCGGAGACTGTGCATCAACAAAAGCAAAAACATCCGCTGCACAAAAGGTCCCCACCATATTGGGTGCCCATGGCCCCGCAACACCCTAAATCCGGCACGGCACAACTTGAGGTAACTATATTCTTCATGTGTGCAAATCGGCCGTCCTGGTAATATATTTATAGGCACTGCTAAATTTTAACAAAGTCTTAGATCAAGAACGGATCATTTGGCGAAACGACAGGGGCCAAAATTAGACCGTCGTCGAGTTGTCATATGGTGAAACGTTTTTAATGACTTTTTTATCCACCGACAGACATTTCAGAACCGAAGACTAATTTCACGTCACAAAAGTTACGAGAATCTTGGGTCATTCGCCTTTTGACTGACTTTCATGGCTTTGTTTTCTCGTTTGCTTTACTTTCTGCACTACTTTCTGGTCTTTAGTTTCTCAAAATCAGTTTTACTATTTCTTTATCTTTTCCCACCTTTGTTCTTTCTTTCATACCATCATTAGGCCAATGTTTTGCTTTAGAATTTCTATGGTCAAGTTTCGCCGAACCCGTTTCAGATCAGTTCAGTGCAATGTCCTGTCAATCAAGTGGCGAGACACAGTCGTATTTCCACCTAAATCTGTCCTTGTCTGAGCCTCTTTTGATCATGGTTATGTAGCACCATCATTGTTATTTTATACATTGCAGGAGAGTGGCGTTATAGAAGTCACAAGGAAAGACGAACAACATGTTTCCTAAAAAGATTTCTAAAGTAATCGCCATAACTCTGACTATCTTCAGTTTTATTATACTTTATTTAATTTATCTGAGCGTTATGGATTGGCCATCCTTCGAGTGTCGTCTTCCCGCTTCTCCGTCAACAGTGGCAAACGGAAGTGGAACAACACCCCGCCGTAAGTACGTCAGCCTGTGTCGACAACGTCTCACTGGAAATCACAGAACCGGAAACCACTTGTTTATGTTGGCGTCCATGTTGCACGTAGCTCGGGTGACCGGAAGAACCCTAGTAATGCCACGCACCGGTTGGTACCTCGATCGAATCTTCCAGCTGGACATTCCGCGGTATGATGACGTTGAAAAACAAATCTGTCCTTGCCAGAAACTCGACTTGCCTGATTATGACTACGACCAGCTCTTCGACGATCCAAACTTCGTAGAATGTCTCTCGCGTACCAGTGAAAGCCTACTCGTCTGTGGACTCAGTCAAACGTACCGGTACGCTGAACAAAACGAGTACGAACTACGCAGACTCCTTCGATTTCCAGAAAACGTTTCCAAAACGGCAGAACGCTATCTCTCCACGCTTCCACTCAGTTTAACCCGAATTGGGGTTCACGTACGACGAGGAGACTTTCTTCAGAAGTCTACGCTTGGTTTCGGATTAACCGTCGCCGACGCTAGCTACTTCCATTCTGCGTTCCGGTACTTCAGGGATAGCTACAGTTCAGTGAACTTCGTCGTAGCGACCGATGACCGCGGTTGGACCGTGACGAATCTGCCGCAAAGCACTCCCACAGCTAGGATCAATGTCACGGATGGCCAAACAGCTGCGTTCGATCTGGCTGTTCTGTCGAAGTGTGACGGGGTCATTATGTCAACCGGAAGCTTTGGGTGGTGGGCAGCTTGGCTTGCTAAGAAGACCTCTATCTTCTACACAGAGTGGCCCAGAAACGGAAGCATGTTTTATTCTACGTTCAACCGTTTAAACTATTTTCCCTCGGACTGGGTACCGTTGAAGTAGGGACAAAAAAGTTTAATAGGAGGCCATCCATATATTACGTACGCATGGAGGAGTAACAGAAATGCATGTGCTTGCACATGCAGACGTATGGGTGTGGGGTCTACTGATAATGTATACGTACGCTTTGGAAACGGGGAGAGGGCTTCAACTTGATTGGCCTTCAAGTGAGCTAAAGTTCAGTAATTCCAGCTATCCGGTACTACCAGAGGAAGTAGGACTGTAGACTTACCTCTGAACGCTATTATTAAACTTTCACACAACTCAGCAGTGAGTCCATGGATTACTCATCCTTCAATCTGACCTAAAGTGCAGACAGTCGCTGCCTGGACCTGTGGTACTGACACATTCTGCAACTGGTCTTAGGGGAGTGCGTCAACCGTACTTAGGCAGATAGGGGGTGGAAAAAGTACGTGTGCGTACAGGGAGAGTGAGGGGTCTCATTTTCCCGGATTTTTGCGTACGCAATATATGGATGGTCCCTAGGTGTGGGGAAAGCTGGTATAGGCGGTGACTTGGCGTTGGAAGTTAGATGGGTGACTTGGTGGATTTGTGGTAAGATAGGTAGGTTGATAGGTTGGCTATAATTTAATAAAATTACGACCATTTACATTTACACACACACACACACACACACACACACACACACACACACACACACACACACACACACACACACACACACACACACACACACACACACACACACACATATATATATATTAGGGTGATTCAAACAAATTTTTTATATATATAAACTTTATTTCGCCATAACCTGGCAGCAGAGCATACACGGACCAACAACACAAAGTTGAAAGTTAATGTGCATAGTTGTTTATTTTGTTCCTTTTGGGTTCAGATTAAAGTCTGTATAAAAAATTCAGAATCAAATACATTTTAGAGGTTGCTCAGTGAGCACAAACGTTCCCATACAATCGTATTCTCAAGTTACATATTAAGATGATCAATCAATCAATCATGGAATTTATATAGCGCCTCTTCAAGGGCTCTACTCAGAGGCACTCCCAAGCCAGGCCTGATCAAAGAGAAAAGTCTTCAATAGAGTTTAAAAAGAAGACGGGTGAGTACGAGGAGATAGGCGAAGGAAAAATGGTAAGTCATTCCACGCAGTTGGACCAGCGACAGAGAATGCTCGGCGCTGCATAGTAGCAGTGCGGGCATATGGGACTATAAAGTCGCCCCTAGAAGAGGAACGGAGGGCTGAGCGACCAGTAAGAGAAGAAGAGAGAGTAAAAACAGAGCATAGGTAGGAAGGAGCCATACCCAAAACACATTGCCAGGCGAGAGAGCAAAGCCGATACAGGATACGCTGCCGGATGGGAAGCCAATGAAGAGTATGATGCATGTAGGAGGATACACTGCCATAGCGAGGTATGGAGCCAACAAGGCGCGCCGCAGACCGAAGAACCCTCTCAAGGAAGGACAGGCGGGCTTGAGGAAGACCGGTGTAGAGAGAAGAGCAATAATCTAAACGAGAACAAACAAAGGCATGGATAAGAGTTGAAGCAGCAGAGGCTGAGAGCGAGCGAGCAACAGCCCTAAGCTGGCGCAGATGGTAGAAACAGGAGCGAGACAGAGAAGAGAGGTGCTTAGTAAAGATTAGTTCCTGGTCAAGAATGACACCGAGGTTCCGGACAGAGGTAGAAAATGATATTAGAGGAAATTCAGCAGCCAAAAGGGTCAGGTCAAGTTTTGCTAACTGATGGCGGGTACCCAGCCATATGTACTGGGTCTTAAGAGGATTAAGTCTCAGGCGATTGGAAGAAAGCCAGGCAGACAGAGTGTCAGTTGCACGAGACATCAAGCGAACAGCACTCAGAGCATCCCGTGCAGAGTAATGCAGGTAGGATTGGAGATCATCAGCATAAGAATGGCTAGAAAGAGCACTAGCAGCAAGAACAGATTCAAGGTCAGCAGTAAAGAGGATATAAAGAAGAGGGCCAAGCACAGAACCCTGAGGGAGGCCAACAGGTACAGGAATCCAAGGGGAACGCGAGGAGTGGAAGACAGTAGACGAAGTGCGGTCAGATAGGTATGACGAAAGCCACTGTAGAGGTAGGTTGCAGATACCAAAGGAGGTAGAAAGGCGACGCAGTAGAAGATCATGATCTACCGTGTCGAAGGCTGCACTTACATCGTAAAGTGCAAGAAGAGTAAGTTGAGAGCGATCAATAGCACTGTAAACATCATTAAGAAGACTAAGAAGGAGGGTCTCAGTAGAGTGACCCTTACGGAAACCCGACTGACGGCAGGGTAGAAGGTTATTAGAGTTTAGGTAGTTCAGTAGCTGAGAAGCAACAAGTTTCTCAATTAGTTTAGAGATGAAACTAACATTAGATATTGGCCTAAAATTCGAAGGACTAGAGGGATCCAAGCCTATCCGTTTCAGGGTAGGCATAATGATGGAACGTTTCTGTGAAGCCGGCAAGATACCATCACGTGGAGAAGAGTTACAGAGAATCGTCAGGAACGGAAGGAGAGTTTCAACTTGCTCCTGGATGAGAAAGGTCGGAAGAGGATCCAATTCCGACGACTTAGCAGGCGAGGCAAGAATGAGCCGGCGAGGCTCAGACTCAGTGACCGGAGCAAGGGTGGACAAAGAGAACTCAGTCGAGGAGAACGAGGGCGGAGGAGAGTCAGCGGTGTCCCGACGAACAGCATCGATCTTAGTGGTATAGAAGTTGGCATATTCGTCGGCCGAGAACGGAGGAGGAGCCGTCGAGGAGGAAGCTCCTGTGCTCCCTAACAAGTCCTTGAAGGTGGACCATAATCGTCTCGGATCTCCGGAACTGGACTTGATCTTGCTTTCCCAGTATTGACCCTCCTTATCCCTGTAGCTACGATGCATTGTGCGAACGAATTTCACCCAGGCAGCTCTGTCAACCATGAGCCCACTGCGGCGAAACACGCGCTCCAAACGACGAGCTTGACGACGTAAGGAGTGGCACTCCCCATCAAACCAGGGGGATAGAGGACGAGTACGGATCCTTGCCCAACGTAGAGGGAGTAGGCGGTCGATGATAGAAGACATCTCACGTGGCTATATCGCACACAGAATAAAGTTGAATAGCATGAATAGTAGATTCATTAATTATTTGTTAGAGTTTTTAGTTAACAGATATTGTGAATTTCTATTTTCTAATGAATACCTTGAGTAATTGCATTCAACCAGGAAGTGTTTATTAGTCAATCGTAAATCAGTGTTCCAGCTGATAGCGCGAACTGTAGCCTTTCCAAGTAGATTTGCCAGAATCGGACACACGGCGTCAGTGATCTTCAACCACCTGCATCAATTTTTGTATCTCATTTTAATTCTTGGTTACAGACTCATTGAAATGTGATATCACAGCAATGGAAAACTAAGCAGCATCATTGACCACACACTAACCATGGCACATTCGATCTGTTGAAATATCACAGATGAGCTCCAAGTTTCTGGATCATTAGACATGATGAAGTCTGTATCAAAGCCAAGAAAACGCATGGTACAGACTGAAGATGGATTAACAAGCTCATTCAGCTCTTCGTTGCGTAGATCCATACAAGGATCTATTTTAATGCCTCTGGCTCTTCAGTCTTTGCAATGTTGACGCATGCCAGCAATAATGTTGCATTCCAGGTCCAATGATGCTTTGTCAGAAAGAAAGCTAAAGGAACCAGTTCAGGTCCTATTTAAAACAGATGATGGTTTTTTGGCATCCTCAGACACAACTTTGTTAATTGATGTATACTGCCTGATCTGCTTGTACAATTGGAAGTCATTAATTGGTGCATCAGATGCCACCGAACATGCTCTCACATATATATGACTTGCAAATAAACAGAATTCAATAATATTTCTTTTCCAAGAGGCTGTCATTTTAAATTGATCTCTAAAAAAATAATTCTTGAAGCAATAACTAACCTTAGCCATCCATCTGACCATGTGATATGCATCTGGCTGTCTGAAACGATGCATCCCAAGATTTTACCCCAATTTAATTAGATCATTGCATTCGAGGGTCTCATCAATGGCAAATACATTGCTTTCTCCGTGGGGACCATATCTCGAATATAAGGTCGTTGAGCAACCAGTAAACATTGATAGATTACAGTAAGTTTGCTGTATTGTTCAGAACAACCAAAGGAACAAAATAATCTACTATGTCAGCCAATCAGGAAAAAAATTGTTTCCCATGGCGGCGTGAATCACCCTAATATATATATATATATATATATATATATATATATATATATATATATATATATATATATATATATATATATATATATCAAGGAGCTGAGTGTGTATCCTGTGCTACGGCTATTAGTTTGATAACCTCCGACTATTCGTTATCTACAAGATGATATTCTCACTGATGGTCGGTAATATAATTCGACTGAACCAGTTTTTTCTCTCTTTTCCAACTACATGGGTTCGTACTCGAAGTTTGAGGACCTGTTAGGACTATTAGGGCTACAGAAGTTTCTGTCACTGCTTATTGAACTGGGTGATGTTATCAATGTAATTAATGCTCGCGGTGTGACTGCAATGGAGTTTAAATTTTGGTTTGCCAGCCCTATGTATCTACTTGCATTTGGGCGCCAGCTGCTAATTAAGCATTTAATACTACAATTGTTTATGATTTGAACTAGGCGGAACTGCCTGATTACCACTGTTTACTACTTAATTTTACAATGTGAAGCCTCCGTTGTTAGCTACAAAATTTTGTTTCACCTGATTTGATTATTTCTCTATCCATCACTGCGGCTACTCACTCTTATTTGAGGATCTGTAGGGCTGCAGAGGTGAACTGTGATGCTCGTTCATAAGTGCTGTTTCTAGAATTTTGTTAATCAGTTTTGTATCTTGATGTTCCGCGAACTCCTCTAAACGGTACTTACTGATGGGTGCGGCTGGATCATTAGTGACTTGTATGTCCAGCGTTCCCCCTCATCTGGGATCCGGACTCGCCTCCTCTCTCTCACTAAATACGAATAAAGCTAGGAAAACTATTGATTCAGATGTTGGGCTGGCTTTGAGTCAGGTTCCGATGGGACAGGTACCAGAGTTGTGCCGAATGAAGATACGGACGAGGGCTCCTCATTTACTTCAGAAGAAGATGTAAATACCGGGGATAGTGATACTGGAATTGTGTCGAGGGGCTCGCAGGAGCTTGAACTTGAGGTCCTATCCCATGAGCCTGAGAGTGAAACGTCATCTAATATTGATGATATTGACCCTGATCGCAATTTATTTGGCACTAAAACCTGGTCCAGTGACTATATCTCGTTAGATAGACTCCAGCAGCGATTATCAAATGATCCAATGAGTAATATGAATTCAACAATTATTCATATTAATTGTAGAAGTATTATATGTAAAATTGCGGAAATTTCAGACATAATTAATCAAACCCATCCAGATATTATTGCTCTCACAGAAACATGGTTAGAGGAAAACCTCCTAGATACCATACACATTCCTGAATACAAATTTGTTGGGAAGGCTAGAAAAGGTGGGAGAGGTGGCGGAGTAGCATTTTTTATAAGTAATCAACTAAATTTTCAAATGTATGTTCCACTCACAGATGACCCCGACCTTGCAACATTCGAATACCTTTTTCTTAAGATTAAATTAAAATGCAGTGAGCTGATGATTTGGGTTATCTACAGGCCACCGGTTAGATGTATTCTAATAGGAATTTGACAAACTGATTCTACATATCGAATCAAAATCAAAAGATATAATTCTAACTGGGGACTTTAATATAAGCTTGTTGAAAGTTAATGATCATCATGAAACGAACATTTTTTTTATCCTCCTGAGACCCGTGTGCATTTAAATGCACACCGATTAAGGTAATGCCCCTAGTCATGTGCAGGCCAAACTGTTTTAGGAACTTCATTTCATCTCATCTATTCGCTAGGTGACGCTGCAATATATGTGCAATGAAATGCACAGTGGGTCTTAAACCAGTTTGAATTTCACAATTCTCTACAATTTTTCAACCGATGTACATCCAAATGCACATCAGGCACATTTATCCTCAGGAGGATAAATTATAATAACCTCATTGCTCATTACTTTCTTCCAACGATTACCAAGCCTACCAGATTAACCCAATCATCCAAAACGTTAATTGATAATTAAATATATTCTGTACAATATGTTGAATATGAAAAGACAACGCCGCAAAGAGCGAAACAGAAACTCGATGACATCTACAGTTGGAAGCAGCCTGAAACATCAAAGAGACTCTCCAACAAAACAGCTGAACTGGGGAGGAAGAGTAAACTTCCTAAAGCTGGTCTGGAGCACTGGATAAATCCTACCTCCCTCATCCTGCAATGGCAGGGACTAGGGTCGGGTAGCCGGCTCGCAGCAACCCCCGAGAGCAGCTCTAAGACAGTGGAATCATCGAATATATTAACTAAAAGTAGAAAAAACTTTTGTACATATGTTCTCAGAGACAGACACTATTTTAACAACATGTAGACTATAGTTGTATACTGCGTAAGGGGCCATCATCTTAGTCCTGAGTGCTCCCAAAATTCCAATAAACAACAACAACATCTGTACAAATTGGCCTAGGTTGTTGAGGGCCTCCATTATCTTGTCAGACATATCTGATCATCTTCCAATCTTGGCACAATTTTCCTCTGTTAAATGTCAAAAAAAGGAACAAATAAAATCAGAGAGAACAGTTACCTCGGCAGGCCTAGAAAAATTCTCGAACGATCTAAAAGGTAAAAACTGGGAGCTAGTTATAAGCTCAGCAAGGCATGTAAACGAAGCGTATGAATCATTTTTAATTCATATAAAGAAGTCTATAATGATGCCTTTCCATTAATTTCATAAGCAAAGACCAAAAAGTCTAGGTTCGCCAGTCCTTGGATGACTCCAGGACTTCTAAAATCCTGCCAAAAAAATCGGTTATATATCACATTTTTAAGGAATCCAAGTACTGAAAATAAAAAGAGGTTCTCTACATACAGAAATAAATTTAAATCAATAAGGAAAAACGCAGAAAAGACTTACTATGTAGCTGAATTTCTTAAATGTCATAATGATCTGAAAACAACCTGGGGACTGATAGGCAACGCCATGCAGCTTGAAGAAAAATCTACAATAATCGAAGCGCTGGTGTTGAAGGAGTTCGAATTGACGATCCGGAAACAATGGCTAATCAATTTAACGAATATTTCGTAAAACTTGCCTTGTGATCTGGCGGGTCGACTGTCCAATTCCGCTCCCCCTTTAATAACTACCTACCTCCACCGGGTCTAATGTTGACCTCGCCAGAAGAACTGCTAAGAGTGGGACATGATCTAAAAAAAACTCACACTAAGGGGCTCGATGATATAGACCCCTACATAGCACTACAAAATCTAAATTTAATTTCCACTTCACTATCGGAAATAATTAACCGCTCCCTTTCTAATGGCATTGTTCCCACGTTACTAAAAGCAGCAAAAGTTGTTCCTGTGTTTAAAAAAGGCAATGTGGAATCTATAAATAACTATAGACCGATATCTGTTCTGCCATTTTTTGCCAAATTTCTTGAAAAGATAATGTATGACCGACTATCTTCTTTTATCCATAAACTAAATATTATTCAACCAGCCCAGTATGGATTCCGGTCAGGGCATTCCACATATATGGCCCTTCTTGACCTTGAAGATAAAATCACTAATGCAATTGAGCAGAACGAATACACTGTTGGTATCTTTTTAGATGTGGCCAAGCCTTTGATGCAGTAGATCATACCATTTTACTAAAGAAAGTGAATAACTACGGGATCAGGGGGGTTCAACTCTCTTGGTTTATAAGTTATCTTGAAAATCGCACTCAAAGAGTCGTTTGTAATGGCACATCTTCTGGCTCTAAAACGATCTCTTTTGGTGTCCCTCAGGGATCGAACTTGGGTCCATTGTTGTTCTTACTTTATATTAATGACTTATCCAGAGTTTCCTCTGTGTTTTCTTTTATTTTATTTGCAGATGATACGAATATATTGTATTCTAATAAATCTCATTTAACCTTTATGGAAACAGTTAATAATGAATTAGATTCGGTTAATAAATGGTTTTTAGCTAATAAACTTACCCTAAATCGTCGCCTGAGAATTATCTTGTCGTATCTCCACTTTTTTTCGAAAAGTAGTTAAGAGTTGATTTGTAGCAGAGTTTTTTTGATCTTTCTTCAGTTTCAATGGCTAGGAGATACGATAGGTCGTTTTAAAGATATTCAACAAACTATACTGTCGTATGTCCAGTTTTCAGAAACATTTTATCGTATCTCCATACAGCATTCATAGTGAAGCAGTCTCTGTTGTTGTATGTCCACAGAAAGCTCGTCGCTGATTGGACGCGCAGGAGATACAGCAGTATAAACCTGTGCGCTTAGCTGGACTATTGTGTCGCATATCCATACAATTAAAAGTTTTTCTTTTAAAAATCCGGACTATGTAAATGAATATTTTAACGAAAACACTCAGTATTAATTGGTCGTTGCTTAATTTAATCATTTCATGTCTTTGTTTTCAGAAAGATGGTTTGTAATATTTGTAAATCCAGTTTATACAAAATATTCACAAATTTCAGAATAACAACTATAATTGTTAATTTTTTAAATGCAAAATCTTTATGCAATGTTGATGCTTTAATATGACGTCTGTGTGTGAACTGTAATTTGACAATGCCCTACTTATTGCATTGAATTTCTCATTTTTCCGCAAAATGCGGCTCAAACTTCTACCTCGTTTATCTCGGAATTTTGGAAAATGGAGATACGCCAAGATAATTCTCAGGCGACGAAATGTGGATAAAACTAATTTTATTATATTTAAATTTCATAGGAAAATAAAGCCGATCAAATGGTCCTTAACCCTCAAAGGCTCCCAAATTACCCAAGTTGATTCCACGAAGTTTCTGGGAGTTTACGTGGATAATCATTTAAACTGGAAAACCCATATTAATTATGTGGCTCTAAAGGTTGCGAAAAATATAGGTATAATTTCTAGAATTGGACATCTATTAACCGTATAGGTCAAGAGAAACCTATACTATGCATTAATCTTTCCCTTTCTCAACTATTGTAACTTCATTTGATCCTCAAACTATCATTCACGACTTAAGAAATTAATAACCCTGCAAAAAAGCTATTAGAATGATACAAGGAGCCAGAAAATGTGAGCACTCTGATCCTATTTTCAAAGAACTAAAAATACTGAAAATCAACCAACTAAACAACTATCAAATATCGGACTTCATTTACTGTTTTGAACATAATTTACTACCTGCTGCATTTGGAGAGTATTTCGCGAAGGCCACTTCGATACACAAACATGACACGCGATGAGCCTCACTATACCGTCCTATCAAAAGTCGCACTAACATTCGGCGTTTTAGTGTCAAATCAGTAGGACCGCAGCTTTGGTCCCAGGTCCCGGTCGAGATTCGATCTCTGCCAGCTAGACATCTGTTCAGGAAGCAAATGAAAAACTTTATTCTGACGCATGATATGATTCCGTCTAAATGATTGAAATCTAATACTGATCTGACCTTTATGGTCAGGGAGGGTCGAGCCGGAGCCCGGCTCATGAATAAGCTCATGAGCAAGGTCCCTTTGGGACTGCTTAGTTAAGTTTAGTTAAGCTATTAATTATGGTAACCTCCAAGTGTTGAGGATTTAAAAGGTTACAGCTAGTGGCTTGATTAAGCTACTGTGAGGGAGGCAATTGTACAATGCCATTATTGTATTTGCAAATTCACCTACTGGGCATCCCAGGTCAGCGGGACCTAGGTCCTTGAGGGGCGCCCATTGCCTCTTATGACTCAAAGAACTCGCCTACTTTTCAATCTCACCTGACTCCACCTCAAATTCATTTTATTCCTTTCATGTTAGTCGAGTGAGAATATTTATCTAACTACCTAATAATCACATAGGGTTAGAGTTTCCAGACTCTGCACTAAATTGTATAAATTTATTGGATGGAAATTATTGTTACATGTTGTCATTTGAAGCAATAAAGAAAGATGTTATGTTATGTTATACATATATATTGATTGATTGATTGATAACTGTGTTATTTTTAAACCTAGAATGGTCTGCTTCGCAAGGGTTACGTATACCGGAACGTTTTGTGTAGGTCGAGGTTCCGTCAAAAATTATGAGAGCAAAGGAGTTCCCTAGCCAAAAAGATTGGGTAGCACTTCTCTAACCAATGTCGGGCATTGGGCCAGTAAAGGCGAGCCAGTTTCTGTCCTTGCGCGTTATAGGTACACTAAAGGCTCACAGACTTGAGAATTAATGAAGGATTAAACGAATATGATAAGTTCTGCTATCCGACTTTACACTGCAGAGAAAGCCAGAGATTAATCTGGGACCAGTTAAACCAGGGCACTGGGTGTGACCTAACACGATAGAAGATTGTTGACGGTATCTGCTTTTTCAACCCACCGCGCTATGAAAATCCACAGGCTGCATTGTTTTATCTTTATGTTAGCAAGAGTGCTTTAACTTACTTCCGTTCAGAATTTGTTTAGTGCAATGTACATGTAATAATTATAGTAATTACTCTTTTTTGTCAGTTGGTGTCAGCGCTCAACAGGTCATCCAAAAGGCACAAATCCCGCTACAAACTGGGTAACCCTAATTCTTATAAATTCAATACAGGCGGCTTTTATATTATTTTTGTTTGTAAGTATATACAATGTGTTTATAAGTTACGACAAAAGCATAAACCAGAAAAGTTTTGACAGTGCCTAGAAAAAACCAGCAATAATTGCACACTTCATAGTTTATGTTTTCAAAAGTCCTTCTGAACAGCTGAGGGTTGGTAACTTGGTCAAGTCACATGGAATTTTGGTCCAGTACATTTCATGTAAACGGTTTAACATTCAAACAAGCAAATGAGTTCTTTAGGTTGTGCAATGCACAATTGTACATGCACTGACGCGCCCTGATGAAAATAATCATTATAATGATGAAGGTAGCATTCTATTATGAAAACGGTGCATAGACATGTTTGAAATTTGTTTAAATTTTCCAGTGATAATATAAAATTTTCATGAGTCGGAAAGGTTGATCTCATACTATAGCTTTCCAATATACAGAGCACGCAATTGGGATAGCACGTTTCTGAAGAATTACTAGGCACTATACGCGAGTAGCGTAGTTCGAACACTATGAAATATTACAGTGTGATCAGTAGGGAGATATTATGGAGCAGAATACGTCTAACAGGGCAGAGTTTGGGTAAAGAATGTATCACGCGGCATGATATACCATTGTTGTTCTTCTGAGGATTTTTCGCAATATGTGAAATATTGTACTTCCATGAAAGTTTGTGGTCAGTGTATAGGCCTACTAAGCGATAACTGCATGTAACTGCGTGTGTTTTGCGTGACAACCTGTTCGTTAGCAGTGTAGTCTATCCGCTGCAATCGATAGATATTCGCTGGGGCTATGCTACGAATTAAGCTTTTATATAATATCGATGAATATAAACTGAACGAAAATCATTATCCTATACATCTCAAGAGTACAATCAATGCGCTGTTGTTGCTGTTTGATATGACCTAAAGCCAGTTCGGCTACAACGCTTGCCAACGTTAGACTATCTGGTGTCAATCACGATTCCGCTTATCGCAGTCAGAGTATACTCTTGTATAACCTCTTGTAACGCGGATGAGTTTCACTCATTATTATTGTCTAATTGCTTCAAAAGACCTCAAAAGGCCTGGTAACAGGCCGCAATTAATGAACTTCATGCACTATATATAATACACCTAGTCGTTGGCCAGATCGGTCGCTATCCGATATCTCACGTCTTTTCGACGGATTTATGTGCTTAATGCCGACTAAGATTAGCAATTCTTTCGTAAGTTGGAGATTGCTTGAGCCAGACTGCGGAATTGGAATTATCCGAAGGTTTGAGCGAAGATTTGTGAGCATTTGACGGTATTTTTGATCAAATTGTGTTGACCTTAATCGCGCCCATCCCATCAAGTTGCGAAGGGATTGTCTGACTGAAGCCGAGATTTTGTTCACGACTAGACGGCAGTCGTACGAATATTGGTACCTAAATAGAACATTCAACCGCCAACCTTCGGCTTCATACTCATCCATCGTCATTCTGGACCACGCATCGTACTTCTCGCGCCTTTACATCCTGCATTACGTTGCGTAAATCATCATCACCACCGTCTTACGTTACCGTCGTAACGGATCGAGATGGGAGTTCCGAAGCCTTCTGTGGGGCCGCGTAAGGTCCCATCATCGACCGACAAGTGTTTCATCTTCGACCGCCAAACGTCTCATTCCGCGCTGTTTCCGCGCTCTGACGAACTGACGAATGCTGAGCCACACTCCACCAAAGTCAGAAGACCTAACGGATGAGGCAGGCCTATACGTCGCTAACCCATTCTGTGCAATGCGGGATGTCATCGTCATGCGTCTACTTCCTCGCTGCTGACTGGCTCAGTGGCTGTCAACTCTTCAATTCCATCAGAGATGCTGTCGGCGGTCTCCGCTGGTTCCGATCTGCGTAGTGTACGCAATGTACGTAGATTCGTAGAACCCGCCTTTGGACATCACCACCGACCGCCAGCATAATCGACACCTTCGTCCAATTGACTTTAACATCATTCTGGCCAGTGAATTGAGTGCTGCTGACTTTCATTGACAGCGGTGCTAAAGGTGTAAGGCGCCTAGCAGGCTGCCAAAAGCAAATGTGCTTTTACCCATCGTCTCTCATATATTCGTTTTATCATGATTTAAGTGTTCATCATCCCTCATCCCCCACCTCTTTGTTCACCGATGCGGTGTGACATCGGTTTTACATATTAAACGAATGTATATATGTATATATATATATATATGTATATATATATATATATATATATACGAAATTACAAGTTTTTCAGCGAGAACATGTTCATTAATCGATATGTAACACACCTGGTGACGTTCTGGCAGCCGATAGAGTCTTAGCTATTTTTATAATGCAGCTACGTGGCTTTGCTGATACGACGCTCTGTCGTGTCTCACTCGTTCGATCTAGATAATCCGAAGGTAGGAGAAAGTCAAGGTATGTAGCTGGACATTTATAGCCCATCTTGGGTCTTGGACCGTCCTCCTGGAACTGTCTCCCACTGCAATGATGTACTGTTGCCTTTTAGATAGTCACAGGTATAGCGTTTTTGTGAGGTACTAAAATGCGTAAAAGATACTGCCTATACTAAGAACTTTTCAAATATGCTCCACGCTAGCTTCTCTAGACGCGTCACTGAATGTGTAATACGCTTACCATTTTCATTTTACTCTAGCTCTAATACCCAAAAATGTTTTCGGCTTGATCTGTGGTTCAACAATTGCGCGTTTGAAATTGCTGAGTGGACCCAGTGTGATGATAAGGTGACCCGTCAAAGCGCCGCGGACAAAAGCGCCCCGACGAATGCGTCACATAAAAACCCGACAATAGCGCCAAAAATCACCGACAAATGCGCCCCGACATTTGCGCAAAAAAGTAACATTATTTACTGTATGAGTTCATTTGACGGGGAGCAATCGAATAGATTACACAGCGGCGTTCGATCTAAGACAGCTGAAAAGCATACGTAAGTGCATCTGAAAGTTAGTTGCCGGAATTAAAGCTATATAATAAATGTGTTCATCCGTTAAAAAAGAGAAATTTAGTGATTTTTGTAATGCCGGTATTTAATTAGAATTGTTGAAGGATTTAAAGAAGCGGGATCATATAACTAAAACTGGAGGCTGGATCAACGATCAAAATATAACTAAAACTTGAAGCGGGATCAACGATAATAATATAACTAAAACTAGAAGCTGGATCAACGATAAAATATAACTAAAACTTGAAGCAGGATCAACGATGATAACATAACTAAAACTGAAGCTGGATCAACGATAAAATATAACAAACTTGAAGCGGGATCAGCGATGATAATATAACTAAAACTAGAAGCGGGATCAGCGATGATAATATAATCAAAACTATGAGCTAAAATCAAACGTTTATGGCGCATTTGTCGGGCACAAATGACGGGGCGCTTATGTCGGGGCGCATATTGTCGGGGCGCATTTGTCCACGGCATTTTTGACGGGGTGCCGATGATAAGATGTTCGTACACGCGTACCTCTGTCACTAAGCACTTGAAAACGGCAGACCCTGTGGCATTGACGGGTCCTGTGTCCGACACCTTGCAATTCGTCCATTGTCGGCTCAAGGGCCGAAGTGCAGAATAATCGCCTGCCCTACATTGTTCTAGGGCACTCGTGGAAGCTTTACTTATCTACCCACCGACATATTACCTAACTACCAACTGACTTACCTACCCGACTATTCTGTCCACCATTCTCAAAGTTGATGTAACTATGGTCTTTATACCTGCAACTGGGCCATCGTAGTCATATACTATTAGCCACTGTTAAATTGTAACAAAGTCTTAGACCAAGAACGGATCCAGATTTTGGAAAACAGTCGTGGGACAAATTTGACCGTGGTCGAGTTGTCATACGGTGAAAAGATTTCTATGACTTTTGTGTCCGCCGACAGACATTTCAGAACCGAAGACTAATTTCACTCACAAAAGTTATTAGAATCTTGGGGCATTCGCCTTTTTTACTGACTTTCATGGGTTTGGTTTCTCGTTTGATTTTACTTTCTGATCTTTGCCTTTGGTTTCTCAAATTCAGTTTTACTATTTCTTTATCTTCTCCCACTTTTTTCTTTCCTTTCACGCGATATCGTTAGATCAATGTTTTGCTTTAGAATTTCTATGGGCAAACTTCGCTGAACCCACTTCAGATCAAATCAGTGCCATGTCCCGTAAATGAAGTGGCGAGCCACGGCCGTATCTTCACCTCAATACGTCCTTATATGAGACTGTTATGATCATGGTTATGTAGCACCATCATTGATACTTTATACATCGTAGGAGCGTGGCTCGATAGAAGTCACAAGGAAAGACGAACAACATGTTTCCTAAAACGCCTTATAAAGTTATCGCCATAACTCTGATTCTCTTCGGTTTTATTGTACTTCATTTAATTCATCGGATCCACCTTTCACTGGATTTCACTGCCATCCTGCGGGTGTAATTTTTCCGGTTCTCCGTCTACAGTGGCAAACGGAAGTGGAACAACACCCCACCGTAAGTACGTCAGCCTGTGTCGACAACGTCTCACCGGAAATCACCAAACCGGAAACCACTTGTTCATGTTGGCGTCCATGTTGCACGTAGCTCACGTGACCGGAAGAACCCTAGTAATGCCACGCACCGGTTGGTACCTCGATCGAATCTTCCAGATGGACATTCCGCGGTACGATGACGTTGAAAAACAAATCTGTCCTTGCCAGAAACTCGACTTGCCTCATTATGACTACGACCAACGCTTTGACGATCCAAAATTCGTAGAATCTCTCTCGCGTACCAATGAAAGCCTACTCGTCTGTGGACTTAGTCAAACGTATCGGTACGCTGAACAAAACGAGTACCAACTACGCATACTCCTTCGATTCTCAGAAAACGTTTCCAAAACGGCAGCACACTACCTCTCCACGTTTCACTCAGTTTAACCAGAATTGGGATTCACGTACGACGAGGAGACTTTCTTAAGAACACTGAGCGTGCCTTCGGATTAACCGTCGCCGACTCTAGCTACTTCCAGTCTGCCTTCCGGTACTTCATGAAGCGCTACAGTTCAGTGAACTTCGTCGTAGCCACCGATGATCGCAACTGGACCGTGACGAATCTCCCGGAAAGCACTTCCAAAGCTAGGATCAATTTCACAGATGGCGAAACTGCTGCGTTCGATCTGGCAGTTCTGTCGAAGTGTGACGGGATCATTATGTCAACCGGAAGCTTTGGGTGGTGGGCAGCTTGGCTTGTTAATAAAACCACTGTCTTCTACATAGGGTGGCCCAGAAAGGGAAGCAAGTTTTATTCTAATTTCAACCGTACAAGCTATTTTCCCTCTGACTGGGTACCGCTCAAGTAAAGACAATAGTTTAATACGTAGGCTGTGGGATAGCAAATAGGCGGTGAATTGGCGTGTTGGAAGCTATACCTGCGTGACGGTGGCATAGTTGTTAAAACCATTTTTTTCGTATTTTCAAAAATCCCTTTTTCTTTATTATATTTCTTCTCGTTTTTTTCGTCTTTTAATTTTTTATGATTTCATTTTTGTCTGATGTCGCTTACGTTGTCTCCGTACTTGCAAGGATTCAGCTAATTTGCGTCACTATTTACGTCATAAAATTTTATTAAATAGCATAGTACAAGAGAGAAAATTTAAAAAAGTTATTTCTAAGTTATCAAAAATGCCAAAAGAAAAGGGTGCGGTATGGATTCACGTTACTTTGATAAACGAGAAAGGCAAAACTCAGCATTTACTGTGAGAAAGTTTATTCGGGTGGTACGATCCGTGTTAGGGGTCATCTTGCGGGAGACGATAACAATATAAAATCATGTGAAAAAGTGCCCAAAAACTTCAGGAATTTGATCAGAGAAGAGAATACTGAAGGGTTGAAACAAGATAAAATGAAAAGAAAACGAGAAGCCTTAGATAAAGCAGCTAACTTAAGCATGCTGCTACTACATCACAAGCTCACACTTCAAGTTCATTTTAAATTTGAAAAGATTTCAATATTTTTAATTTTTAAATTTTTGTTAAAACCAAATTTATAAGTAATAAAATAATTGTTATAGATTAATGTTACTTGGCGTTTACTAATAAAATTGTTTTTTTGCTGATTAACTTCTGTAAACAAGGTTTCCAATTTTAAATTGCAGTAGGGCCTACAAGATGTGACAAGGTCAAATTATTTTCTTTCTTCGTTTTTCCCGGGTTTTTTTGTGTGAAAAAAACGACGTTTTTTTATTTTTTTTATTTAGTTTCTAACGTTTTTAACAACTATGCTTGGTGGAGTTGTGTTTAGGAGAGATAGATTGATAGGTTGGTAAGAATGTAATGAAATTACGACCATATAATTATTGTTACATATGGCATCGTCAGTGGAGAGCTACATCTGGTTGGTTTACTGACGTTCATTACAATGGGGCACAAAAACAGTTTTGTAAACCATCCAACTTTTACTGGTACTCATTTACAGACCACGAAAGAGGGAATGGTATGAGGAAGCAAGGTAGATAAAAGGCGGAGAGGTAGCATAAGGTCTCTGTCGGCTTTCCTGCAGATACAGGCCTACATTCAAGTAAATGTAAATGTAGGCCTACACGTTTTTATATAGCGACCGTGCGGCCTCGACCCTGCTCATTTTGATCGGGCGAGATCTTTCATCCCCGCTGCCCGTTTGAATGGACTCCACGCCATTAAAGGTCTTCTTGTACGGACTCTGCCCTAGGGTACTTCATGAATCGCTACAGTTCAGTGAACTTAAGAAGAATGAGATTGCTTTCGGATTAACCGTCGCCGACCCTGGCCACTTCTATTCTGCGTTCCGGTACTTTTATCATTGGTTGAACCGTGGAAACTATTTCCTTCGGACTGGTGGCCGCTGAAGTAGGGACAAAAGGAGTTTGGTAGGTGTGGGAAAGCAAGGAGGATGTGAGTTGACGTGTTGGTATTTTGTGGGTGAGTTGGTGGCTTGTTTTTAGGTGGATAGGTGGGACTATTGGTTGTAATGCAATGTAATTACGTCCATCGATCTGTGTATGACATCGACCTCATTTGAGATCTACTTCCATGTTGGTATACACTTTTGCTAGCGCAGGTACTAAGACTTTCCTAATACAATTTCAAGTGTTTTGATAGCGTAGCTACTTTAACTTCTTGGTTGGTTGGTTGGTTGGTTGGCTGGCTGGCTGGCTGGCTGGTTGGTTGGATGGCTGGTTGGTTGGTTGGTTGGTTGGCTGGCTGGTTGGTTGGCTGGCTGGTTGGTTGGTTGGTTGGCTGGCTGGTTGGTTGGTTGGTTAGCTGGTTGGCTGGTTGGCTGGTTGGTTGGTAGATACGCATGTAAGTAGGTAGGTAAGTAGGGTAAATGGTAAATGTTGGTTGGTAGTGATGATTGATAGGTAGGTAGAGATATAGAGTACTAATAGTATGTGAAACTGAAAGTAACACTTGTTTTGGCGCCTTTGTAGAAACCTTTTTTCGCAGAGGCTGGATGATATTAGACATTTGTTGGTTAGTGTGCATCAAAATTTAATGTCTAAAGTGTTCAGACAATCGATGTGCTTGGATGATGATGATAGTGATTATACATGTAATATTTGCAAACAAAACTTTTGAGCAAAAACTTAGTAGGCCTAAAGATTATTGATGTCTAGGGACAAAAGTTAATGTTTTGATAGGCCAAAGTAGATGTTTCTTACTACCTTAGTGGAATTTCATTTTGCTAATAGGCCTACTTTCATTAATGGTTATTACAAGTAATTAAGTATTACAAGTATTCTAACAATTATTAGGCCTATAAGAAATGAATCCATTGAAATATAAACGTTTCAATATTTGAGTTCTATAATTGATTACAATTAGACCTAATTGTTGTTAATTGATTAATTGCATCTCAATTTTTATTCTTGTATTATATAGCAATACCTACCATTAGTGATTACACTGTGCTATTTTCAGTGCCTGATTTTGTTATTTTGTAACTTATTCAATAGCTGCTGTCCTGCAGTTTCTTTTATTTGTGTTTCAAGACTGTCATTTCTATGTTATAGGAACATAGTTAGGCTAGCCTAAGTTTTGGGTTTTTTCAAGTTTTTTAAATTCGAAATAATAGTCCGTTTTACAGAAAGTTCTATATGTGTAATATGGATTATGGATCACTTTTTTTATTTAAAAAAATCTTACAAATTGGCAAAGCAACCAAGACATCTTTCACCATGTCACAATAATTCTTAAACTAAATCTATATATCTGGGTGATGACAAATGTTTACTTAGGCCTAGGAATTCGGAAAAAACGTATTAAATTCTTATGGGTCTATATTAACGCTTTTTTGAGCCAACTCAACCGTGCAGTTTTTTTAATCACAGAGCTACAAAACCAGTGCCTTATTATTGTTTTATCTTTATATTGCCAGGAGTGATGTAACTCACTCCCGTTAAGAAATTTTGTAATGTAATGTAATATAATAATGGACCCTTGCCACAGTCAACTTTATATAAAAGCATTGTTTCTGTTATATAAAAGGTGTGTTACGGATCTGCGTATCGTTGTTGTTCATTTTGCAACTACACATTCTATAAGTCGGAGAAAAATTAATCTGGCAATAACAATATTATTTAATGAAAAAAACGGATAGTACTGTAACTATTGGAATTTTTAACTGTGTTATTTTAACTATAACCTAAATTTTCTTTGCTTTCGCGTGGCAATGTTTGCCATCTAACGAGTGTTGTCATAACCATACGCTGCAGCCCAATCTGGCGCCATCTGGCGATAAGGTGAGGTTCATTGCATCGCGTTATTGTAATGATCAAGAATCACAGGTATTGTATTATACTAGCTGTTTGCCCGTCATAATATGGATTATACGGTGAAAGAAATTTGAAAACAAATCAATTCGCGAATGCCGTTTTGGGTAAGTTTCAGTTAACTTCGTTATGTTTCTGGCCCTTTTAAACCCGTTATGCTCTTTCGCAGCGTTTTATAGCGAATAAATTATTTTAAGCGCGTTTTAAGCCGTTAGTTTAAAAGAACAGCCGTTTACGGTATATTGAAATTTACTTTGAACGAAGTGATCGTCCCGTTTGTGACGTCATTGTTCATATTATGACGTCATTGCAGCCATTTGAGAGGAGCGTTACATTGTTTTGTTTTACACACTTATACACTGACACACAGAATGACACGATGATATTTCAGTTCGTTTATATTATTAATATTTACTATGAATGCCAGACGAAAGCAAGTCTGGGCCTATCAGTATAATCAGTGGCGTAGGCTAAATAGACAAATAGGCTAAATCGATCAGTCGCTAAATCATTCATCGACCAATCGATCAATAATAGTTCGGTTTGTTACAGGTCCGAGAGATAGGCCCAGATCATCATCATCATTCTCAGGATCCGTGGGCCGAAGGCCCTTAGGTGTTCAATGCATGATCTATCAGTTTTTTCCAAACTCCCCGGTCTTGTGCTAATATTCTTAAGGTGTGCAGGTCTTGTTTACACCAATAGTCGATGTCGTCTGTCCACTCTCAGTTAGGTCTGCCTCTCCGCCCATTTCCATCCAGGGGCCTGTATACACCATAGAAACCTTGGAGCAAATGCTCCATACAAGAAATAAGGGGGTGGAGATCTGTCAGTGTGTGTGCCACCATTTTAGGGGGGAAGGAACGGGAAGGGGGAAAGAAGAGGGGGCGTTGCTCCAGTGACTTGGGGGGATAGACGTCCGGGTCACGCCCCTGTTTCCATGCATATGCCCAAATAGACTTAGTTTTCTCCTCATTATTGTTTGCATTAGATCTATCATCTTTCTTTATATTCAGTCTTCTTCGAACCTCCAAATTTGTCACCTTCATTGTCAAATTTAGGTGTAGTATCCTTCTATAGCAGTACATTTCAAATGCCAATATTTTAGGCCCAGATAGGTAGAAATTTTAACAATTACAGCGTCATCCTATGTCGCAACAATAATAACAACAACATCCCCGAGCGAAACTATTTCAAAGTCCTCGTAATGGTAGTCGTAAACTTGTAAAGCGCCACTCAAAAGCTAAGCACAGTGCACCAGCTTTTCACGAGTGCTGCGTCGTGTCAGAGGGGTTGTCCAAAGTGTAGTGAAAAGGAGGTCGAGTCCTGTATACCCAGAGGGTTCAAGTAGAGAGGAGGCCGAGTAGCTGTTATGGCGGGTGTCGTTTGGGTCGATAATTGGAAGGCGGAGGATCAGATGTCACGATGCGTCGGCGTAGGAATTCTTGAAGAGATGAGACGATCTCTTTCTTGAGTTCCGCAGAATTTCGGTTCCTCCATCATTATTGCCACTCACCACCATCGTCTGCCTAGTCCCCGGCGCCGCCGCCATCCGCCGCCGCCGCCGTTAAGCCCTCAAGTCGAAACCAGTCGCTAAGCTATCGACTGCTAGCGACTTCGTTGACTTAATATTTTCTTGCTGTTTTAATCGCGGTTTCCGATTTGACGAGGACATCAGCAGCAGGACATGAGCAACAATTACAATACAATACACAATACAATATTCGTTTGTTGAGGAAAACAAGTTGACATGCCACAACTTGGTACATTATAAGAGAGTTTGCTCTGTTAGTAAAAGTCCTTACAGATAATACGGGGATATAGTTGTTGTTGTCCTTTCATGGTTGAGTGAATTTATGCATTCTAGGCTATTACGAAGATGGCGTTGATCATTAGGAAGAGGGTGAATAAGCAGGGTGAGAGTTGTTAATTGTTTGAGGCTGGGGTTCAACCCCTATAACCTTTCTTAGGAACCCCACAGTTAAGTCTTCATTGCACACCCAGGAGGTCGCTTCCAACCCCCTCAGTTGTGCTAGTGGATTTAGCATATTCTTTGACCCTGAGTGTCTGATAAAGAGAAAAACTTTCCATGCATGAATTTTTTTATTTTTTCAATAAAGGAATTGATTTGGATTCGAGTCTGTCTTGTAAAACTGCTAGCGTTGAAATCTACTGCTTTCAAATTTCGCTGACATAATTTTTCAAAATATGAATAATATATTCAACTCCACGTGGATTAAAGTCTAACCCATCCCGTCTTTTTTCTACAATTCTCATACTGGGAATAAGTGCCGAAGTACATAATTCTCGTTCTCTGCTATACTGCCTGAAAGAGGCACACACCAACAGTTTTGGCTAAAAGAGTTGGCCGTAAGATCGAGTACTGCTATATATCCTTCTCGCTTCATTCCATTTATCAAGTCCTCAATTTTACGAATTCACATTAACATTAATTTTCACAGTCATTGGTCTGTCCCTGTCAGCATGCCCACATGGAGCGGAGCCCATTTTCCCTTATAGGACCCGTTTAGTCCCATATGGGTTCCATGAACTTCCATCTAATGCCCATGGAAATGATGTATAGTATGCGGTAAATTGCATTATATTGTTAGGTAATGCGGTATGTCCAACAGACAGATTACCTGATTACCTGAGAAGTCGATAGCAAGTCGCAAAGTCAGTCGATAAGTCTAAGCGACTTAGTCAGTCGATAAGCATGCGACTTAGTCGACTGAGTCGCTAAGTCAGTCGCTAACTCATCAAGTCAGTCGGTAAATCCTTAGCGACTGACTCCGGGGACTACGTCTGCCTCAGGCTTCTCCATCTATTACCCCTCGGGCTTTCCATTCAAAACTATAGTCTCATTTCTAAGAATTCCTATATATATAGGAATTCTTAGAGATGAGAAAAGATCCTATATATGAATCGGCGTATATGCCGACTCATTATAGGATCTGATCATCCGCCTTCCAATTTTCAACCTAGACACGGTGACACCCATCTTAGCAGCTCCTCTGGTCTCTTGCAACCACACTTAGATCTCCATTTGATGCCTATAGAAAATCTCTCTGACTTGACTTAGTGCTCGTGAACAATCTGAAGGTGTCTTGCG
The DNA here is from genome assembly GCA_963556255.1 of Allolobophora icterica. NCBI lineage: Eukaryota > Metazoa > Annelida > Clitellata > Crassiclitellata > Lumbricidae > Allolobophora > Allolobophora icterica. The sequence continues at coordinate 54,964,893 of OY744602.1, read as the reverse complement.
CTTAGGTCAGAGTGGCTGTCAACGGAGTTGTCAGATGAAGGTCTAAGTCCGGTTGCCCGATAGATCAGATATAGGAGGAAGAGTATATCTGTCTGCATATGGACCAACTGTATCTCTTGCTCAGGGGCGTAACGTTGGTCTAAAAAGTGGAGGGGGTACCAATTTCTTTCCACTTTCGTTTTTCACATGTAGACCATCTCTGGAAAGGCACAATAATAAAATATTGATTGACATTGTTTAAAAAGTGTGAGTTCGGTACCCCGCAGTCCAAAAAGTGGGGGAACGGGTACCCCTCGTACCCCCACAAATTACGCCAATGCTCTTGCTTTCTAAACAGTCGGTCAAGTTTTTGATGGTGGTTTGGCCTTAATCGAAAGTTTTCCTTGTCATCTTCCCAAAAAATACAACGGCAGATACAATAGAGACGTCTTCTCTATTCTATCGTGTTTCTATAACTATCAAGAGATGTTTTGAATGGAATTTTATCCATTCAAAGAAAAAATAATCGGCAATTTGCGAAGTGATTCCAGATCATGCTTCATTCTCGCATTCCAAAACTATAGAAGGCCCTAGTTGTAATAGTATAGGCCTACTACTAATACGGCTGCTGATGCTGCTACTACTAGGCTACTATTACTACTAAAACTACATTAATCAATTGTTACTTTGCCATTTTAGTCTTGATCCATTCTGGAGAATGGACTGCCAAATATTACGTATCAAAAGCTTTAGACAAATCAGATCTCCAACCGCAACAAAAAGCTTTACTATGGCCACAGAACACAACAAACCGGTGCCTCTTTCGACTCAAAATGAACTTTCATACTGAGAAATTACAATGTCAAATTTCGTCTTTAAGCATTAGCAATCAAATGAATAATTTTTGGCGTATAAATATTAGCAGATCTAGACATTGGTGCAATCTGGAGTAGAACCTAATACATTTTAACATTTTCTTGTCACGTTGCCGCATGGAGGTTCCCAGCCCAATCGCTAGAGGAGAGAAATACGTGGACTGGAGTAGAGGTGCTAGTGATTTCCTAATATAATAACCTATATATATATATAGTTATTGAAAATTGCGAATGTTAATACTTTTATTGTGTAAAAATCCATCATAGTTAGGCCTAATGTAAGACGTGCTTCAGTCCCTTAGCTAGAATGATATTATAAACGCAGACATTCAATTTAAATATATCAAATATTAAATCTAAATAGGGAGGCCTATTATAAAGATCGACAAAGGCCAATAGGCTTATTCAATATTGCCGTCTCAGTAACTTGTCAGACACGAAATTAACGACGAGAGAAAGAAAACTGATGAACGTAAGTTATTTGAAAATGACGTGAAATAAGTCAAAATTTTAAAAACGTCAACTGCTTTTTAACCCTAAGATGTAGCTAAACATTGGAACACAAATATTATAAACGCAGGCTGTGCTTAGGACGCTTTTCAGTTGGTGGTAATTACACATTATTAATTAACCTATAATGTTAACAATTGTTAATTTTAATCTAACATTTTTACAAGGTGTTTTATTAACTAACTTAGAGCACTTCGCATCATTGCAATATCATGAAAGTAAAAGCTTAACAAATAAATGCCTTGGTTCTCATTTTATTCACCAGGTGGCAATAACGGTTCGTTCGAAATAATTGTGCCGAATTTAATACAAGTTACATATTTTATTAAAACTGAAAAAGTACTATTTTCTAACAATGAATAAAATGAGTTTATTTTTTCAACTTAAATTGATCCTTAGAAGTAACAACTGAGTAAAATAATTTGGAAAAACTCTAGCACCGCCATTTAGCACACCCTTTTTATTCAGTACGTGTATTTACAAGAGTTCCCGCTTCGACGTTGCTGCACGTTATATTACATTACATTACAATATTTATTAACGGGAGTGAGTTGCATCACTCCTGAATATAAAGTAAAACATAACTAGAAAGCGTGTACATTTAGGCTAAACTAAGCAGTTGCTACCACAAAATTGTCCGTTGCGCGGCCAATCTTCAGCTTGATAACGGTTGAAGACAGTACAAAGCAAGCTCTATGATAATACCAGATGCATACGTACATACACACATAATTTGTTTGGCTAATGCTCTGGTCTCCAGCCGTCTCGACTACTGCAACTCGCATATTACTAGCATTTTGAAAGTTATAACTTGATGAAGCTTCAAAGATTTCAAGACACCTTGGCCAAAGCGATCACTAGAAGTCTAGAACTCCAAAACACGAGCACATACATAACCGATGCTTAAGTCACTACATTGTCTGCCCAGAGAAAAGCGAATAACTTTCAAGAATGGCTTAACTGAATACCAGACTCTGAATTTCAATCAACCTTATTAACTTCAGTCCTCACTAACTCCAAATACTTCTCTGTATTCAATCCGGTCTTCCAGCTGTCTCATTCTGAATATTCCGTGGACAAGAACGTTTCTAGGTAATCGCGCCTTTTCTGTTGCTGGCCCCAGGGTATCCTATCAAAGGGGCGAAAATCAAAAGGGCGAAATCAAAAGGGCGCAATCAAAAGGGCGAAAATCATTAGAGCGAAATTCGAATGATAAATAAAGCGCATGTTCAAAAGGGCGAAAATCAAAAGGGCGCATGTTCAAAAGGGCGAAAATCAAAAGGGCGCATGTTTAAAAGGGCGAATGTAAATAAAGAGCGTGTAGGCCCTATACAGAGGCTTATAAGCGCTAATAAAGACGAAGAATAAGCTTATTGCACAGAATGAACATGGAAAACTTCTATTCCATAACAAACACGAAGTAAACAGTACGATTCAGTGTCATATTGTAAAGACTGTTGAAACATGAATTAAAAACTACGATTCAGTGTCATATTATAAAGACTGTCGAAACATCGAAAATGTAAACATCTTTTAGACTAGTCTATACCAAACAAGAATTAAAAAGTACGATTCAGTGTCATAATAAGACTGTCGATGCTTCATATCAGCTACAACTCTTCTTGCACTTAGCCTATGTCAGCAAAACTTGGTAGGCTACATGGTTATGCTCACATGGCAACTTTGTCAAGACATCGCCTTCAGTATGACATCTAGCCAAGCATTTCGCAATGCGATACTCTGTACATTTCCAATAAGTCTTGTTATTAAAACTTTTCTCCTTCCGAAATGAGAAACCTTCGTGAACTACCGGTAACATTTCTTGACCGTGGTTACTTTTCACATAATTTATTCCAAACTCATTTTTACATCTATTTCTTAACATAAAAATCTTAGCGAAATTGTATACCTCAAGACGATTTCAACGAAATGCGCTCAACAACTGAAGAAATGACCTTTATAAGCCTGCGCTTTGTTTACTGTTCCCGTTATTTCATTTCGAGCTCTTTAGATTAGTATAGGCCCTTTTATATACAGGCGAGATTTCTTACATTTCGCACACATCTTCGTAAACACGCTCTTTATTTACATTCGCCCTTTTGAACATGCGCCCTTTTGATTTTTGCCCTTTTAAACATGCGCCCTTTTGCTTTTCGCCCTTTTGATCATGCGCTTTATTTATCATTCGCTCTATTGATTTTCGCCCTTTTGATTGCGCCCTTTTGATTTCGCCCATTTGATTTTCGCCCCTTTGATAGTAAACCGGCCCCAGACTGTGGAACTCTTTTCAGACAAAAATTAATTCTGCAAATCTGTTCTGCAGGCCTTCAGATCTAAACTAAAAACTCATCTTTTCCTGGACTCATAGGCTGTTTCCGTGTCGTCTTGGACTCCTTTATTGGCTTTCGACTTTTCGGCTGTTCACCCTGGATTTGGTTTGCACAACAATTTTACAAAACACAACCCAAGACTGATGCCTTGAGCATTATAACAGTGGCGCTACAGAAGTTCTTAGATTAGATAATTACATACATACATACATACATAAACACATGCACAGTTACACACATACAAACATACACAAATACACACACACATATATATACACATACAGACATACATACACACATACACACACATATATACTATTATACATACACACATACATACACACATACACACATACATACATACATACAAACATACATACATACATACACACATAAACACATACATACATACATACATACACACGGGGCCGATGTGTTACGCCCCTCTTCTTTAACTGTGTCCCTGGGGAAATAGTTCGTTGCTTGACGGAAAACGCTAAGAGAACAGCATTCGAGTAATTTTCTCGAAAACCCGTCTGACTCGACGCAGCGTTTGTGAATAAGCTGGTGCCCTGCGCTTGGCCTTCGAGTGGCGCTTTAGAAGTTTGGAGATTACGATTACAATTCTTCTACCCCTAACCTACATGTTAAGGTCAGCCTCTATTTGTGCCGCTAAGTCCGTTCGTTAGATTACACGCTTGCTCACATAGCTACGTTTGATCATACCTCTCTGTGTTTCTGTCCATATCTACATCAGTCTGCTTAATAGTTTCTCTGTCTCCCTGGCAACAGGTCATTCGGTCAGTGGCGCTCAGTGGGGGCTCGCACTTAGACTAACCGGCGTCTTCGTGGTCTGCAATGCGTGCGTCGGTGTGTCATCCTGCATGTGACCCTATGTCCATGCATTCTATCGACTGCTGGCGCCATATAAGTCAACCCCAACATATGGAAGTCAACCTCTACAATATGGTAGCAATAAATATGTAGTGTTCGAGTTTTTAAAACGTCTTAATTTATATGCATTCGCGACCATCTGAGTGCTGAATATTCTTATTCGGCCCAATATTTCAAACTGGTATTCGAAGCATGTCTAACAAATAACGTATTGTTTATGTGTGTTTATATATATGGGTATATATATTATATACTGTTTATGTATATACTGTATATATATAAGCAGTATATATGTATAATATATATATATACTGTGCGACGTTCAACTCTAGAACGTAGTTGCTTAACTTTTGTTAACCCAGTTGACAAAAAATATAAGGTCAAGTCGACGTCAACAACCCTGTCATTCCTAAGATGTCGTTAACCACTGGAAACTATACTGGTCTTTCTTAAGCGAATCCTGAGAGACAGCCATGAGTGTCAACTGTTAGCGATTTTATATTCTTAACCTCGGCATATAACAACTGGTGGCCAGTTTTCTGGAGGTCATACCACCCTTAATGTACGTTCAAAATAGGCCTACTCATCTTCCAAACGATATCACAAGAGAGAACACTTATCGCTTTCATCTGCTGACTGCCACAGCTGCAGTCCATGGCATAATTGTATGGATTCTGGCATCGCCACTGGCATCGTCTACATAATTTACGAGCAGAAGACATTTCCAGCGCAGCCATGCCCAATAAAAACTGCTGGGCATAATTAAAAGCCATTCATAAATATAAATAGATAGATAAATATAGATAGATAGATAGACAGACAGACAGACAGACAGACAGACAGACAGACAGATAGATAAATTTATCTCAATTTACTCTGAAACTGTGTAGGCCTATAGCTGCATGGGTAATTTCAAGTGGGTTTTATTGCTAGTTTTGCATTCAGCATTTTTTGGAATTCCTACTAAACACGAATGTGAATATGAAATATTTATGGAACACACACATCTGTATTATCGAAATATCAATAAAGCGCTTGAGCCCAGCGTAGGAATTGCTTTATGGATCTTCATTTGCGATTTGCAGGTGTGAGTGGTAATAGGAAAGCACTATACAGCATGTCTAGTTGCTTTACATTACATAGCAATGCATAACACTATGTTACGTTACGTTATCTTACATATATATACAGGTAAGCCCATATACAAGCATACATAGTTATAAATAGGCATCATCATCATCATCATCATCATCATCATCATCATCATCATCATCATCATCATCATCACTGCTGACAAATATGTCCAAAGTAATGCAGACATATATGGATACATAGGTACATAGACAGATATACACAGTTATACACACTTAGATACATACATACATACATGTATCATGTACATATATATATACATTCATGCATACATACACAGATGCATACATTTGTACACACACATGCATGTCAGTTTTTTTTTTGCATACATACGTACTGTTGCGTACGTGTTACTAGAATGGGTCCATTGACTTTGGTAATTTGCATGTTCGCTGCCTGTACATTTTGGCGGAAAATCTCAACTCTGTTTAAAGAATCTGTGTTAATGATTTTGGTTGTTGGTCCTTTGTGGCCTAATTCTGTTGTCCATCTCTCGAATGGTCGAGTTTTTTCTTCCTTTGTGGATGACCTGTTGTTATTGTTCGTATCAGATTCAGTCAACGTTTTCGCTGGTTTTTGTCGTCGCGTCAGCTCGACCGCTTCTTGTTCTTCTCGGGTGAGTTATGTTACACTGCAATATAACAGAATTTAAGCTGGTGATGACATTTCATACCATTAGAATACATTTTTAACCGTAAGCTGGCATTGACATTTCATACCATTAGACTCTATATATGAATGTACACATACATGCACATAAATGTATACACTATACATACATAATTATATGCAAGCATACATGCATGCAATACAAACATACATGAATGCATATAGGCTATATATATATTTCGCTCAATATATATTTTCAAATCATCAGAAGTCTCATCTGTTTGAATCTGCTACGTATCTGTGCTTCAACGCCTTCAAGAGGTTCTTACACATATGTCTACATACATGTATACATACATACATAGATATATACATGCATACATACATACAGACAGACATACATACATACATGCATACATACATGCATACATAGACACATGCATACTTACCTAATATAGAAGTAGACATATATATCTGTTTGAACCTGTGACTGCATGTGTATATTTACACATACACACCATAAACTATATTCATGCATACAGATATGCAATACAAATACACATACAAGCCTTCATACATACTTACAAGTATATAAATACTTATGTACGCACATACATATACAGCCACTCCCTCTCAATATATGCTTCGGAGACGGAATCAGCCTGGCCCCACCTGAAACTGGTAAACTGGTTAGGGCGAGGGTTGCCTGCTATAATTATTGTTAAGTAAGAAAGGTCAAACTGGAAAATTAAAAACAGAAAGGTAAAAAAATAGTTAGGCCTACCCAGACAGACATAGAAGCGAATATAAAGACGTATCATATATTGACAGAGGGAGAGACAATGATATATATATATATATATATATATATAATTATATATATTTGTGTTTGTGCGTGCGTGCGTGCGTGCGTGTGTGCGTGCGTGCGTGCGTGCGTGCGTGCGTGCGTGCGTGTGTGTGTGTGTGTGTGTGTGTGTGTGACAGTGTGTGTGAAGATAGACGGTGACAAAGAGCGAGATAGTGGAAAAAGACAGAGCTAGACAGAGACTAACACTAACACATGCTTAGAGAAAGACAGAGACAGAGAGACAGATGGATATATGCATGCGTACACGGAGACATACGCAACGAGCTACGGGCTGCGACGAGTAACAATTCGTCTGCTTTTTGTCAACAGACATCGGTCTATAATATCTGTTTTTCTGTTCGTCGAAAGGTAAACCTTGCGTCCATCTGTCCCCTTTCCCATGAGCACCCGCGTCGCTGCGCAGGCGCAAACAATGGCGTCATTATGGTCGACAAAGGCGCCCTATAATACGCGCTAATCATTGTCGTCTAACGGCAAGGGTAAACCACACCAAGTACGATAACCCACTCGTCACACGTTGTGGAATGAACAAAAGTATTTATGGTTAACGTGCTGGACTCCAGTGGACTGCCAACCGAGCTTGAATCAATTACATCTCCAAAATTCAATTCAGTTACAAGTTGTAATTGACAAGATATAAACGTAGTTGTAACTTACAACTACGTTTATATCTTGTCAATTACAGTTATAATTTTAAAAAATACACCTTTGTTCAGCATAGGTCAATGAAATTACAATTACATTACTTGTTAGTTACAATAATATTAAAATTACGATGAAATTAACCTGCTGTTCATTGGCGCAATAAGTTTTTATTGCATTAATTGTCCTCCAGCCCTTGTTCATTTCTTTGGTCAAGGGATGAGACAAACAGAAGGTCTCATAATTATGTTGGCGTCAATCAATTTCGCACCAAGTGTTTGCATGTACTCTCAAACCCATCTGCCTTTAACCTCGGTCTATGTGGTCGAAACATTATGCCTGCTATGCTGAACATGCTCTCAACCTGTCCCCAAGATGCCGAAGTCGTAAGCAGGGGGCGTAACTTTGGTCGAACAAGTGGGGAATACCAATTTCTTACATACACGAAGCAAGGCAGAGACTGCTATCTTTGGGAAGGAACACTAATAAAATACTGATTGGCATTGTTCAAAAAGCGAGAGGTACGGTACCCCAGTCCAAAAAGTGGGGGTACGGGTACCCCTCGTACCCCCCACAAATTACGCCTATGGTCGTAAGGACATTGCTTGCCGCTGTATAGCTGAATAAGGTATAGGCTTAGCTGCGTGTAGCTTCCACCAAGGAAATTTCGGGAACTCTCAAGCTCAGTAGCCTTAATTTAATATTTCAGTCAGGTATTATCTCAAAACCACCTTGCTCAGGTCGAACAGCACCAGCTGGAGAGGCATCCATGCATGAAACTGAAAAGCTTCACCTTGTTCTTTACTGGATCCTTTGTTCCGTTGATTCGTTGACCACTGCACTCCAGTCAGTGGCGGCGATCTTGTCTGAGAGGTGGGGGGGGGGGGCCAAAGTCGGTCACGATCTCGTCGACGACCGTTTTTGGAAAATCTTGTCCCCAACAAAAATTTTCACCAATTCATCTCCGCAAAATATCGATTATTTCATCTCGAAATAAAGTTGATGACTTTTTTTAGTCATTCACCACGTTTTACAACTTTTTCCCGTCTCCCAGCAATAACCTCATAACCCTTTTCTTTTTATGATTTCGTTTTAAAACTTGTTTACTTTTTACGAATTCCTTCTTCCTTCTCATAATTTTGGGGGGACACTTCTGCTCGAAAAAATTATTTTTACCTCGTCTGGTCAGAAACGCTGCGAAAACCCTCACGCGCAATGACATTTCTCAGCCGTTTTTTGGCGTTTCTTCAAAATGGGGGGGGGGGGACAAATGTATGGAGTGTCCCCCACTCTTAAAGGTGGGGGACATGTCCCCCTTTCCCCCCCCCCCTAGATCGCCGCCCATGACTCCAGTTGACGATGACTTAGCTCGACTGCTGAAAGACGCATTCCAGCGTAAATCTGCTTTTCTGTGACCACAGTGTTCTCGATTTGCTCTGCCGAAATTGTAAGCGAGGATGGAGTACAACACCAGAAATATGTAGAACGTTCGTCTCAAGCGTGGACATGCGACTTCCGGTAGCTGACAGGAGGAGATTAATCATTCATCAGTGAATATAGTTATTTGCTACAGAAAGGTTGTCACAGATGCTTAGAATAACGTTGAAATAGCGTTACCGGGAATTTTTCGTTCGCCACACTGCAGTTGGTTTTCATTGACTTTCCGTTCATGTGTATGTAAGATGACAAAACGAAATGAGTTACACGACCAAACGATCACGTTCTGGTTTCAGTAACTGCAAAAAAACAATCACAGCACGGCAGTAACAATTACAGTTATCAAGCAAAAAGAAGTCGCCAATACTTTATACGGTTATACCTAGGCTTACCTCTTTCCGCCACGTTGGGAAAATACCTATAGGCTTACCTCTTTCCGCCATTCTGGGAAAATTAAGCTTAAGGGATCGTTTTTCTTCTTATACATTCGTGAATGCCTGTGTGTATGTACATGCATGTATGTATGTGTGCGTGTACGTATGCATGTATGTATGTATGAATGTATTTATGTGTGTATCTTTGTATGTGAATGTATGTAGGCCTATGTGTGTGCATGTATGTATGAATGCATGCATGTATGATTGTATGTGTGTACTTATAGACGTAAATACTTATGTATGTATGTATGTATGTATGTTAGGCTGGTGCTCAAAAACGTTATTTTTTGGAAATAGATGGGACAGCCCCTAGTTATGTTCCTTTTCATATACTAAGCTAGTGTGCAAAATATTATAAAAATATTCCATCATTTAGGGGTGCCACATGAGATGACAAGTTTTCCAAATTTTACACAAGGAATGTAAGCACAATTGTGATAGGCCTAATATTATCAATATTCTTTTGTATTTGTGAAGCCGTAAGTAAATTTTAAATTGCTAGGTTTAAAGTACAATACTGAAAGAGTACTTGTGAGCATAATTGAACTCTGTCAGTTTGATTGAAGAATAAAATATTTATTAGTCCATTTTTGTGACCGTTAACTTCTTGGGGTCCGGATACTTTTTCCAATGTTCGGACACCACATGGAGCAAGGCCTGCTTTTGACCTTCATCCTTGGTCAGTATTTGATTGTATTCTTGGATGAGTGCCAATCCCCTTTCTGCCCTATCATTCACCACACACAACCTTTCTGATGACACTCCAAATAAATAAATAAATAAATAATAATAATAATAATAATAATAATAATAATAATAATAATAATAATAATAATAATAACACGGACAATTTCTATAGCGCCGTAACGTGACCATGCCGCTACCAGATGCTGTCCTGTATCCACGAAGTTGGATCTTTCTCCAACCAATCAATGGAGATGCACAGTAGGCTATTCATCATGTTTGAAGTCACAAAATCTCAAGAGTACATTCATTCATTCATTCATAACGGGCATTTATATAGCGCCTCTTCAAGGAGTACTACTCAGAGGTGCTCCCGCCTACTTGAAGGTGTGTGTACAGTAATTTGTGGACATTTGGATGGAATGCCAACACCAACTTTGGTTCTCATTGTCTGCACCAACAAGGCCTTGGTAGCAGCATCAATGCAGTCATCGAAAAAGCAGAAACCGACCAAATCCTCACTGAGGTACCAAGCATGACGGAAAGTGCCTTTAGAGTGTGAAGCTGTGAACCAGGATCTGAGATAAACAAAGCAGATGAACAGGTTCAGGGAACGTAGTAAATTTATTTTCCAGAAGGTAATTCGCAATTGAGATCGTAAAAGGAATACTTTGTGAGAATAGATGGCCATCCGCCTGGCCCTGTGCATGACACCAGAGGCTGTAAAATGCAACCCTCGAGGTGGGACATGACCTATGTAGATCAGTGCAAGTTCCAAGAGCTCTAGATAATCATCACGAGGCTGATTGTCTTTCTGCAAACAGTCCACTTCAAATTCAACAGCGTCCTGCATCATTTCTCTGTTATTGTTAAACTGCAATTTCATCATCTAACAAACCATCAGCAATCATGTCATGGACAATCGAAGGCCATGCATTCTGAAATCGTTTAAGCATAGGTGTTTCAGGTCCAGGAAATGGTCCAGCCAGAGCGTTGAAAACATCTCCAGGGACAACTTTTAAAATGTGATTAAATTTGAAATGGATTATGAATATGTGGGATAGTGTGAGTAAGTAAGTAAATAAATAATTAAGCTTTAGAAAAGCCTTGATTGTATAGACTACAGAAGTTCAGAAAATTGTTTAAAAAATTGCAAACATTTATTTACTCCTCAGCTCCAGTTGGTTCTAATTTATATATTTATTATTTAATCATTTATTTATAAACAAATCATCAGAGAATAAAGTATCCAACTATCTATGGTGCATCACACTCATCACATAATTACAGTAATCAAATAATAGCTTCTAGAAGTGATGAACTTTCAGCCAGCTTCTGAAAAAATAAGAAAGTTGATTTTTACGGCTTCAATGATGCATGGTGTCATATGCAAAACTTAAGTTGTCATGTGGCACGCCCAAATAATGGAATATTTTAAAAAGATTTTGCACATGAGTTTCTACTACCAATACGAACAGAACTAGGGGGTGTCCCAGGCATTATTTAAAAAAAACTTTTTTCACTACCACCCTAATGTATGTATGTATGTATGTACACGGTGAGTCATAAAAAAACGTGTCCCTGCATATTTTGCTATAACTTCCTCAGATATAAGTTTATGTCAAAGAAATTTTAAGTAAAGGTAGAGGCAGTGTTGGGTATGAGTTAACTCAAATGAGTTTAAACTCACGAGTTAACTCACTTGCTGTGATTTATGAGTTTGAGTTAACTCACCTTAAAGAGTGTGAGGTATGAGTTTGAGTTAACTCATATTTTCTGTGAGTTTGAGTTGTAACTGTCAATTATTATAAACTCAACTCACTCTTCGGCACTCGGCACATATTATGTTGAAACAAGCCGTTTTTATATCGTCGGCTTTCCATACTGGTGAGTGGTGACGGCAGGGAGGGTCGTAAACACTGCTAGCGGACAGTGTTTAAGCACTGCATATTTTGTATATTGTGAACAGTTAAGAACAACATGGCTGAAGTACCGTGTATTCTTGATGGAAAATATTTTTCTGTAACAAGTAGGCGTGATGGAAAAATTGTTGCTCGATTAGAACGTGCTAGTATGAAACGTGTGAGTTTATGAGTTAACTCATTTAACAACTGAGTTTGAGTTAACTCATTTTACTTAGGATGAGTTGAGTTTGAGTTTAAACTCATTTTGTGGTGCATGAGTTGAGTTTTGATTTAACTCATTTCTTGTGTGAGTTTACCCAACACTGGGTAGAGGAGTCATTAGAGAGCATTAAGAAACTTAAAGTTTAAGTTCAAATGGACATCCTTGGGCATCCACGCATGCGCAAAGACGCAAACACCGCTGCTTGACTGACTTCAATGATGCACTGATCCAATTCGTCCCATTCCTCCAAAACTCGATGACGCAACTCGTTGACATCATGTATTCGATATCTGTACACCTTTTCTTGCACGACACTTCATATTTTATACTCTACCGGATTTAAATCAGGTATGTTATGTGGCCAAAAAGTAGGCGGAATGAAATCAGGTGTTTCAGTTTGTAGTAACTCAAAAGTCTCATTGTCAACCGTTCTGGCCGTTAGCGGGCGGCCTCTACCTGGTCGAGGATAAAAAAGATCCAGTTTTATCGATCTTTGAAAGGAGAACATTAAATCTACCATGAATCAACCCTTTATCTGAAAATTCCTTTAAAAAACGTTTCGTATTGTCATTTTCTTTTATTCTTTTGGGGTTATGAAATGTTTATCTTCCTCGGTAAACACCATTTTTCCGAGGGTTGTCGTGACATAATTATAGTTTAGGCGGGTTCAGCTTTTTATAAAAAATAATTTATACAGCACTTAGCTGGACTATCAAGCTTCATTATTATGAAGTTTCATTAAAATTGATGGTTATATGCATGATTTATATTAAGTTATGTAGGGACACGTTTTTTAATGACTCGCCGTGTATGTGTGTATGTGTGTATGTATGTGTGTGTGTATGTAAGTATGTAGCAAGACAATATAGCGTTTGTTAACTACCTCTGAAGAGCGTTTGGTTAACTCTTACTCCAGGCCTAAAAACTGTCTATAGTTAAAGACGTGGAAATCAAGATAAGCGTTTAGTAGAGGCCATTCGGTTTCTGTTTTTCGATTTTAATTCATTAGTGTAAAACAAAACAGCATAACTTTCATACAGTGTCTTTTGATAGATACTGTCGCATGCGATCGGACCGTTGGACTGTGAGTTCTTACTGGACGTGGTGCGGTTTAGGCGCTGTCCTAATCATTTTCAGACTGGGCGTCGAGAGTATATAGCCTCGACGCGTCGCATGGTCGCTAATCGTTACGAGGCGGGTAATCGGCGGTCCTTAGTAATCGTTCTTTGTTACATGGGTCTTTTGACCGAATGATAGAGCGATAGACGAGGGAGGAAGGGAGAGGCGACATACACATAGATGGACAGACAGACAGACAGGCAAACAGACAGGAAGGCAGAAAAATATATTTGAAACCGAGATAAACGCAGATAAGGCAGATTACTACTAGATAAGGCAAATGAATGGACATTTCGGATAGATAGACACACAGATCGACTGGTAGACAGACAGACAGAGAGAATAGTAAGCAGACACACAGGCAGGAAGACAAACAAGCGGAGGGAAAGGAATAGAGGGCAGAAAAGAACTACAGAGGATATGATAGTATAAGATCGTACAAAAAGGTGAAAGGATAAAAAGAGGAAAGCAGAGAGGAGATGAGAAGTCTGGCATCTTCCTGCATGCGTTCGTGTTAGGCTGCGTTAATCGGATGAGCATCAATAACCGTGTTGACACTTCCTTCCGGTGTGAGGTTAATCCAAAGAAGGAGGAGTAGCAGCAGCTGTAGGAGGGGGAGGAAGAGGAGAAGGAGAAGAGGAGAAGGAGGAAGAGGTGAAGGAGGAGGGGGAAGAGGTGAAGGAGGAGCAGGAGGAAGAGGAGAAGGAGGAAGAGGTGAAAGAGGAGGAGGAGGAGGTGGAGGAAGAGGAGGAAGAGATAGAATTGAAGGCCGTGGATAAAATACGCGGCGAGAGGAAAGGTGACAAGAGCCGAGGTCGGCGCTGGTGGCGTACCAGGCCAGAAATACCGAGACGCAGAGAGCAACTGACAACGAGAAACAGGTAGACAGACAGACACAGAGACAGACAGACACACAGGAACAGATGTACGCAGAAAGACGTTCGACGGACATTTAATTAGATATTAAACTGAAGCATATGCAGACGGACAATTCGACAGATAGACAAGCAGAGGGACACATATAGACACACAGGAAGAGGCAACGCACGAACGTACTCAGCGCGTCGATCTACGCAAACACATCGAGACACAACCTGCCAGAGGTACGCACGCAGACAAAGGCACAGTCAGAAGACAGATCTAACCGGTCGGTTGACGGGCGAGATCAACGCGCGGAAGGATACTAATCTAATAAAGACGCAAAGAGTTCGTTGCTATGACTCGTCGCCTTGTCACGGAATTTGCTTAAGTCGAGGACACACTCGTCGTCGTCGTCGACGTCTTCAGTGGAGACACTAAAGGTGAGTACACATTCGCAGAGAGAGAGAGAGAGACAGACAGACAGACAGACAGACAGAGACAGAGACCTCTTCTATGTCTTCGCTATTACGTATTGAGGCTGGTTTCATTGCATCTTAAGTGTGGAATAGTTCGCTACGTTACAGAGCGAAGTTATCTGATCTATAATCTGATCTCGTCTGACATAATCGGATTAAATCAGATCCAATCATATCTGATGTTATCGAATATGATCTTGTTTTGTGTAATATGATCCAATATAATTCATTCAGTTTTCACAGCTACTACAGCGGACTTTTAATACTTCAGCGGATCAGAACAATGGTTATTATTTTGATGATGACGACGATGATGATAATGGCGATAATTATTCTCGATGAGAATTCATTTGGATTAATCATCATAACTTGATGATTCAATATGATGATGAAGAAGAAGAAGAAGATGATGATGATGATGATGTTGTTGTTGTTGTTGATGATGATGATGATGATGATGATGATGATGATGATGATGATGATGATGATGATGATGATGATGATGATGATGATGATGATGATGTTGCTGTTGATGATGATGATGATGATGATGATGATGATGATGATGATGATGATGATGATGATGATGATGATGATGATGATGATGATGATAATGATGATGATAATGATAATGATAATGATAATGATGATGACGACGGCGAACGATGGAACTACTGAGGGATGTAATTTCGATCCAATTACTTTGACTATAAATGGAAATAAATAAATTCTACATGACTTTTCTAAACGAAACGCGATTTGCCTCTTCTCTGGAGCTCAGATGCAGGGAATGCACAGTGTTGAAACAAGGTGTTAGGCGATGACGCTCCAACTGATCGTCGCTCAAATGCACCCTTAGTCCGAACTGTCAGTCAATTGGAAGTTGGATTACGAACGGCAGCTGTGGTGTTAGCAGCCTTAGGATGCAAAGGTGGAAGTGGTGTCAAACTGGCAGAGTAGATCTGCAACACAACACCGGTGTTAGTTCCTGAAAAATTAAAGCCATAGACATCGCAACGTACATTATGGTCCCGACGGAGAGTGAAAATACTGGACTAAGGAGGAGGGTAAAGTGGGGAGGGTTAGATGGAGCTTCATTCCCCCATCCCATCCAATCCGCTGTGCAAGGTTGGCTGGCTGCAGGGATGGCTGCAGGGCTGGCTGGCTGGCTAGATGCCTGCATGGGTGGGTGGGTGGATGGATGGATGGATGGATGGATGGATGGATGGATGGATGGATGGATGGATGGATGGATGGATGGATGGATGGATGGATGGATGGATGGATGGATGGATGGATGGATGGATGGATGGATGGATGGATGGATGGATGGATGGATGGATGGATGGATGGATGGATGGATGGATGGATGGATGGATGGATGGATGGATGGATGGATGGATGGATGGATGGATGGATGGATGGATGGATGGATGGATGGATGGATGGATGGATGGATGAATGGTTGGTTGGATTGATGGGTATGCGATATGTGATTTGTAATATTTCCTATATAAACGTCTAGATTCATATAGCACATGTTGCAATCATCAGTTCCTGACGCAACCCATTTGGCGGCGATGGGTACGAATAAATGATCGCCATTGTCCTCGATCGTTGTCAAGTCCATTGCCCCCACAGTGTTAGTACAAGTGATTTTATGTCCTCAGTTATATTATCTATCCTGCAGCGTATTCTTGGTCTGCCATTGTTTCATTTTCCTTCGAATCTTGCATATAGTGCATTGTGTGGGATTCGGTCAACTGGCATTTCATATATATATTATATATATTGTATATTATATATTTTATAAATATAAACAAACGGAGCAATATGAATCTATATATATATTAATATATGCTCCCCGTTTATTTGTGCATCTATCAAAACACAGACAGACAGACAAATAGATATCCAGACAGATGCAGACGGACTTAAAGAGGTCAAGGTCGTCGTCGTCAGAAAGCGCCATCTGTCAAGAGAAACTCGTCCATAAGACTCACATGCGCCGTTGATCGAGTGCCAATGCGACGACGCCGGCGCCGCAACGTACGGCGCAGGGGTCTATTACGAACGGCACAAAAGGGGCGGCTACAGAGGGCGGATACAGGTCAGCAATGACCGTGACGAATGGCAATGGCCCTACACGCTTGACCGACAGCACCCTTCTATGACCTCCAGTCAACGACCATGGCTTCAGCTGGCACTCATATAATATTATGGCGTATGCGTATATGAGTATTAAGGTGGTCTAAAACCTATTTCTTTGGGAAAAGTCAATGTTGGAACCCATCATTGCAGTCCATGTATTTAAAAACTAACATGCTGAAAATTTGAGCCAAGTTGAACCATATTTATGGGTTGCACAAGTCAACCAAAAAGATCCTATGCATATTTTAATCATACGCCACTGGGCGTTGATGGCAAAAACAAACATCGGTACAAAAACATGACAATGTATTCACAGCGTCAGCATTTAAACCCTGTGATCAAATATTTTTTTGTATACGAAAAATGCCAGGTTTAGACCGAAAATGACGTCAGAAATGTTTTGCTTTGTCAGCATTGAGTTGTGATCGTTTCCGCGGTGGCAGCGGCCCATGTCGAAACCTATAACGTATACAATGGACAATGGTTCCAGATCGTTACTACGAAGGCGTATAATATGTATATATATACGTGCATGACCTTTCACAATAATAAATCGCAAATTAATGAGCACTAGATGAACAGATAGACAGGCAGGCAGACAAACAGACAGACAGTCAGACACGAATGCACCATCTCCTTTGATCCATTCATTCATTCAATCACCCGCCCCACCCACCCGCTTATTGATTGCCTGCCTCCATCCATTCATCCATCTATTCATCTATCTATCCATCCATGTATCTATAGCAGCTCTCCATCGCGTTGCCATTCCTCTGTTTCCACTGCCTCCCTCCGTCCATCCTGTCTGCCTCCCTGCCTCCGTCCTCCCAACCCTGCCCTCTCGTCTGGTGCCAGCAAGGCACCTGATGATGATTTACTTCACTTTGCCATGCATCTGATTCAGCCTGATCTGACCGATAGGTGGCGCGTGTTTCCCGCTCCTCACTATCTCTCTCGCCTCATGTGATCCGATAGACTGCAACATGCATGTCATACGACATATCCCTTCCGACATTTATAATTATATATAGCTCCATTCTATATATATATATATATGTACATATATATATATTGTGTATATACTGTATGTGTGTGTGTGTGTGTGTTTGTTACATATCTCGGGTATATGTATATATGTTCTGTCTTCGTCTCTCCTCCCCATACTCCATCATTGTTTTCGTTCTTAGTCCTCCTCTCTCGTCCTCAATCTTTCTTCTCTGTCCGCTCCTCTTCCTTCTTCTTTTCTCGTCTCCCTTTCTATCTCTTTCAGTCTCATTCTGTGTGTGTGTGTGTGTGTGTGTGTGTGTGTGTGTGTGTGTGTGTGTGTGTGTGTGTGTGTGTGTCTTCTTCTCCTCCTGCTCCTTAATGCTCTCTCCCCTCTTTTGCCTCTTTTCTTCTCCACCTTGTCTTCTTTCTACTTCTCTTCTCGTCCTCTTCTCCTTGTCCTTCATTCCTCTATCCTCTTCTCCACACCTCTCATACCATCTCACCCATGATCCACCTTCTTCCCTTCCCTTCTGTCTCGCCCTCTTTTCCCCTCTGTTTTCCTGGCTTTCCTCCTATCTTGTCCTATCCTGTCCTATCCTCCTCTTTTCCCTCTCTTCTCCTCTTGTTGCCCTTCCTCTTTCCCTCTCTTCTCCTCTTGTTACCCTTCCTCTTTTGCCTCTCCCTTTGTTCCGATTCTCGCTGCCAATACAAGAAAATAATTCAACCTGTACGCTCTCGCATCACTGACTCAAGGTTTCCGCTCCACACACTCCAACCAACCAACAAACCCACCACCCACTCATCCACCCACCCACCCACCCACCCACCGACGTACGCTCACCCAACAACAGTAGCATCGACAAAACCGACCCCGCAATGCTCGTCATTAAAAAACGGATGATCCCCGCCGCCTGCCCGGCTACCCGAAAATATCGAGCCTGACCGGAAACGTCCATTACACGTCGTGCTCTTGTTATTAGTTTATTACCCATCGGGCCCCGCGACCGGACCAACCGCCATTGCCGAGTCATTGTAGCATCTAATGACGTATATTGCGAACACGGCACGCCGATCTGCTCAGCGCCCTCTGTTGATTTTCCGCTGCGATATTTGCTGGTTGCTTTGATCGCGACGTGCAACGTATACGCAGTCGGTCATTGGACGAGGGTGGGAGAGTAGGGGAAGGGGGAGCGCATCGACCCTCGATTTACTGAATGTTCTGCGTTTTTATGAAAATATGAAAATTTGCAGAAATATTATTTTTTTCATGAAAGCACAAAAAATACTGGTCAGTATGAGATAGTTCAATGTAACGTGGTACGGTATAAATTTAGTGTAGTTTATCTGTAGTGTATAGTGCATCGTAGTGTTCTCGTACATTGTAGTATAGCATAGTGATGACTGATGTATAGTGTCAGTGCCGGATTTAGAGTTTGCGAGGCCCTAATCCATGCATTAGAGTTTGATAGGCCTTCCTCTCACTTAAAAAAATTATACAGTGGCACAAAAACTGATAGCATGTTATCTTCTTGGCAAAAATTTCGAGAAATTATATTACTAGAGGTGACATCATAGACATTGCTAAACTAGCAATAAAAATAGCTGATAATATAGGTTAAAAACCCTGGAGGAATGGCCTTTCTGCATAACAGTTTGTTACCATTATAGGCCAGAAAGCCGTAAAATAGATTCAACGCTTGGGAAAGCCTGCAGCTGAATTTTATTCTTGAAGATTATTTGATACAAGCCTATAGAAAGAAGAAACTCTTTTTTTTATCTGATTGAGCTGCTTTCACATATAAGTATGGAATAGTTTCAATTCTCCAATAAGGCTTAGATCATGCAGCATGCTTTCGTCATCAACGTATACACACCATTATGTAACTTCTCTTCTGATGGTCCTAAATTAATTAATCGATCTCTGGTATGACGCAGCGCTCTTAAATAAGCTGTTGCCCCGCGCTTAGCTTTAGAGTATAGCGTTTTAGAAATTTAGAGATTACGATTAAACAAGAAAAAGTATCAGCAATGTCTTCGTTTACTGCTGCTCGTTTGCGCAAACTATATAGCTTGTAAATGATCAATAATTGGACGGAAAGATTGTATTCGAAACTTGTCTGTTAATGTCAGGTACGTTTCTACCATCGACCTGTCCCGCCTCCTTCTTTGTCTTCTAGTCACCGATTTGTAATCTTACTTTGGCTTTTAGTTCTATTTCATAAAACTTGTCACGGGTTCAGTGATTAACTGGGCTGTAGTGACGCATAAAACTCTGCGCTCGTCTCCAAAAACATGGCATGATGGCAGCGTCAACTGATCTATGCCACTTGTTAAGTCACTGAGTTCCTGTATTTGCGCCTACAAACAGATCGTCTGTTAGTCTGCTAGACTGCTACACAAATAAGTAACTTAGCAACGGTTGCCCTACCGGCGACAATATATGCTTAGTGAAATTTGCGAAGCACTGAATGAATAAATAGCTTTGTCCGGTATATCGTTGGAAGTCTTGGAACTTGGAAGTCTTTTGGACAAATGGCCCATTAAATATATTGCTTTGTAAAAGTAGGCCTATTCGTGGCGTTTGCAGTCTTACACATCACAGTCCGCCGTCCGCGTATACTTTTTTAAATGAGACCACTGGCAACGCGAGGCCCTAAGCCATGGTTTGTTTGGCTTATGCATAAATCCGGCATTGTGTAGTATGCAATGTATAGTGCAGCATAGAATAGTCTTGTGTAGGCTGTAGCATATGGTGATGCAAAATATTGTGTAAAGATTTATATAGCGGTTCATCCGTACTTCTGCCTCGGACATTCTCGCTTCTATGCCTCGGGACGTGCTATACATTTCCAGACTGTCAATAAGCAACCGCATTATACCCCTCCCCTTCATTTGCCGGAAACGTGTAGAGATTTTTGGAGTAACTGGACGTGAAAAATTGCTCGGATTATATTTGGCGCATCACCATTTCCTCTGGTTTCCCCACTCGTATCCAGGGTTTAACGACATATTGTAGATGCCCATGCAGCTGTTGATATAAACCTTACTTTACCTTGTTCACGAGAGACGACTGTTTAACGCGATTGTAGTATGGCGTAGTAGGATCTGTTGAACTACGATTTGTCATAACCAAGGTGATTAGAGTTGTCCTCTTCCTTTTAAAACCCAGATTCTGATTGATGTCATTCTAGGAACGACAGTGGTCGAGTTTTCAAAACGAGTGTATACGTCCTGTTTACAGACGGTGTGTCACACAAAGATGATAGCATCGCCCTCCTCCTTCATTCAGGCCTTGGACTGGCACCACTCGAAAACGGCAGTAGCAGAATTACCGTCTATATGCATTAAAGAGGTTTTGCTCATTAATAGTAAAAAGCGATCTATTTTAAAGGATTTTACGACTGTTAGCAAATATTTCACAATAAAGCATTACTTTAAAGAGAGACAGAGACAATTATGTATAGGTGTGTGTGTGTGTGTGTGTGTGTGTGTGTGTGTGTGTGTGTGTGTGTGTGTGTGTGTGTGTGTGTGTAGGTGTGTAGGTGTGTGTGTGTGTGCGTGCGTGCGTGTGTAGGTGTGTGTGTAGGTGCGTGTGTGTGTGTGTAAGTAGGTGTGTGTGTGTGTGCAAGTAGGTGTGTGTAGGTGTGTGTGTGTGTGTGTGTGTAGGTGTGTGTGTAGGTGTGTGTGTGTGTGTGTGTGTATAGGTGTGTGTGTGTGTAGGTGTGTGTGTGTAGGTGTGTAGGTGTGTTTGTGTGTGTGTGTGTGTGTGTGTGAGTGTGTGTGTGTGTGAGTGTGTGTGTGTGTGTGTGTGTGTGTGTGTGTGTGTGTGTGTGTGTGTGTGTGTGTGTGTGTGTGTGTGTGTGTGTGTGTGTGTGTGTGTGTGTGTGTGTGTGTGTGTGTGTGTGTGTGTGTGTGTGTGTGTGTGTGTGTGTGTGTGTGTGTGTGTGTGTGTGTGTGTAAGTATGTCTTCTGCGTGCATTCCTCTCATCCGTTGTGTTGACGTATGGTCGGTTTCGATCACCCTATAGCAGCAATTAGTTGGAAATCGTTAATTGAAGAACGTTTCTCTTCCTTTCATTTATTTCTTCCTTCTCACTAGGCAGCAGGGCCTAATTTCCACTATACAGCAACTAGTAATTTGGCTAAGAGTGGTAAACTTTCCCGTCTCACCTGTTCCAGGCGTTCCTGATAATTTAGCCACCTTTAAACCGAATTCGCTACTACAGATACAGGAATTACTCTTAGAAACTGGCTAAGGTGCAAACTGGTAAGGTCAGCGCGACGTTAACGGCCCTGGCTGCAACAAGATTTCGCTGCCCGATGGATAAGTAAGTGCCAACTGATAAGTAAGTGCCAACTGATAAGTAAGTGTCAACTGATAAGTAAGTGCCAACTGATAAGTAAGTGCCAACTGATGAGTAAGTGCCAACTGATAGGTAAGTGCCAACTGATAAGTAAGTGCCAACTGATTAGTAAGTGCCAACTGAAGGCGACGGACAATAAATATCTTGTGCTGATCAGATTCGGTTTATAACTAGTGGCAGCTGCACAGAGGGGCCAGTCCACGGATAAGTGTCTGGCCCGGTAGGCCCCAAAGTTTAACCCGACCTGTAATGACATCCGATATTATTCAATAGTGATATTTCAAAGGCGTCACTTACTTACTGACTTGCCGAGAACCGATGCTTGATGAAATCCGATATTTCTTTAAATGTGTTATTTTCACAGGGGCGACTTACCATGGCTTAGAGCCTTAGACTCTTGATTTCATGAAAGGCTTAGACTCTGCTTCGACCATCCTTTCTCCTCTCAGATTTCCTAAATCCGTCCGTCGCTTTTATCGCGCCATCAAAATCCCAACAATTGTCTCCACTCGCATTCAGATTTTTTGACCAGACCGGCAAACAACCCTGCAGGGGTCGCCGTTCTTCCAAGGTCGTGCTTTCTGATTGTACAGCAATGATGTTGTCCAGGTCCAGCAAGGCGCTGATGTTGTCGTCCAATATTTAAGCTTAAACGCGGATTATGCGGGCTAATCTTTTCCTTACAAACTCCGCATGTAAAGAATTTTGCTATATTATTGTCTGCTGGTATTCAGACATCAAAATAATATGAACGTGTAAATCAAAGTAATTTGAGTTTCAGCTCGCGCCATCTATCGCTAATTAGGTACCGCTCTTGATCAGCGTTACGCGTCGCTCCGCCATCAGCGTCTAATTTACATAAAGGCGCAGCTATGGAATCGAGTCTCAACCGGCGGCGCCTCTAATGCCAAGAGTGACCGCCGCACAAGACCCCATCATTAATACTTTCCTCCGGGGCCTAATACCTTTCCATTACGTTCTCGCTTCCGTAATGACCGTCGACAGGTGAGTAATGTAATGTAAAGAGCCGGGTCACGGTCAGAAAAGAATCATCAGTTCCTTAACTGGCGGATTCAAGTACTCGAGACGAACAAATGAGGTTATACTGCGCTCGACTTCTTTAAGGCGAAATTCTTTCCTAATGATATGATATCAGTTCCATTTCAAGCCGTATACAAGCTTCATGAACCTGTAATATATATATACATAAATGATATATTACAATATATATATATTTGGCAACTCTATATATTTGCACAGTCAAATATATGCAGAATATTTAGAAAAATGTAGGGCCTACATGCTGTATGAGTTCATATCGACCCTCTATATGATAGAAAATATGAAGAGCGTGTTTGAATTATATATATTAAACTCTGAGCTTTGAGATGCTATTGGAACGTGTCGCGATGATAATAGATTACGTGAGATCATGTTAAGGAAGAAGAAGGTGCCGTAACTCGCCGTGCACACAGTCATACACAAACACACACAAAACACGCGCACACACACACATACACACACAATCACACAAATTAAATTTCCGATTGCGTTGTATAGGCGCGACTATATAAATATGTTTTGGACTTTTAAGATCGGTCATTGTCAGTTGAATATGTAAATGCCTATCTATAGGTTTAAGAAGTATACACGCTTTTAAGAGTAATGCTATGTATACCAAAGCACCTCCATATATAGCGCGGCTTAGCGCCGTTGAGGTAAACTATCCTATAGGCTGCTTCTACGGCTGGCTATCTCACTATTCTAATCAAAGAAGGCTTTAAGTGAACAGAAAATGTGTGCAGAGCTGAATCGACAGAAACAGTGCATAGGGCCTATACGTATACTAAGAAGGAAGACTGTTTCACGACAAAACCCGATGAGCATCGAAGTGTGGATGCGAGGAACCTGCAAATCATCGGTGGCAGCTGAGCGACGAGCGTGGTCATCGGCGACCATGAAGGCTGACTCATAACCGAAACACAAAGCTCTTTGATGTATGCCTGCGCAGTGCCAACCATCGCGGATCGTCCAAATAAGAGGATCTTGAATCGAATCCGTCATTCCGCAAGAATCCAGTGCATCGTTTCTTGCATATGTTCAGATATATATACAAGTATGATCTAAACTTTGGCTGATTGGCCAACACTCTGGCGGCACAGTTGAAGACCGACTGGAACTGACGTATTCTGAACTTTGACAAGTTTGTCTGTCTTTCTGTCTGTCTGCGTGTCTGGCTCTCTTTCTTCTACGTGTTTGTGTCGCATCCTTCGACTTCTCTCACTGTCTCTCCTTCTTTCCATATATATATATATATATACCTATTCTCCCCTCGTCCTTTCTCACTATCTGTTCCTCTCATTTTCTGTCTGTCTGTTTGCCTGTCTCCCTCTCTTTATCATTATCACCTTATCTCTCTCTGTGTCTCTCTCCTCTCCTTTCGTATAATATATACATACATACATATATATATATATATATATATATATATATATATATATATATATATATATATGAATCTGATGACATATGTGAATGTAGTGTTTGTCTGACAGGCAATGCTATTTATATAGCACCAATTGCAACAGTGCCTTGTTTCCGTCCATAGACGTCGTGGGTTTCGGCGGC
>OY744602.1:54932263-54934763 GCA_963556255.1 Allolobophora icterica | reverse complement strand
AACCGAAAGCCGAGAGATACAAGCTTCCCCTAAATTAGTTTGCCGCGCAGCTGGCGCCCCCTGCGGAGCTGCGTCAAGCCTTCAATCAATCATCAGCCGTCAGGCGCATCATTCCCGGACAATGAGTGACGCCATGCATTTCGACACTCCCCATTAAACTCGGGGTTGGATGTGGCCGAGACACACTATAACTCCCCATTAAACTCTGGGTTAGCACACACGTTGAAGGAATGAACGCCGTCATAATATAGACTCTGCGTGGGAATGATTCTCTACATTGGTGCTGGTGCTAAGTTCTGCCAGACGCATTGTCTCAACGATGTTAAGATGTCTCTGCGTCGATGAACTGTTAATAAGTAAATGCGTTTCAGTGATCGGAACACTCTGAGGACGAATATTTTGCGACTTTTATGCCGGTGAGTGTCGTCTATAGAGTGTAAAAGATTACAAAGTATGATTTAATATATTGTATTTTTAAATTTAATGTCATTTTGAATAAGATCTTATGCCGGCAAATAGATCCAATCAGATATTCCCTCGCTCCATTCCATCCTTCCTTTCTCCCTCCACCCCTCCTCTCTCCATCCATTCATCCATCCATCCGTCTCGTGTTTCTTTCTTCCTTTTTCCTCCTTTTCATCCCTCCTTCCCTCTATCACTGATGCCTCCCTCCCTCTCTCCTTCCATTCCTTCGTTCCTTGCTCTGTCCGTTCCTCCCTCATAATCCATTCCCTCGTTCTTCCATCCTTCCCTCCGTCCTTTTTCCCAAGGAATCCTACGTTGAACGGTAACTTCTTCCAGAGGCGTTGATTGAGAAGAAGCGACGGGGTATCTGGACCAGGAGCCTCTCCTCCTCTGGCCATGGGAAAGCTCACGGGAACCGAGGAAATAGGGCAGGAGAGATAGATTTAGTAGGGCATGAACTTCTATATTTATAATACATAATATATATATAGAAGTTCATGAGTATGGTCAGAGGAAGAAGGTAGGAATGAACGGTAAGAAGTATACAAGGTCATGATGATAGGCGAATTTCACTTGTTCGTTTCTTCGTTCATTCGTTCTTTCGTTCAATTATCCAATAGTTCGCACCGTTAGTTAATTTATTCATTGATTCATTCAGTCATTCGTTCATAATTCATTCATTCCTTCGTCTATTCATTCTTTCGATCATTCATTCATTAATTCATTTAGTTGTTTATTCTTTGACTCTTTAGTCTTTCATTCGTTGATTTTTTGGTTGATTCATTCTCTAATTCGTTCATTCATTCACTTATTCCAGAAGAAACAGAACGAACATGAGAGCGAGAGAAGAGTGACAGCAAGGGAGCGAGACAGACAGATCCAGAGAGACAGAGAGAAAGACAGAAGTAAAGCCATGCATATAAAACGCGCAGAAAGAAAGGAACTCTAACCAAATCAGCATATATACTAAGAGATATAGGGAGGGAGGAATAGACAGACAGAGAAGAGAGAGAGAGAGAGAGAGAGAGAGAGAGAGAGAGAGAGAGAGAGAGAGAGAGAGAGAGAGAGAGAGAGAGAGAGAGAGAGAAAGAAAGAGAAGCAGACAGACAGAATGAGACGAACAGAAAACATATATGTCTTCATTAACAAGATCCATGGTATACGTATATGTGTTAACCACACTGCATACATGTATATACAGTGTTATATACGACATTTATATATAATTATAACTGAATGTATATATATATGACACGCATTTATATTTATTTATACTTGATGATATATAAGTATATATAAATCTATATCTCATATAAGACATGTATTTATTTATATATCTTATAAATCTGGACGGGTTGGCCTACATAAGACAGGCATTTATCTATTTAGTTTATATCCGATGAGATATATGCTAAATAAATGACAAGTAACTAGATCTAGTTTACATCTTTATATATATATATATATATATACATTAATATTTGTTACATCTCAACGTGTGCAATTATACGAATATTGAGAACGCCTTTCACCTGCATGCCTTCCTTAAACCTTCCTTTCTTTGATCTCTGGCAGGTATACTCTGGAGCAGGCTCCGAGCAGCAGCATTCCTCCATTCACTACTCCTCTGCCTCAGCAGCAGAAGTTCTCCCATCCTCCTTCCTCCTCCATTTCCGTCTGCATCTTTGCTTTCAACTATCGGAATCATTTCTGCCTATTTGATCTGATATCCTCTGACGACAGATGCTTCTCGTTAAGAAATCCGACGCTATCTCTTGGACCTCTGCAGTTTACACGTCTGTGTCTGTATATGTGTGTAGGTGTATGTGTAGGTGTGTGTCACGGACAACAGTTTTGGTCTATCC
The DNA here is from genome assembly GCA_963556255.1 of Allolobophora icterica. Lineage (NCBI taxonomy): Eukaryota > Metazoa > Annelida > Clitellata > Crassiclitellata > Lumbricidae > Allolobophora > Allolobophora icterica. Next base: position 54,932,433 of record OY744602.1, on the reverse strand, counting down.
CTTCTGCCTCCTGTCTCCTTCAGCGACTGATTGAATACAACTTCATTTTATCAGTCCATGTTATTTTAGGTCTTCCTTGAGCTCTTGATCCAAGAACTGTGCCTACGATAATCTCTTTCTCCAAAAATCTCCACTCTTCCACAGCACTGCCACAAATATGAACGCTTTTG